>OW679202.1:77636468-77774577 GCA_940337035.1 Agriotes lineatus
TACCATAGGGGATATACTACTCAAGGACATGTGAGTAAAACGTGTACGAAGTCGATTAAAATGGCGCTTTGGCCCTCACGGCAACTTTGATTATCGGATACGGCACTGCAAAGAAAATATTTTATAAAATGTGTTTTTTCAGTTTGCTTTACATAATAATTTGAATTATATTTGTCAATTTGTTACCGAATTTTATTTTCAGACAGCTCTATAAAGCGAGAATTGCCAATTGAGGTGTTAATTGCTCAATTTAATTTGTTGCAACTTTTGCAAACTAATTTCAATTACTGAACTAATACGAATTAGTAACACGTCTAATTAAATGACGTCATGAACAAAAGTTAGGGAACCAGTTGCACTTCTGTATGAGAAGGAACTCTGACCTTATTTATTTAAGTTTAATTGGCTGTATAAACTGCTTGCAATCAACGTGGACATAGATGCTATGTAAGTAAACGAAAAATATTTTTTAAATATTTTGTTTAGTGTCTGATTCAAGTGCGGTACAGGACACACAAGGTTGATTAAAATTAAAAGTAAATTTTGAAATGAGTTTTTATTTGTTGCCACCCTTAATACTGCTATCTCTTTTAGATGCTATGATAATTACTTTCTACTTAAAATATTAAGATCGCAATGCAATTAAAAATATATAAAGATAATAAACGTTTAGTTCTGGCGCTAATGTGCACAGAAAGAATGTTGTGTTTGCAATTAAACAAATAATTAAAGGCGCTTTTACCTAACGCGCAAATAGATCGTTATCATTATCACTTTTGAAGTAGAAAATAGCTGTTCATTTTTCGACAAAAGTTCACCTTTTTATTTATAAGGATTTTTTTCTTACGGGTGAAAATTTGTTTACGACACCCAACCAGCCCAAGGAAGTGCTCGAGTTAGCTCGGTGTGAAGGAGAGGATGTAGGCTGGAAGAAAAGGCTCACTCGCGACCATCAAAACCAACTTTACCTTGACAATATGGGGACCAATCCGTGCAAATTATGTTAGGCCCCACCTCATGTATCTGCCGGGGATGGAGTGGGGTTACCACCCGGAATATTTTCTTACTTTAAGAATTTGCGCAACTGCATTTTGCTTCATAAATTACACAGCAGGAAATGTTGGAATCACTATATTAAGACAACGTATGAAAATACACTTAGGTGGTACTCAACTGTAGGTCAGAATCTCAAGAAACAATGCTAACTAAAACAATCCTTAAGAATTTTACCTGCCCGTAACATTAGGTGTTCATCCGTTATAGAATTTTATAGGCAAGACAATATTGATACCTTGGTAACGAGAAAGCATCAATTCGGTTAATGCTTAGTGCACTCTCAACGGTGATGCGCTCAAAAGTTAGAACCGCAAGAGCAGTGAACATTACACAATAAGCATTATTTAACTAAGGAAACATGTTCAACTTGGCTAAGTGCAGTGAGTAACGGGCGGCAATGGATGCAAGAGCAAAATTTTGGCGAATAACGGGAGGCTGGATGTACTGGCCCCTCGGACCCGAAGAGCGGCCGGGCTTGAAGAAACCAAGTAGGTAACTATAGCTCAAAGCGTCGATGAGAAGTAGGTTTTCCAGGCCTGTGTCGGCGTGGAGCGCTACCACTACCAGTGGTCTAAATGAATTTCCACTGCACCACAACGAGATGGGCAACGGAATTTTGGATTAGTAAGTAGTGAATTGAGAATTATTAAATCTGGCGACGTCAAAATTGCCTTGAAAAGCCGCCAGTGCTCTCAAAATGGCTGTTACATCGCACGGAACGGCAACACTCATAGCATGTACACCCTGTTTAATTAACGGTAGCCGCCTGATTACTGTGCATGCGCTAACTTGAGCTCACGCTCACTTTTCTTATACTAACAGATACAAATTCTCAGTCGACTGCTAAACACTAGTCAATAAGTACTTAAGAAAGGGGCTTTAATTAATAACATTAATATTGATTTCTATATAGTTTGTGCGTTTTCATTTATTGTGCGCTTGCATATTATTAATTGGCAAGTAAAGTTTATTTCCATCTTTTTTCTACTGTTTCACTGGAAAATGACAAGATATCTGTTTACAGGATAATTCGTAAAGATAGATTTTTCTACTCTTTTAGAGGTGACAAGCAGATGAAACGCAATCAAGCGGAAAACGATTAAAATGTAGCATCGCTAAAATAGACAAGGAAGCAGGTTACTTAACTACCGTTGTTTAGTGGTTAGGTCTACTTAGCATTCGGGAGGTTCCATTCCCGCGATCGTCTGCTCTGATTCAGGTTTTTAGGCGGTTTTCCTGAGTAACAGAGTACTTTCTCTGAGGCAAATGCTGGGGCAGTATTTCTCCACCTTTCCTGGCCTTGCTTCCATTCTCCACTCCTCCTCTCTCTCACTCATCCTATAACTCCCGTTCTTAGCTGAAGGGGGACGCAAGGTCCCTAATTACCTTCAACCTTTACCTACCTTACCTTTACGTAACTAGCAATTTCTATAAGCTCCTGGACGTAACTACTCTAAATGGAAAGAAAAATATTAGACCAGTGGAAAAGTAGATTCACTAAATAATACTTTACTTATTTTCTGGCATTTCACAGATGTTGCAGTGGTTACCTCTTTTAAAAAGGAGCAAAGGGCCGTGGGTTGAAGGATCCAGGAAAAGGTCAGAGATGTGGGAAAAGTTTCAGGATAATTAGACAGCTTCAAACGAAGTGTACTACCTGAAAACAGATACCCTGATGCTTGTGTGTTTAACTTTCTTCTACGGTAATATTAGAGTTTGTCTACGCCTTACTTGTATCATTGTTGATTTGATTAAGATTTTAATTTGGAAGGTAAACATTTCCTACACGTTGTTGTTTTTTGTTGCCAATTTGAACTGAGCGGCGAATACTGTTTTAAATTTCTAATAGAAAGGCGTTCGCAGAGTTCACGCACCTTTTTGGTCCATACATACACGAATAATTAAAACTAACCTAAGTAGGTCGCTGCTTACGTAGCCACTAGGGGAAAACACTCACACAAAGGGTAACCAAATAAGGAGCCACTATTGTGATAGGAGTAGGGTGGGGGGCACACCGAAGTTGGAGGCAATTCTAAGCGAACTGACACTGAACTTTCACAAATGTTACCTCAACGCTAAATACGTCATCCGCAAACCGCTAAATAGTATTTAAGTATAAGTGGCAGAGTCTTATAAATTTTCTAGGAATTAAACTGTATAATCTTGGTGTCATTCGTGTACGAACGGATTTTTAGCTATCGGGTTGCTTAGAACACATCCTTTATCTTGCTGATGATTTTGTTAGCATTTTGACAACAAATAGTTGCCTGACAAAATAAGTTTTATTAATCCTCAAACTTCGTATTTCCACAAAATCATGAATCATGATTACAGCACTTCCATATGCTAATAGTATGAGAACCTTAAAAATTTTACAAAGGAGTTGTCAGGGTAACATATGTCTATCAGAACTATTTGCATATATTTTTCAGTAGTTTTGTGTAACCAAAACCTGCCCCGACTAATATATTTCTGCCAAACTTAATCAAATAGAGTGAGAATAGTGACCGAGGAAAAAATCAATTGTTTAAATGCGAACTTTGGCGATAATATTTTGTAACACAGACTGTACAGCAAAAATGTAAGTCGCTCACCGCTGAAATCTATATTTGCGGAAAAACGACCGGCCCGCGAAAATCAATATCAAAGTTGGAAAGCAGATTACGTAAATAAAAATAAAACGGGAAAAGTTAAACCGAAAGTTAATTTGCCTTTGGGGGAAACATATTTCGGAGTTCAAATAAAGGACAATCCCACTTCTCTTTAATAATTCCAAATTTTAAAAATAAAGCGGCTCATGCCGCGCTATTTTCTTTACCGGATTATTATTTGCAAATTCGTCTGCGGGGAATTCAATCGGCACGAAGGAGCAGGTTTTCCCGTGGAAACCCTTTGTGTTTCCCGCTAAATAATCCCCGCGGCTCGATAGCTTTGAAATAAAACGTGCGCAAAATCGATACATTTCCAAAACCGAAGATTTCAATTAGCGCGGGGCTGAATTTTCGTTTCGCTTCGGGGGCCTTTTCCGTTTCGCAGTAATCCCATCGGATAAAATCTCGCGCGACTTCTCGATCCGAAATCGAAGCGGGCCCTTTTAAAAATAGATTTGTTTGGAGAAGCGATTCTGTGGAGATGTAATTGATGTACAAACTTATTGGGGTTATTACTTTATAATGGTTTCGTTGTAAGTAGTAAGTACGAAACAATCTACTACGAGCGGCGGGTTGTTAACAACGTAATGTACACTGCGGCATGAACAGCGCACATACGCATTATTATCGAATATATTCCGTGACCTGGGCTCGTGATAATGGTGCTTTAATCTGTACTATGTTCAAGGAAATACATGCACATATGAATATTTCAAATAATAACTTATTTAGAAACATGCATTCATTGCATTATATCGCAGATAGCCGCCGTTTATATGCCAATAAGCTATAAAATCCCGTAATTCGAAGAGCTGCAAGTCGAACTCGATAAAACGGAAACCAAGGACTGTTAACCGGATGGAAATATTAGGAGCTGAATTGCCCTCCCTGAAAAACGTTAGTGCATTTTAACAAATCGCATCTGAACGAATATATGTTTATATTTGTACTAAATATCGCCGAGTAATATGTTTCGGGATTATATAACGAACGCAGAAATTGGAGTTTTCCCTGCTACCACCGGTTTTTGCTTGGATTTACTGCACATGGCAAATTACAAAAAATGCGACAAATGCTAAACATCGGCCACCAGCGGCGGCGTTATAGCACCCTTGTTGCAGAATCAGAAACTAATTAGTAATCGATTTTACTTAACATAATTCAAATTCCAAATCGTGTGTAAGGTACCTTAACATTTTTATCCAGGATTAATTATCATTATTATCGCTTATTCACACTATAATCAATAATAAATTATACAAGCTGTCATTGAAAGTGTTAAGGACATTTTGAAGGCTATATTTACAAATATGGAAGAACACTAGAGCATTTAAAGTCAAATAAGTGCGATGCTGAGAAAGCGTGTCGAAATTCATGAAAACTGTTAATAAATGATTTAAAAACTAACAGAAAGCTTTACATTAAAAACTTGTATATAAAATAACATGATTTGCTTTTTAGAAAATACAATATTTATGCAATTTAAACGAAATTCATAGGGTAAAAACTTGCAACTTAGCTTAAAATTAATTAGCGCAATAGTTAATAGTTAACTAAGGCTTTTCCTATGTATTTCGACGTCTTTTGTGTATGATTTCGCGGGAAAAAGTATTGATTTGTCAGGGAAGCCATGTGGTGTTACTCGTTTCGCTGTTGTTTATAACAGTAATTTATGTCAACGTAACAAATTTATAGCGAATGACAGCGAGTTTAGAAAACAATTAAAAAACGTTTTGGACGCTACTAAAAATCAAGTATAAAAACAAATTGGGGAGATTTTAACGTCAATTCGAAACTAATAGCGTAGTACCTGTGTCGGTTTAAGATTTGACGTTTTAAAAATTTCGAAGTTAATGTGTTAAAAATTAAATATAACGAAAGTTAAGCCCTGTTTATACCAGTGCGTAAGAGCAAACAAAATCGAACAGCATTATTATTTTTATTTCAGGAATTTGTGGATATGCGCGTGTGTAAGTGAAAGACAATGAAACTATTTACCTGGCACGAATTGTAAGCGAGATTTGGAGGTTCCTGGATAAGTGTTAGCAGCAGCAGAAAGACGATCAACAGGAACTTAAATCTCGATTACACGTCATCTTAGCGAACGACTCAGAGTCAAGGCTGAGCAACGGGATCTGCAGCTACCAGTAGCGACGTGAGTTTAGGCAATGGCATAAAACACGGTAGGCAGAACATGTTTTCTTTATGCCACTAGTAAGTGGAGTATCACATGTACAAGTTACACAAGCTAGTAGGTAGTGATAATTCCACAACAGAACAGAAAACCATGTATCAAGTGATGTAAAATACGATAAACATGATTTACCAGATTAGACAGCGTAGAACACATGGATACCGATGCAATCACACGCAGAAGAAGTCGATGGGTCTACAGCAGTGGTCGCCAACCTCTTCAATGTGTTGAGCTACTTGTTAATTTTGGAATAAACAGCGAGCTACCCACACGGAAGCCACGTAACGCAACGTAAATGAAATAATCCACAGTTAATTTATCATTATATGTATTTATTTTACTATTTATTTAACTGGTAATACATAATACATAGGTACTAATAATAACTACATTCCTACCTACCAAACGAAGTTGTTTGAAAAATAAACACAAACTTTTATCCAGCCACAACGGCATGTCACGTAAGATTTAAAAATAGTTAATAATAACAACAAAAAAGTAACGCACTATCATGAACATAAACATTGAAAAATAAAAAAGCACGTTCAATGAGAAGGCTGACACTCAGACTCATCGATAATTTTTTTAATGTTTGCAGTATAATTTGATACAGCCATTCGAATACAATTATCCAAATGTTCATCTGTAAGTCGATTGCGACATTTGTTCTTAATAAACTTCATATTGGAAAAAGGAGATTCACACAAATAGGTTGAACTGAATAATGCTTTCACTTTCAAGGCAACACGGCATAGAACTGAATATTTGTCTTTACTTACAATAGGCCAGATACATTTGGTACTTGAGACTAACGATTTTAAGGCTAAATCATTTTGAAAATCAATTACTTCCATTTCTGTTGCAGCGATGTCTTCGCCAAAGTTCTGCATAACACAAGTTGCAAACTGTTGGATATCAATTTCCATAAAGGGTGAAACAACAAACTGCGCTACTAAAGCCATTTCGTTGAAATCCTTAAAACGATTTTTGAAGTTATTCTTCAGGGTAGAAACTATTTCTACATGATATTTGCTGTCATAGGGTTCTAATGGATTTTGAGATATTTTTTCTGAAAGAATAGGAAAATGCTTGGCATCGCTGTTAATTAGGTTTTGTTCCCAAAACTCCAGCTTTTTGATAAATGCTTTTATATCAGAAATCATTTCTGCTAGTTCTTTGTCTCTCCCCTGAAGCTGCAAATTAAGTTCGTTTAATTTCTCGGTAATGTCCACGAGAAAACCAAAATCTCTAAGCCAGATTGAATTTTCTAGTTCCGGAGTCGGTTCATCGCGTTTTTTGAAAAATTGAACTATGCCAGATAGGACATCATTAAAACGTTTCAGCACCCGTCCTCTACTTAACCATCGGACTTCAGAGTGAAGGAGTAGGTCCCCGTATTGACAGTCAACTTCATCGGCCAAGGTTTTGAATAATCTTCTTTGTAACGCTTGAGCTCTAATCTTGTTCACAATTTTTACCACCAGTTTCATAACGTTGTTTAGTTTCAGGAAATTTCCACATAATGCTTCCTGATGGATAATGCAGTGGTAAGAGAGAAATTGCGGAAAAGTTTCATCTTTACGACATAACGCCACCAGACCCTTATCAAAACCCACCATAGCTGGAGCGCCATCGGTTGTCAAGCCTACCATTTTCGATATTGGAATTTTCTCGGAAGAAATAATATTTTTTAAATGAGAAAACAACTCCTGTCCAGTAGTGTGTCCTTTCAGTGGAATAAACTTCAAAAGATCTTCTTTAATCGTAAAGTCACTAAAAACCATCCTGACGAACACGGCCATCTGGACAGTGTCAACGACATCTGTTGATTCATCCAGTTGAAGTGAAAAATAAACACAGTTATCTAAGTCAGTTCTTAACTGTAAAAAAATATCATTGCTCATTACTTCTACACGTCTCATCACTGTATTAGCAGAAAGTTGCATAGATTTTATAGCTGAAACTATCTCGTCTTTGTTTCTAAAGTTGGCAAATAACGAGTCAGCAGCTTCTAAAAACGCCTGTTTTATCATTTCCCCGTCTTCATAAGGTTTCTTTTTTTGTGCAATTATCTGGGACACACGGTACGATGCTTCAGTTGCAGCCTTATTTTTGTCGATTGTTCTTAAAAATATTGATTGTTGTCCAATTAACTGCTTTTTTAACTGTTTCAGTTTCTCCTTTCTGGCGGCAGAATGTAGTGGGAATGATTTTTCAAAATTAGAATGTACAGTTTTATGATGTCTCTCAATATTTCCTTTTTTAGCAACGGAGACCGAAGTATTACATAACAAACACACATTTTTATCTTTAACTTCTGTAAAAAAGTATTGTTCTTCCCATTCCGAATGAAAGTGGTATGTCTTTACCTTCTTACAACTGCTTGCCATAATATTATTTTTTGTTGTTCACTACTAACCCAACCGCTGGACGTTGGTTACGCGTTCAGTTTTAAACTAAGCGCAATGTCGCCGCGCCGTGCGTATTTATCCCGTTCAAAGCAATCCAGATCGTTCTCGAACACTAACGCACTGGTCCGGCTGGTCGGTTCTAGCCGATTCTAGCTTGATGGCGTCAGCGGCAGATCGCTCGCCGCAACGTTGCCGCTGTTTATGTTTAATATTATGACAATTAGATTTTTTTGTGGAATTTTAGGAAGCTTCTCTGATTTTGTATTTTTTAAATTAAAATCGTTGTGAGAGCTACCAGAATTGCCCCAGCGAGCTACCGGTAGCTCGCGATCGACAGGTTGGCGACCACTGGTCTACAGGATTTAACACTAGGGATACCGGGTTTGCTGACCACCTTTGAGTACTGGATAGTGTTAACTGACCCTTATGTAATAATTTAGTTATAAAAATAATTTAACCAATTATTCGAAAATATGTATACGAGTATTAGACTTTCATCTTCTTGGTATCCAGTAATGGTGTATTTCCCGGGGGGGGGGGGGGGGATTAATAAAAGTAATTACCCCGATAACCTCCTCGCTTTTCAAAATTTCGCGCCTGCCCCTTCACTGCAATTTGTGATTTGTCAATAGATTTTTGCCATGAGGAACCTCCCAGGAAAATCTAAAAGGTGTCCATAAATCAAGCACTAAAATTGATTCTTTTCATTTGTATGAGTTCACACTTCAGTTGAGTACCTACAACAACAGTGTCACTGCTCATTTGCAATTTCACATTTCTTGTGAATCTTTTTTGTGCTCTGAAAAGTACCACACATATTTTTGTTGCATTGTGAACACATTTCTTTAGTTTTACTTCGTCTACAAAGCTTTATTTCAACTCCACAAGCTTGGGCTGTCTTATTTCTATTCTGTCCGTTAGGTGCAGCAAGTTCCTCTGCAACCTTTAGTATGTAGTTCAGCTTTGATATTTTCAAATCGGTCACATCCTG
Organism: Agriotes lineatus; assembly: GCA_940337035.1. Taxonomy (NCBI): domain Eukaryota; kingdom Metazoa; phylum Arthropoda; class Insecta; order Coleoptera; family Elateridae; genus Agriotes; species Agriotes lineatus. Next base: position 77,645,772 of record OW679202.1, read on the forward strand.
AGCATCATGTGAGTATTGATTATCATCAGCATGTCCAAGAGGTTATAGAATATATAAATAGTCCAGCACAGGCATACTGATCTAAGGCTGTACTTCCGGGAAATTTGATAAGGCTGCTTTGAAAGGCTGCTGTTTCAGGAATTTTGTTTCCATGTTCATTATTAATTGTAACCTCTGAATGAAGAGTACTCAGAAGAAGCACGTTCTTTTTTACTTTTCCGTGGTTTAAAGTTAGCACCATGTCATCTGTATTGTGTAGAGTAGTTGTGTGCTGAGGATCTTTAGAATTTTTCGCAAAAGGGGACACATACTTTTTTGCTCTATTCAACGTACACATTGAAACGTGTCAGTTTCAACCACGTGAAAAAATTATCGCAGGTAACATCACATCCTTTGTTTGCATAAGGTTCAACAAGGCGCATAACTATATGCGGACCAAGGGAACAATAAGTGAAAGCTTTTCCGAGGTATGGAAAAGACTTCAAAATATATATTTCTTTACTATTGGTAAGTATCCAGTGCCTGATGCCGTATTTATCTTGCTTATTGCTCATGTATTCGGTAGCAGGACAACGGACTTTGGATGGAAATGCTTGTAGAATGAAACACAGTTCTCACTGAACTTATACCATAGCAATGATACCAAGTAAAACTTATCAGTTACTTTCCATTGATGTCTTGTCCCCTCGCATCAAAGACTAAGAACTTCATTACTTCTTGAAATCTTCCCCTTATCATCGTATTGGTGAAAAAATGAGGTTCCTACCCTTGATTCCAGAAATTATGAACTTTTAGGGTGCGGAGGCAATATGCTCACCGTGCATATGAAATAGCAATAAATGCGTCCAAATCTTTGAGAGACACAATCAAAATATCATCTTGAAGAACCCAACAAGCCTCTATTATTGTTGTTATGAATTACAAAATATCGCATAACTTGCCTAAAAGTCATTTTGTATGTGTAATATCCTATATGAAGTGATACAGTTCAGTATGGAAAAGGTTTACTGGCGAAAATACATTTGGGGCCAATTAGCCCCTCGTAGTATCTGAATATAAACATTCAACTATCGGCAAAAGTACTGCAATAAAAATTCTGAAAAAAATAAGAAAATGTTGGGGTCGAAATGATTAAAAATCACAAAAGCCTATTCCTGCGTGAGGGGCCGTTTTGAGAAGGCGCCAATTCAAATATTTGAAAGGACCCATTTACCTCACCCAGTAGAGGTAGCGCTTTGGAATGCTAACGCTTTCAAAAATAGAAAACAGATATTAGTCAAGTATTCCTTCAAACGTAAAAAAATAAAGTGTCCTTTCTCGCAGAGATACGCTCAACGAAACAGACCTAAAATTCAATGGACAGCAGATATGCAAGTCGATTCAGGGATTGGGGATAACCTCAAGAATCTGAAATACAAAGCTTTCTACAACATCTAGGAGTCAGATTTATCATGGGTGGAGGTATCAATGCTAAACATGTGGATTGGGGTCCAGAATAAGAACCACGAAAGGAACTGAACTTAGATAAGCAATGCGAAAGTTGGTTTCTCCAAACTTTATTAATTTTGACCTAGACTCTAGCCCTCAGCGGGGGCATTAACCCGGAATGGAAAAAATATAAAAAAAAAACTGAAACTATCCCTAGTCAATAAAACAAGTGAAGGTTTCAGAACCGAATGCTTATACCATAAGCATTCTCTTCCACATACTGAACTAGCTGTATGTGGTAAGGATATAACAACTTTTCTCGTAATGTATTCTTCTTCGATATGGTTTTGAGAAACAATCGTAGTCATCACCTTTTATTGTTCAATTCTAGCATTTTTAATAACACTGCGCTCTGTTGATTCGTTTAGACATTTCTCCTACAGTCAGGGAGTTGTTGGGCTGTTACAGTTTTTGTCCGATCTGTTGATCTTGTCGGAGTACGTGTTTTAGATCCTGTCCTGGACGGCCATAGTGTGCATCAGGGCCGTATCTGAAGAAAAAATTTGGAATGGGTTGAAGTAGCACAAAAAAAAATCAGTTGAATTCCGCAAACAAACTTTTTAGGTGTCTGAGCGTTTTTTAAATTTTTATTTTATTCTTATTTTATTTTATTCCGTACTCCGCCAACAGCCGTTAAACCAATTATAGGCGTCACTGTACATTTTTTATGGGGACTTCCAATCCCACTAACGACTATCATGATGTTATTATGATATCCGGGACCAACTTTTTTCCGTGATAGCCGTACCGCGAGGTGCCGGGAAAAGCAGCCGTAGAACTCCCATCCAAGTTCTGACCAGAGAGAGCGTTGCTTAACGCTGCTGATCGAGCGTGGACGCTTGCTCAAGCTACACCGCCCGGGACCTAATGATCTCTCTGCTATAGCTGTTGATGCAGGTAATGTGGTAAAAAAAATTAAAATAATATAAATATTTGGAAAGATAGATTGATTACATTGCGATAATTCTTCAACGGCATCGTTCGGGCTATCAACTTCAGGCTGCTGAATCCACTATTGTTTCCATAGTTGTAACTCTGCAGGCAACGTATCGAGGTCCAAAAATTGATTGTACAAAGAATAGTAATTTACGTTACAAGTATAGAAAGTGGAGCTTTTCAGTACGAGTGAGATGTTTCCGGAAGAGGCCGTTAGGCCGAGTCCGGAATTTCGAGACGAGTATGGAAAAGCCACTTTCATACGAGTTTCCTACAATATTTTTTCGTACACTAGCATACAAAACGGAATACTAAATTTATTCTCGTATATAGCAAATAAGTAGAGTAATGTTATTATGTACGTAACGTTTTATATGTGCTGTAACTAAGGAAACGTACGGCAAAGTGCTACTTTGCCGTAAGAGTACCGCAAAATACTACTTTGCCGTATGAGTACCGCAAAATACTACTTTGCCGCACGCATACCGCAAAGTGCAACTTTCTGATTAATAAATTGTACGGCAAAGTAGCTCTTTCAATGCTAGTGTACGAAAACAGTTTTTTATCTCCACCGTTTGTCTTTTGCACATATTTGGTAATAGAAGATGTAGCGATGAGAGGGTTTTTTGTAACTTGCGAATCTTTGAGTCAGTTATCAAGTAGTTCAAGGTTGAGTTGCGATTCTGTAAGCAGACGAAGTAAACGCATCTCCAATTTTATACTTTCGGGAGGGGTTTCAACGCCCAAAACCCCCCCTCAGATACGGCCTTGGTGTGCATCATCATTATTCCTGGTTATATGGCCGAAGAAGTGATAAAAGGTGTTCTTTGTTTGACACAGACTTGTAAATTTTAAGCATTAGACCTTCTTCCCGTCCAAGATAGTCTTCGTACGATATTCTTCCATATCTCGAGATTCTTTCAGTTACTGATGTTACACTATTTTGAATCCATTGCTATTTCTTTTTTTTATTTGGTCTTGGGTTTTCCGCGTCTTTATTCTTCCTATACTAGGTATTACCTAACATTTTCTATTTTTATTAATCTTCATAATATGACCCATCCATCGCAGACTTTGTCCTTTCGCCACTCCCACTATAGCTGTTTCTTTATAATTCCTTCTTGATTTGTATTAGGATTATTATATTGTCCGCGACAGCTAAGCATTGTTGTTGCTTGTGATGATGTAGCAGCCATGTTCTCGGATTAAGTTCAATTTCTGATGTTGTCGTTTCGACTCTAACTCTTTTGTTCAGGTATCTACCTGACTACCAAATGCTTGATAATGGCAACTGTGCTTGCCGAAACGTTGCAGAAAATTAATAAACATTGATCATCATCACTGAGATGTTAATTAATGAGCTATAAGTCAAGGAAACATAGATTTCTGTCTTTTATGATCTATGTGATTTAGGTTTGATTTGTAAGTACACAGAGGCGCTCTTTATCGTCATATGTTTCTTTCTCTTTTGAAAAATCGATGATCTCCATTTTTATTTTTAGTTTCGTGTTTACCATAACTACCTATGGTAGGTCTAAGCATTTCTTCTCGTCCTATCTTCGTAGTTCATAGGGTCATAGGGTCATATTTTGCTAGCATTTCGTAGTCTCTGTCCAGTATATGTTTAAAGGCAATTTTCGGATTTTGATTTTTTAGGCTTATGGAACCCGAGTCTCCCTTGAACGGAGTTTGAAGTCTATTACTGCTGTTATCAGTTTTTTGAAGACGAAACCGGTTTCTAATATTTTTATTTCTTCTCGGATGTTAAAGCCCATTTGATTAAGGATAATTTAAAATTTATGTAGCTTCGGATTGTTGAGGTAGTTAGAGATAATGTTTTACATGATTTAGTTAGCTGAGCAATGCATGTACAATATCGTGAAAAAGTCAATAAAATAGTACCTAAAATCCAGCAGCGTGTGCAGTTCATTTTGTGTATGAACAATTCCACAAATGTTATCCAGTACTAGGTGACTAGAGTTCATCTAACCAGATCTTCTGGTCTTCATTCCATCAGTCTTTTTCTTAGCACGAGCTATTTGGATAAGCCTTCTCTTTCAGTATACAAAATACTTTGCATGCTAGTTGATACAGAAATGTATGGCACTCTTTTTATCCCTACGTCTTGACATACGTTTTTTGACTCGGATGGGCACTTACTATTTATCGCGATTGTGGGAGAGATTGGTGAATGTCTGTAGGTATATACATACCTTTTCTTCCATCAGAAGTATACGAAAGTACACTACGTTAAATCGTTTTGCGGGCCGCATTTCAATATAGTAGAATCATTGATAATGAAAATGTTTAAAGCCAGTCAACATTAACTGAATCCTGCAATTGACTAACAGCTATTACTGCATTCAGAAGAAGGCAGGTATAATCTGCATACAGAACGCATTTTGTGGTTTGGGAATGCAGGTGACGAAAAGATTATACAGTAGGGGTACTAATATTGATTCCTGTGGTGCGTTTGATTTTATATTAAACTTGGGAGAGCGCATTTATTCGTGTGTTAAAAGGGTTAGAAACGATTTTATAATCAACTGGATGTATCCAGGCAACTTGTAATTGCATATGTATTTTCAAAAGTAATCCATATATCCATACCGTGTCAAATGATTTGGTGATGTTATGGAAAATTCATCCATTAGTTGATTATTGTGGTTTGTGTAGTCGACAACATGTTATGTTTGATGGTTTACTGCAGCTCTATGTATATTCATATAGGTTTTAGTACGGCTTTACATGTAATTACTTAATATTGTAGCGACGGTTACGATTTGCGTTATTTAGTGAAATGAACTATACGCTGATGTAGGAATAGACTGTACTTTAGTTAGCTATAAGCCATTTGTATCATAAATATTTTAAGGTAGAATTTCGTAGGCAAAATGGTATATTAAAATTACAACAAGCGAATATTTAGCCGATGTTTAGAAATGTGCCTTTCTCTGGGAAGCTGGAGATATTTCAATCTCACAAATAGATTAGAGTAAATTTATGCAGGGTTTACTTCGTAAGCCGAAATATTGGCCGAAGGTATATGGCTAGTACTTGGTCAGAAGTGCAACTGTTGCAACTCGATCATAAAAATTACGTGCCGGCGGAAGCAAATTCTTTTAGCAGAATTGTAAAACTTTATTAGCGATAATTTGCTAGGGGTCGAGCTTGACAAATTTTAGTGTGTGAAAGCTTCAAATTTGTCAAATTAATAGGACTAATATAAACTGTCACGTCCGTATGTACGTGCCAAAAGTCCAAAAGTTAGACCTGCTCTGATAGGCTTATTTGGAAATTTGTAAACGCCTATCGAGTTTTCTTGCTCAAACTGGACTTAGAATTTAGTTAATTAATAAGAAGATGTTACTAGCTAAAGTTAAAAAGCAAGGGTATTAAACCTAAGTGATCTGTAAACGGCAGAAAAATAAATGTAAGTATTTGTACTTAAGTGTTCTTATTAATCTCGCAACAGTAGCTTTAGTCTTCGTGTCCAAGTGTATTTTAACTAAAAGGATTGCCAGTTACCCCGACTTTAGGCGTATCGCGACACGATAGTTGGGTTTTTTTCCCAATTAGCAAGTACATTTCTCTAATTTTTAAGCTTTTTGTTTATTTTTTTCATATATATGCGCGTTTCAGGTCATTTTGGTCCAAATGGTGGTCAAAGTATTTTACTGGTTTATTGGCCAAATAGCATGGGTTATGGTAATTTATGAACAGGAGCGATGTTTATCAGTATTAACTTATATTCTTCTCTGTTTTATAGAGTTTTCAAGTAAATCTAAATGGTTATGTAATTCCTCCAGATTTAATTTAGTTGAAGATTGCTGTATCATCAGCGAATATAGCGGTTATAGTATCCACTATTGCCGGTAAGTGACCCCAGAAACTGGCGAACCCCAGCCTATGAGTTTTATACCCATAATAGAATCCTCCTTAGTGCAATAAAAAAAGCAGTGCCTGCAGTAAATGTAATCGCTGAATACTAATTTGGCTTCAGAGGAAACGAGCCCACCATACAACAGCGCTACAGAATACAAGAAACGAAAATGTATAAAGTTGATTTCTTAGACATACGAGCCTTCGATGAAGTCTGGTAAAGACAAATCGCTCCTGTTGATATGTCATCGATCTAGCAAACACTATCAATGGTACTACAACCAGGGTTTATGTTGTCTTCTTCAAATAGCTGTTTTTACCCATCTCTATCGTAATATACTATTTTCGAACTTTAAACTCTTATATTGAATAGATCACTTTGTACCGCAGTGAACTATAAGAATGTAAGTCGTCCAATTCCTCTTTTTCCACTGGTTTTGTTAAGCTACGATTATTATAATACACAACACACCTAATATGTTGGCACTAACAAGTTCGCAAAATTCTTGCTCGTTTTCTAGCGTCGAAAAGGTTAGCCCAGGACACCGAGGTGGGAGTCAGTCTTTATCTTCCTTCCTCCTCTTATTTGAAAAGACATCGAACAACAAAAAATACTTCCTTCTAGCTGTTTTTAATTTTAACTACGAGTATATTACTATTTTAGAACATTCATTAAACGTTTCAGCTTTAGCTTCAGCTTATCACAAATGAAACGGTGGGCTAAATGTTCTAGACACAACCGAGTCAACTGACGCATCTATGTCTGAGCCGCGAGAGTCATTGCTTGGCCAAAATTTGATGCCATTCGGTCCTTGAGAAATAGTTGAATTATCACAGCTTTTCGGATATGGGATTATTGACCAACTATATAGATACGCTGTTCAAATGTATTTAATTGAACAGTCATTCGTCATCCACATAGCTTCTAGAAAACGTCACTAGGTATATGGTTATTTTTAAATTTTACCGAATAAACATTAGTGCCATTTACACGTACAGTCCCATCGCGAAGGTTTGGAGCGAACTCCAAACGTGCGCGCCGGAGCGCGGGCCAATAATGCACGCGCCAATCGCGTTGTTACCTAAATCGTAACACTCCAGGCGTGCACACTGGACTGCAGTTTTAGAGCGTACAATCCAAAACTTTTAGTGTAAATGCGATTTCGTCAAGTATTGATGTGGCGTGTGGAATTTTAGAAATTCTAAAAGTTTTGGGTTAGCGCTTAGTTGATCAGTTGCAGAATAATAAAAATGTCCAAGAAAAAAAGATAAAGTGTGTGCAGTTGCATGCGCAGGTTTATATATTTATTTGGAAACACTAAAATAGAAAGCACCGCGATCAGTATGGGTAAAGAAATGGAAGGAAAACACAAAATTTATATGGGCATATGACATATGACACTTGTATGTATAGTCTGTTCACTAAACATAAAAACACAAAATGGCCTTTGATATCCAAAATTTCATCAGTGTACATGCAAAATTCGCCTTTGTCTAGGAATGTATTTACAAAAAGTTCCTAAAACCATTAGGTTAAGGGTGTGATTTTTACTACCCATCTGTCATAAATGTTGTAATTAACTACTTTTAAGGATATTATACAAATACTGTGTTGGATACTATTGACGTAGCGTTTACTAATGGGTATCTTTATTACATTTTATGAAACTTCAGGTTAGAATTTCTAGAAAAATATCTACTTTGACACTGACAGTGAGAAATATTAAATGTCATTTTAAATTCAAATCTGCCAGTATGCAGGCGTGCAAACCTTTGCAAAACAAAATACAGAATCCCTAACAGAAAAATTATATGCACATGCCAACGTCAAAAAAAAATTAAATGTGTTTGTGTTTCCTGAATGCCCTATACGAGAGTTGCTTGAAAATGATCCGTATGATTATAGACATGGGAAAGATTTATACATTTCTATAAACTTTTCGAATGCATCTTTTGCTTAATACCGTGAGTCGGACATGGTCATTTTGAAAGGATTTATTAAATATAAGTACCGGGTGACCATAAATGGTTGTGACGGTTTTTCTTAGGTTGACACTGTTAATGTTGGTTACCCTGCTGTCAGTTTTAAGTCTATGTCAAATTCGACGTTAGCAGGTTAAGTTTTGTGTCATTTTGTGTCAAAACTGACGGAAAACCTAACCTGCTAACCTCGAATTTGACACAGATTTAAAATTGACAGCAGGGTAACCAACATTAACAGTGTCAACCTAAAAAAAAAAATCACAACCATTTATGGTCACCCGGTAGTATTATTATATTAACACCAATCAAGTGCGCACTCCAAGCCTCACCATTTTGCAGAAAGAATTTTTATATTGCAAGAGCCTGGAGTGCGGTATTGGCGTGCCTGTTACAACACGTTCTTTGCCTGTACAGTTTTGGTGCATTTACATGCGCGCTCTTTGCACTCGGGTTTGGCGCGTCCGCTCCAAACCTGTACGAAAAACCGTGCGTGTAAATGGCACTAATTATTGTAATCCTAATTGCAAATGTTCATTGAATCTCCTTTTCCTCAGCTTTGCTGAATTAAACAAGTCTTCTAACGTGTTAAAGTTTGTAGTTTAGACACAATTGGGTAGACGTGTAGGTGTGTTATATTATTTTTATATAATTACAGTGAAGTATAGAGTTTGAAAAGCGAGGAATTAATTGTTTCTATAAATAGTAAACAGTGAGCCATTGAATAACAAAACCAGCACAAAGCGCTACAGAACAGTTCTTTGACGAACACGTAGTTTATTGTGATATGCGACGTTGCTCTGATTAAACGTGTTCTGATGGCATATGGCAGAGATAATATTAATAACGCAACTCGGAAATTGACCAGCAGATGTAGAAGTAACTTTATAAATTACGGTAAATAAATCTATTTCGACTAGTTTTAATGTCACTGTTCAGTAATAGAAGAAAATACTATTTCAGTATTTAAAGTCAAGATCTGATTTCTACCAAGTGGTTAGAATGCATATTTTATTATTAAATAGTACTCGTATGTCACAAGGGTGTAGTGGTCTACATTAAATGCTAAAGCTTCAAGAAATCTTAGCTTATATTTTCAGCAGGCAAGATATATGGCCCTTTACAATTTAAATAATACTACTTTAGAGCTAAGTACCGCAACTAATTAATAGACACAGATTTTGCATCTACAAAGAGTTGGTGAATAAAACCGCATTGCATTTCCATAGCTGCGTCTCTTTGCCATGGATCCAGCGTTCTTTAAATATTAATGAATGGCACAGAAACGAGCGTCATAGCAGACTAAGTATATCTGTCTAACACTAAGGCAGATTTTTTCATTAACTACTCGGTGGATTTGACGGCACATTAAGCCGTTGGCCCTGCTGAGTTAGTGTTTATTACAATAACCAGCCTTAAGTGGCACTTCTCTTTTCGATGATTGGGTTAGAATAGTCTTCTATTTGTATCTGCCTGCAAATGAAGTTGGACTCACAAAGCCGCTAGTAATGTTAGTTCAGAACAGACCAGTGATCAACTGTAAGTGGAAAAATTAATACCGTCAAAACTGAGTGGTTATACATTACAAGTAAATTACTCGTGTCAATATTATAAAGGGAGGGTTTGAGACTTAGAAACGATGCTGTTCTTAATGGCAGCATAATTCCCCGAGTACCGATTCTTAATCTACAACCATATCACCTGGTAAAGCACTATCTTTGAAATGAGAATGACTGCAGTTAGTCTCATATAAGTTGAACTTATTATTTTTTGTATAGAACGTTTTTAAAATTGTTAAATTAGTATGGCACACAAATGGCAACAGCGTACAGTATACTAATTTTCTATGGTATGTAGCCTAGCCATCGATTGTTAGGTCAGTTTGAGACTACGCTTTCACTAGCTTTTTATTGCATGCTCCAGAGGCAACCGCTAAGCTCGTCGCGCCAAGCTAGCATGGGGAGAAGATCTTCACTTGTCCAGGCGCAGTCATGTGATACCCGATACACAACATGGATTCATGCCTCGAAGATCAGTTGCAACTAATCTGTTGGTGAATCTCAACATCTGGACAAGAGCCTTCGATGAAGGCAAGGCAATCGACGTTGTATACATTGATTTTGAGAAAGCCTTCGATCGTGTACCCATTCGGAGGTTGATCTACAAGTTGGAGCACTATGGAATACGAGGAAACTTATTGAGGTGGTTGGAAGACTTCTTAACGAACAGGCATTTCAAAGTAAGAATAGAGGGTAAATTATCACAGACTTATTCGGTATTGAGTGGCGTACCACAAGGTTCGGTTCTGGGGCCCTTGCTTTTTCTCATATATGTGAGTGACCTTTCAAGCTGCTTACGTTCCAATCCAACCTTCTTTGCGGATGACACTAAACTTTTTAACTTCCCGGCTACACATGCAGATGTGTTACAAGCGGACCTAAAAGAACTGGAACTCTGGTCCTCGAGGTGGTTGCTGACGTTGAATGCCGATAAATGCAATATTTTGCATATAGGCTATAATAATCCGAAACTGGACTACATTTTGAATGGAATTACGCTGACAAAAGTAGACATGCAGGTAGATCTTGGCATCGCGATGACTGCAGATCTGAAGTGCTCCCATCGTGTCACATCTATAGTGAAAAAGGCTAATGTCATGTTATATTTGGTGAGGTGTGCTTTTAAAGATATAACTCCAGAACTAATGCTGAAGATCTATAAGGTCTATATTCGTCCAATACTAGAGAATGTATCGTCAGCTTGGTCACCTTACTTTGCGAAGGACATAGACTTAATTGAAAAAGTGCAAAGACGAGCAACGAAAATTCCTCGAGCTCTGAGGAACCTATCGTATGAAGACCGACTATCTAGGCTAGGTCTGACTAACCTACAACAAAGGCGCGAGCGTGGAGACCTCATTTAAACTTATAAAATTGTGTCGGGTTATTATTCTTGTTCGGTGGGTGTTTCTACGTTCAGCCAGAATGTTCATTTACGGGGTCATTCATACAAGTTAGTCTTAGATCGATGCAACAAGCTACCAAGAAAAAACTTTTTGTCTAACCGTGTGCAAAACTCTTGGAATTCTCTGCCAGCGAATATAGTGCTAAGTGAAAATAAAAACTTATTTAAAAATTCATTGGATGATTATTATTGTTCTCGATGATGTTATTGCGATCTCTGTATTGTTATTTTTGGATTTTTATTTTTTTTCAGTTGTTACTAACTACAACTGCAATGTATGTCTATATTGTAAATTTCTGACAGTAAGCAAAAATCGGCCTAGCCGCCTGCTTATTTAATAAATAATAATAATAATAATAATAATAATTCCGTCAGTGTAGTTGCTTGGGAAACCCTCACCGTGGCAATTTTGTCAAATAACGACCTTTGTCAGATACATCCAGCTTCTCAAAGCGCAGTTTACCATTCTAAAATTTCTATCTCATCTCATTGGACTATCGCAGAATTTCATATCAATTTCCGGTTGGATGTATTTGAAGGAACCGTTTATCATCCCGCCAATACAACCCTGAAAAGATCTCCCGTAATATCGCATGCAGAACAAGACCGATTTGCACTTCTTGAAGCTACCTATTTTGGTTTTATCAAAGCCCTTCCGTCAAGTAGAGCTTCCATTTGGGAGCCGGCAACTCTTGACCAAATTTTGGTCTTTTCCAGGCCACTACCACTGTCCAGATTTTTATTCAACGTCCGGTGATAGAGACTTCTTTTGGTTTTCGAATCTTGCCATTGACAGAATCTCTGTAGCAAGCTAAATTAAACATGTTGTTATTGCATGTGTGATTTACCGTAAATTTAAGATTATGTCATATGTACAAGGCTACTACTAGTAAGTGAAACATGCCATTAGAAGTGCAGTAACGCCTTCAGCGCTCTGCGCCAGTGAATTGCAAGTGCTTTCCTCTTTTTAAACAGGTAAACACGTGTGAAGGTTTTGCTTATCGCGCGACGCGACGTAACGAAAAGCAGGTAGAATTCTTAGGAGTTGTTTTGTTACCCGCCTTTGTTGCTGGCGCAACTGCAAGGCTGGCCCGCATACTGTACTTTATGATTTTCATTTGTAAAGAGCAGTGCTGTTTTGCGTATTTTGAAGTAAGATAAGCTATTTCAGAGATTTCAAAACAATGTAGGTCCAAATCTTGGAACTGAGCATTTACATATTTTCTATGGTCGAGTAAAATGTTCCTCAGCATATACACTAGGTGGCACCCATAACATAACAAGCCTTTATCCCCGTACCTTTCTAGGTACACTTATTTGGACTACCGCGAGTGAGACCCAGTTGTTCTTTAAACGTATGACCTACTCTCATCCCATCGAGCTACTGGACACGTTTTCAGGCTTGTTGACGGTAGTAAACTGGGTTTCCCCTGTAACACGATTTTTTAATAAACCGTATTCCGCTTCGTTAAAATATATAATTTTATATGTGCATAATATACAATATTTCAATGTTAACCATCACGATGATGCTATTTTTTTTTAATACACACCTATAGTTTTTACTGCATAAAACAGTATAGCGAGGTTCAAGAATATAGCCTTTCTTAGGGAGTAAGAAAACATGGGAAACTTTGTGTACCAAAAAATTGCTAATCTCCCCTCAGAAGCAAAGTTTATAGAGCGCTATCGAGTGTGTCTGACTGCCCTAAATAGAATTTTAATATACTTTATGATAGTGTAAAACCCATTAGCAGTTAACCGTTTAATGTCCTATACCTTAGTAAGCACCCTTTTTAAATTATGAAGAGACATGCTGGTGATGCACGTGACTCTTCCACAGTTCTGAAATGGAACGTAAGTAGTTGTGTACTTTTACAATTAATTGCTAGTTAGAAGCTACTTCATGATAGTTATTGCTAGAAAATGCGAATAGGTTACCTAACAATAATTTCTATCTTGTCTCTATTATGAAAATTGTAATGTAATAAAGCTTTTATTTGTGGTATTTTAAAATTCCATGACAGAGAAAGTTTTAAATTAGAAGACTAGCTTAGTGAAAAGGTGAAACTGACAAATGTACGGCAAACGAGGAGTTAATAAAGATTCTTAAAAGCCGAGTCCACAAAGTTATAAAAATAAAACGTTTAGCTTTCCACGGGCATTAGAAAAATCTTCTTTAAGAAGTGTGATGTAATGTATAATAACGTAAAATTTCAATCTTGGTGTATGAAAGCGGTTATTGATATTAACTTCTGATGTTTCAAAGGGAACATCTGATATGTGGCTGTCGACCTTTGATAGTTGGAAAGCAATTTGCTATATGTGATCCATTTTTGATATGCGAAACTTCATTATTTATACCTTAACTAACAAAATAATATAAACGTTTTAATGCATATTTTATGACTAATAGAATTTAATGGATTTAATAGCTCATATTATAGTAGTCACTGAGTGAAAACTTATTTTCTTTCAATATTCAATTCCAGGACGGCATTTGCAAACGATTCATCCTGCATCTTGCCTACATATATGTATAAGCCTTATCTCTACTAAGTTCAGTTGAGGATTTTCAACTTTACTGATTTTCTCCAGTATGAAATTTGTTTTTTATACTCCTAGACCTTTTACATAACATCAAATTTTGGATTTCCTGTTTCAAGAGGTCAAGTGAGCGTGAACTGGTAATCGTTATTTCCTGCAATCTTTAGAAGATTGGTTATTTATGATAAACGGGCATTTAGAAACTTAGCAATATCTTCCCAGTGAATAAATTAGACGCAATTACAGTTTTGATAAGCACGTACTTACTACCGTCTAATTTGAAATTATACTTTTCACATGTCGGTTGTACTGTTTTTTATAGTGTATACTGGCAGTCGTGTATGTTACCACATGGAATCTCACTGACGTGAAAGTTTCATCTAGAACTAAGAGGTGGTTCGCCGAATTTGATGAGGCAGTTTTGTAAATTTTTTAGTCTTTACTTTATTTTTGATGCTGTAAGACGCAATTTTGGGACTCCCTTTGGGGACTTTTACTAAACGGATTTATTTAGAAAGTTGTTAGTAATCAGATGCCGATTTGATGTTAGGATTTGGTGAATCGCTGCACCCATCTGATTGAATAAGGATTTCACAGTATTTTTAAGTAAAATCACTTCTTGGCTGTTATCGCTCTGCCTTACCACGTTTTGTCGGATATATTTTTAGCCTTTTCAGGATAACCCCTCCCCCATATTCGTCACGTGATCTACCACCAATCTTTGCATGTTCAAGCAGCTGTCCTTTCTTGTCTCCTCAACTGTTAGCCTAAAAATTACACACTGGGAAAAACCATACCACCTGGTAACACTGATCCATCCTAATCGACTCCTCTCTTTCGACGCATGTGGTCAGCAAAGCATGTTAGGGGTATTTTTCCAATCTGCATCGCAGCCATCACCATTGCGATCCCCGCAGCGACTGAAACCGCGTAGCTTTTCGAATCACGTTTGCTATGAAGGTTACGTATTATGTATTTTATATTAATTATAATGTGATAACTAGTAAACAACCATGAATTTTAGTTGCTTGATAACTTATAACTAGTACCAATTTAATTTGTTTTGTGTATTTCCCGGATTTATGCTGTATCTTTTTTTTAGATTAGTAGATGGGTGGCTTCGTTGATATATGTGCGCTATCTGGCGATTGAACGAAGAGCTTGTCTTGGTATGCAATAAACAGTATCATATCTATAATTGGGTTTGTTCGATGGGGCTCGTTGTGCGACGGTGCTGGTGATTTATTTTACTCAGTTTTTTAATACTGAGTGATGCTTTTTTCTACTTCGCCGAATCGAGTTTGAGCACTCTTATTCGGTGACATCCTTTTGGGCTTGCACAATCCCCATATTTTATTTATTCATTGAATCTTCTGTAATAATTTACAGACAACGAACCTGGTGTTATTTATGTAATAATAACTGGAAACTAAACAGTTAATTGTGCGATTTCATGCTGAATATAATGAAGTTGGCGTTAATTTAAGATTAGGATACTGGAATAGGAGCTTAACGGGACGGTTGTTTGGGTTTTTGGTTACGTTGTGCCTGCCATTTTAGAGTTGATAGCGTCTGCCACCGATAGTGTTTTAGGTTTTTATTAAGTCCTTGGTGCCCTAATTGTTTTTGTTGCATCGAAGACTGCAGCTGGATCATGGCCCGCCCCACTTTGAGCTAGCCGAAGCACTTCTTATTAAAGTCCTACAATTAACCGATATCTGACCGGCTAAGTAAGGCTTAATCGAAAGGACGCTGCAATTGCAATTTGTCATTGCTGCTTGTGCTACTCAAGCAAATAGCGTTCATTTGGAATGTTTCGGGGTGACGCATAGTTCAAGAGGCAATAACAAAAATGTATACAGTTATCGAACAAACCTTGAGCATTAGACTTTTTACTAAGCTAAGAATCGCATGCAGATCCCCATAACAGTTTTGTAACACTAATAATGGTTACGCGAAGTTTTTCCACAAACTAAGATACGTTTTAAACCTACTAATTTTTTTGTTTACTTTAATTAGAGCACACTTAGAGAAATTTCCATTTCGCATGTTGAATTAGCCCACCCCAGTGGAAAGTTACATCTGCGGGTTTTTATATTAAATAACGAATATTTATAGGAAGTAAATGTAGCAAAAATCCAAACGACGCGTTGAAGTTCTTTGCGCATTTGCAGGAGCCGCGTTATCCGGAGTTTAAACCTAGATAAGAATTAATAAAAGGATCCACCTTTTAATGCTTGTTTTAATTAAGCATAAAGAATGAAATATACACGGGATTAAAATAAAAGCAGCGAGGTTGACCCATGCTTAATGAGCACATCATAATCTTAATATAACGTGCATAACACCCTTTCGTTCTTTTTTCTCATTTATGTTAATTCTCGTAATTCCGAAACAAGCGGTAGAAATAATAAAAATGTTATAATAATTTTTTAACCTTGTTATTTTTCAGTAATTGCATATACATTCGTTCCAGAAATTCGGTTTCCGGGTAATTACAAAAATAACGGCGCCATTATCCTTGTGCGAATTTTGTAGTTTTGCAGGAGCACATTATCCTGCTCCAGGATGTACATAGTTTAAGCACTCGCGGGACATCTTAGCCGGCTCGCCGTTGCATAGTTGCTGCAGTATCTGAATAAGCACCGTGGAACGCAAATGCGCCGCAATAATTTCACAGAAATGAATAAATATAGAGCGAACATAAGAAGCGCAAATGCCGCGCGGCCAAAAGGTTGCACTCATTAAATTTTGAAATACGAGCCAAGATCGCCCGCAGCTCGAGCGAGTAGTTGTGTTAGTTTCTTCGTAAATTTCCCGCGCTTATGTTAAAGCCAAGTAATTAGGAAAAATCTCTCATCTCTCAGCTCAACTTTACGTCGCTGTTTTATTACGGCCTGCATTTTAAGACTGAGTAAACAATCATGAAATTATAGTTAGAATTATAATTTTAAAGTTGCTGTGTTCTTTCGTCCCGTTCTTTTTACTCCATTTCCGGCCGTAACCTGTTTAGAACAAAGAGGAAGCCCGGCCAAGTGCGTTTGTTTCAAGTGAAATGCCTCCCACCCCAGGCCTTTCTTTGTTATTGGCGGAGATGTCAACACTGAGGTTTGCAGAAAAGCAAATTACTTGTTGAGGCAAGATAACCTCAGCAAAAATTAAAATACAACGTTGCCGCCATTCAGGACTCCATTAGAAAAAAATATCGAAATTTCCGAAATGCGAAAAAAATCCCATATTGCTAATATAATAAAGCATTGAATATATGAAATATGTCAATAGGTTTAATACAAAAGAACAGGGGATATATTTCGTATGTCGATGACATCGATATCTCAACATGTTAATAATGTTCAATACAAGGGTTCTATCCATACATCAATATATCTGTTAGTACCAACATCCGATTTCCGGGAATACCCGAAATAACTATCTCTGCTAGAAACGTGCAAATAAAACAATCGGAACAATACATAATTTGATGACCATTCAAAATTACAACGTCGAGTTTCGTGAAGTAAAGTTGGCGGTAAAAACTTGACATACCGGGGTAATCCAGGTGGGCGGTCCTTTGGGAATTCTCAAGGGCAGGGAACACAATGGCGGTGGTATCGAATCTCTAAGATATCGCAAGTGTGGCTTTTGGGAGGAAAAAGGTCGATGTAAAGGGGTCACCCTGATTGGCGATCTCGGTTCAAAGATACTGTATCGCTCTAGCTTGTTTAGGTTAGTTGCAGCCTTTTCTAGAGTGTATTGTAGACATCATTAGTTAAATGAAAGCGCAATATGCGGTATAACAAAAAGTTCTACTTGGGGTCCCTAAAGAGTCGGGAATTGGCCATTAGTTTGAAATGACATAGAAAACCATTATCAGCAAGATAGGATCGAAGGATAAAACGGGCAGACATTGTAACTACCAAGAACTACGAGAAACTGATTAATAAGGGCGATTTTCAAGTCTCAAGTTAGAAAATGTTTGATATCATTAAAAGGTAAAACAATGTTAGGTATGTATCATAAGTTCATAAGTACGACAGATGAGTTGCGAAAAAAAATATGCAAACATAACCAAAGAACCGGTTAAGGTGTACTTGAAATTGGTTAAGAGCAAAGGTTTGATGGCTAAACCAATAATTTCAAACCATATAAATTTGCGATACCAATTTGACTTAATTGACATGCAGTCAGAAGTAGATGGTTAATTTACATTTATACCAAACTACCAGTATCATATGATTAAATATTGTGATTTACATCGCCTAAAGCTAAGGCCGCTGCTAAAACTGCTCAACATCTTATTGGTATGTTTTTATTTATTTGGAGCACTATGCATATTGTAGTTGAACAGCGGCCCTGACTTTCCAAACTATGTAATAGCTTTGTAGAATGTAGGTGGAAATGAAAATAATCTATAGGTTCCAAGACATTCCCAAAGTCAAGAGTGGACAGAAAAATGCAACCAAGGTAGCACGGGGCTTGTAAACAACTCACGGACATCGTAATCCCATGAAGAATGTCGACATTTGGGACTGTCCATTGTCTGAGAAGTCCAAGTAGGTAAACGCTTGCCAATTCTGAAGGAACTCACTGCTCTCTCATTTCATTACCATTCGGAAGATTCACTATGCCACCCTCCAGTACATGTATGTGAACCTTGTTGGCCCACTTCCCTCATATTTAGGTAACACCTGTTGCCGCATATGCATTGACTGCTTCACCAAGTGGCTCGAAGCCATTACCACCACAGACATCACTGCTGACACGGTAGCCAGAGTATTCTATTCGGATTGGATTTCTAGATTCAGTGTGCCCCTGCAGATAACTGCCGATTGCTGCCGGCAGTTTACTTTACACCTCCTTAAGGAAGTCGACGATCTTTTCAGGTCGCAGAATTTTTGCATAACGACATACCATCCACCAGTAAATGGAGCTGAAGTAGGCCATTGGGTGCCATACTGATACCAGGTTGGTTGAGTGCCTTTTTATGGTACTACTTGACATTCTGTTCGCAATAAAAGAAGATTTTAAAGCCAGAGCAGCGCACCAGGCGAATTTTTGGTCGTTATCAAAGACTGAATATGTCATCAAGTTGAGGAAGCATTTTAATACCTTGCGATCAACCAAACTACAATTAAGGACATTGTGTGTACATTTTTTGACTACTTTCAAGTAGCAGGAAAATCACTAGCAAGGGAGTCCTGTAGAAAAAACTTTGCAAATAGCTGACGGACATTGTAACCCCGTGAAGATTGTTGGCCACCACTGCATAAATAGGATTTGCATAGTTGGCCCGCTCTCTCACTTCAGCGGTAGTCGCGTGTGGGACTGTGGTTGTTCATGTTACATTTGTACATCTTGAATATTAAATTAGTTTGTTAATTTACTTCGTATTTTATTTACGTAGATAAAAGCGAAGCAACAAGCTAAACCAGGATCTGATAAAGTCTCTGGTATTTGAATGTCAGATCAAAATTGAATAAAATCGGTAGACGGACTTCGTTTTGTTCAATCGAAAAGAAAAAAGGTTGCCACAGAGCAAAAGTGGTGTCGGTACAAAGCTATGTTTGGTACTCCACAAATAATATGCCTTAGAGATAGCGATAGCGTAACAAATAATTTGAACACTGAAGAGCACCTGCAAAACTAATTTAGTTTATGAAGGAGGTGAAAATGTTGTATATTATTGCATATCGAATCAGCATCAAATTAGGAAGAATATCCGGTATTGTAAAAACTGGACTTAATGATTAAATATATGACTTTACGTAGAATACTCTAAGTGATGTTGTAGCATAGATGTGCCACACTGCCTGAAAATGTCAGGAATTACCCTTCGTAATTAGGATCGTAAAAATGCAGCCGGTAACACTAATAAAAGTGAAAAGTCGGTTCTAGTGAAAGTATCAAAATCGATTGTATGTTAGCAGTCATGAAATCTCTTTAACGCCAGATTTGAGGAATGTCGTCACGCAATGAATGTAACAAACCTTCCAAACCTCGCGCTATAGTCTGAAAACAGCAGGCATTCCGGATCATCACAGCATGATCTTCATCTACCTCTTTTGCGTCATGGAATAGACACAATTGTAGGCAGTAATAAACGAACGGACGTGTGAATCGAATAACACTAGGCCAAAGGAAAGTGAGAATCAGCCCTGCTGGACAATTTGACTATAAACTCGAGCAGGAAATTCTCTTTTCTTGGACGAAAGTGAAGATTTCAACCCGCAGCCTGTGCCCGGCTGGACAACTTATTGTATTCAAATAATAGAGAATTCTTTCGCCTTGCACAAGCGATGTATATAAACAGAGACACTCTAGGATTCGAGATCATTGCTTCTCCATCCATCTCGTGTCATTCTGATCTAGACGAGGGCGCGGGTCAGTTTCCTTAGCATCAAATTACCAAATTACATTTCCGATATTGGTTTCTACGTAATTCATGTTCATATTTGTATTTTAAACAGATTGACGATTCAAATCACATAACTGTAGTTGGTACACGGTTGAGAGCAAATCTTGTTTGTTTTCTGTATCATTTGATGCCATGTGAGTGATCGCAACTGTTGTAGTTCAAGTACTCGTATGACATTTTGTTGGTTATTTTCAGTGGATATTTACGTATTACGAATTGAGCATTGATGATATGCTTTTTGCTTATAAACATTACTATTAAGTCTCATCCTATAACTCTCACTCACGGCAACTACTTGGTCTCTGAGTTATTGGAGCCCCTCGTCACTGTTCACTAGAACTGCCATGGGTATATCTCAAATTATTTATTACTTTGCCGTTTATGATTATCCCAGCTTTTCTAGGAAGGCTTCTCGAAAGAGCTGCTCAGAGTAGGTATTGGGTAGCATAGAAGGCAGACTACAGCCTTGTTTCACTCTTTACTAGGAATTATTCAAACAGGTGATTGTCACTACGTTGCTTTTTGCATTTATAGAAATCAGTTATTATCAAGAGATTTTTCCCATAATGTCTCATGGAGTTGTCCATGCCCCACTTTGTCGAATCCGAGTTTACATCCCTAGCTCTTTGTATTAACCAGAAAGCTCATACCTCGTGCAGAAGCATTTTCTGAAGCCGAGCTAGACATTGACGATATTTTCTTCTAGTTCTTTGTAGATACCTACGTGTGTGGATGATGTTTAGGAGAATTTGTAAAGCATGGCTCATCATATTGATGATCGGTTACTATTAAATTTCTCAGCGTTAGCTTGCTTTTGAATTGGTACAAACGTTCAGAGATGTAAATTTTTCGGAAAACTACTAGATACGGTTGAAAAATCGTGTAAAGATAGCAGCTTCACTATTTTCCAATTACTATAACCTTTCGTTGTGTATTTCGTCTGGCCCGGAAGATTTATTGTTTTTAAAACAAATTACAGCCGATGTTACTTCATCTTTTGTTATGTCTGGTTCATACATTGTCTGCTCGATTACTTGTATTTGATAATAATTATTATTGAACAGTTCTTCCGTGTATTGCTTCGATCGCGTTAATATCTTTCCCTTATTGACTAAGAAAGTTCGTTTAGAACTATTCTGAGGAACATTGTCCTGTATAGTATATGTTCAAACTTCTGTTTGCCCATGAAATAGACAATTCGGTGAAATTATGCGGAAAGAAATTAGAATATAAAACTAGTTGATAACATGTGCCATTTAAACTCTCTATACGCAAGAATCAACTTTGGTGTTGGCCTACTGGGTCAAGTTGCAACGTTATTATTGGGATAAGTCTTTGTGCAGACAGCGATATTACAATTGTATCGAATAGTATCATTAGGTCAAGTTACATACACATTGTTTACAAGCAGCGATTTTTTTGCGAGCGTTGTGCTTTGCACTTATGCAAATTATAGGTTATCAGATCAAATAGCAAAAGACGACACAATTGTATATAAAGTTCTGTATTTTATTTAATTTTTCAATATAGTTTTAAACTCTGAAGTATATTCATTTGTGAATAGACAAATACTACAAATGTCTTAAGGGGTAGTTAGGCCTGGCTACTCCATTCGCATCTTATCCTAAAACTCCTCATCCCTTCATCAAGTGTAAACCCTTTCAGCAAAATAACCGGGTTCTATAAATATACAATTTATGTTCCGAAGTGCGTTGTGAACGAGTGCAAGAAATAATCCGCAGAAGCACACAAATTGATGGCTTGCATAAATTCAAGGAGCATCGCGGACAGTATATAAATAGTAGCTCAAAAATAATTAATATTTAGAGAGCTAGATAATTCACCCAACCCTGTACTTAAGTCACCAAAGCAATTTCCTGAAAGAAAATATATTATTTTAAAAATCAGTGTAAAGTAACATTCAGAAAAAGACGAAAACCCCTTTTAGGGCTACGCCACTGAATGAAAATAATTATATACAGAAATTTAACTTCCCGACTTGTTTGTTTAAGATAACCTAATTTGTGCTAGAATTAATGTAAGTGTAATTTAGTCTAACATATTACTGCAAAAGCAATTAAATAGCCACTTGTACATGCTCCTAACAGTTACGTTTTAGGTCATACAAAATGTCAATGCGAGGTACTGACAGTAGTAGTTTTAGTTAAAAGTAAATTATGAATACGTCTGACCTAATTTCGTACAGTTAAAAAGTATAAATTCCTAGATTATGGCATCGCTTAGGTTGATTTAGCTTAATGATCTGTCAATTCTAGTTCGAAATTGTAACGTGCACTTCCACCAGCTGCTGATGATCACGCCAAATATGAAAGACAGATCACAGGCCTGAATTGCAAACATTTCAAATATATCCGCAGGAAGCTGGTTTTTCATAACTTTTTATATTCACTTCACTCATTACCACCAAAAATTCCGACATTTTAGTTTTATTTACATTCACACTAAATATCTCTAAAAAACGACTTGCATGCTGAGAAGTATTGAGAACGAATGCAAATCAGCAAATCACATCACTACTGAAAAACTTCGAGAACATAATAACAGTAAAGATGACTTAGAGGTACGAGTCTCTGGTCTTACCCTGCTAAACGTTGAAAGAGTGGATTCTAGATTTCAAGTAGAATTAGAATTCACTTACCTGCAAGAAAAAAAACAGTGTTAGAGAAATAGAAAAGCATTAAGATTAAATCAAAACTATACTAAAACATCTGGTATAGTGAATAATAAAAATTGGTAAGAATGATTTGAGTTATGTACAATTTAATCAAATAATAAATCTTGCGTCGTAAAATTTTCTTTAGATAAACATCTGCATTTATACAATATAACAATAGTGATGGTAAGTAAGTATGTACTACGCATATTTACAGTTTATCATTGTTTAATAGTTTAATAGTGATATTTGATCAATTTTACCACTATTTTGTTAAACTCTTGTGTATATCAACCAATACGATACTGTTCAGTTTACCTGCCATAATTTTTGCCTCATTTCTTTTCTATGCGACCAACACTTGATCATCAGCGAAAAGAGGATAGTCGATGATATTATTTATCACTGAGAATTTCAGATTTTTTGTTCCATTTTTGTAGTGCGTCTGAACAATGTAACGGTTCAGTTCGTATCTAATAATCACCCTGGTAGTTGATCATTATTCTGCTAGGTATAGAACTAAACTGTATCTCGTATATTATAATAATTAGGCTACAATGTATTAGGCAAGTAAAACCTACGAGTTTCCGCGCGTGAGATTGTGCGGGCAAACCAGCTGATTGCAGTCGTTGCGGTTATTAATAAAAAAGCCAGCTGTACGCGCCGGAGAGACGCGGGCAATCAGTCGCTAGCCAATAAGCGAACTGTATGTGTCGCCCAAGTAAAAAGGGAGGTCGCGCAAAGCATTATGGGTGCCACCTTGGGGAAATCTCTTCAAGACGTAGCAGTTCCTAGCAAGAAGCTGCTATTCCGGTTGTCATTCAAGCGTCCGACGAGCCAGGCGATCTTGTCAACGTACGAGACATTTGTGAGCAACTAGCAACAGCACTCGGAGCTGATCTCTTGTTGATCTTGCAGCGAAATAAAGGCAAGTTTAGTCACTATAAATACCTCCTACGATTGAATGCATGAGCCAGGGGAATTGAGAAAATCAGAGGTTTAATAGCGAATGATAAAATTTTGCTTAGTAATTTGACTCGCGAGTGCCCTGCAACAGCGGAGCGTCTATCCTGAGTCGAGCATTATTTAGAGTGTGTGATGCAGCATGAATCAGCAGGTAGTGCGGCCTGTAAATAAACAGAGTCGGCTTCAGTGGATTTGTGCGCGAGACTTAATAATTAATAAGCTACACTTATATTTAATACGTGTATAAAAGCAAGCAGAATCAACCTTAAGCCCGTAGATATTTATTTAATAATAATACATTGTGGACAACGTATAACATTTATATATTATCATTGTGCATTATATTTATGTATGTTCCGTCTGTAGATTATATGTATTTTCATATACGCTGTACGGTTTTTATTCCTGGCAGGATTTGCATTCATAATTACAGCATAATAGTTGACAACGAGCAGGCCGGCTAGAGCAATATTGGCTGCATTGAGGTAAGAGCGGGTCTTGTGCTTTAACGACTGAGCTAACTAGCATACAAAGGGCAATATAAATTCATAATACAGTAGAGTATAGGGCTAAGAAAAATCCACATTACAACAATGTATTTCAAAAACTGTAAGTACCGCGCACATTTAGCACACCCTTGGTCAGTTTTGCAGATTTTTTTTGTGTGGCCGATGTTGTAGCATCTCTTGCATTGTGTCACCAGTTTAGATTTTCTTCTTCCTGTCCCTCTATTACAACTTTGGAAGTAAAATAACAATGTAGCAACAGCCTTGCAGCAGTTTACGGGCCATCGTAATAGCTCAATGAATGTCAAAATTTGGGATCTAGCGCCTCGTAAACAATTTGCGATAATCCCTCGAAAAATGTGACATGCATGACTGCTCATTGTCTGGAAAACTAAATTTTGAGCACATACAATGGGTAGCACCGTATGAACTGGTTTGCGAAGCTGGGACCTGTCTCGCCCCATTTCAAATCATCGGCAGACGCGTTATCGTTACTATGGTTGTTCGTCTTGTATTTGTACGTGAATACGTTTACGTCGTAATTTCACCGCTATAAAGTTATTGTGTTGAAAAGTAAAATATTTTGAGTCTTACAAAATTATTCCCTCTCATTAAGTTAGATGAAATAGCGAGTAGCTGTAGACACGCTTGATATATAATTATATTTTGACGTAGCGATCTATGTAATTCGATGGGAAGCTAAGATGTAAACATGAACAACAAGGTAACAGTCATGTTGTAAACCATGTTTCTAGTTTGCTAATATGTTTCTTAGTAATATTACATTATATGTAATTAATTAATACAAAATCATGCTTTGTTTGTGTTAAGTATAGTTGAATTAGCAAGATACTAAGCAGCTTTATAGGGCATTTCATTGTGTTAATACTTCCTCAAGTCAAAGTATGATCTCATTCTTGCCTGAAACTGTTTTTTCCTAGGGGAGTAGGTTTTAGTTAATATCGACTGTGAAATTAGAACGCCACGCCCCTGTTCGGTTTCGATTCTTCATGCAACTGGATGGAGTGTCGCAAAGTGATACGGCGTAGTTATGGTAAACGAAACCAATTTTGTTAACATGCTGCTTGTGTTAACGTAGTATCTCCGGAGTAGATCTCGGGAGCCGCGGCAAACTTGTGCATTATATCGGATGTCACTTGCTTCTTAATTTAAGATTACCAGCGAGGTGCTGGCGCTGCTTGTTTACTGAAATCTACTCTGCAGCGCGGAGACGCCTTATAACATGTACTTATTATAAAACTGGAATAAAGAATTACACACGTAATCCTGCACTTCTAGAGCTTGCATCTTTTATGAAGGTTTTAAACTAAATTAAAAACTTTCATCGTGCTCTTGTAATGTCGGGATTTAATATCTCGCATTTCACGCATAACCTAACAAACTCAGGCTTGACTAACTTTGGAAAAATGCAATTTTGCTGCTGGTTTTGCACATAGTGCCAACAATTTTCTTTTGCATAAAGAAGCTAAACAATTTTAATACTGCAGATGCTTCTATTTGTTTTTATGCAGTAAACACAAAACCCAGGGAAGTTTTAAACTTAGTTATTAAGAACTTTGGGTCTGAAAACAAGGTTGGAAAGCTTGTAGCACTTTTATTTTTAAAAGTAAAGTAAATTCAAGAATCAACATGAACGGATTTAATCAGCTATATTTGGTAATAACAAAATGCTATAATTTAATCTAACGGGATAATAGCGCCTCCACCATATGCAACAGCTTTAATGTTTGTTGTTTGCTCAAAAGCTACACTGTTGTTTTAGTTCGGCAATGTTTGCCTCAGTTATAATTGCATTTTCACAGAGAAAATACCTTTTTACCATAACATGCAATTATATATAATAAAATTTGGTTTGTTTTAAATTAACTACTATATCGATTAATTCATAATAAACTAATATTAATTAACATTTAAAGCTAGGTAATTATATGTACCGTTAATGTCATGTCATATAACGCTAGGAGCTCATAGTACCAGTTTAATTGAGTTGATTTTGACTCCATACTTTTTACTTTCCTTTTACTCTTTTACTACAATTAACCAGTAAAACATTTCAGAGTGGAAATTTATCAATGCTGGAAAAGCTTTGTGTAGCAAAATATCATTTATATTAAAACAGATGTACAGTATGACTAGTGAAACACCTACCAGTATATTTTCTTTTAACTGAAAAGCAAAAAGTGAAAGGACGAGGAGAAATACTACCATATTGTTAGATATCAAGGATTATCTAGTTTCCATAAAATGCAGGCTATTAAGTTTGGAATTCAGAATTCTCGCTTTGAAGTATAGTAGAAGTTTCATATCATTCGCTGATCGGATTAAAAAAAACCCATTACCGTTCATCGACACGTATGGTAGCCATTCCCGCATATCTTGGTATGCTGGTAATCTTAAGCTGCTGTTATCCAATCATTTAACGAAACTTTGGAGAAAATATTTTTCTATATGGCGTATTGGACCACACAGCTATATCTGCAAGCCCGCCTTCGTCGCTTAACTTTGACAGAAAGCGAATCAGTAAGTTCGGCCAAAATTTTGTGCAGTTCAGCCAAGTTTTATTTCTAACTTATTATCTAATGCATGTGTGATTTACTGTCAATTTGAAATTTTATGTACCTACAATAATAATTTTAGGTTAATTATTATGTTTCTGAGTTCTTTAAAATTTCATGGTTTCATTAGTAAATCGCAATATATTTTGCAGTTAAATAAGCTAGGTAAGATCCAAATCTCGCAACTGCGCACCGCACATACTGCCTGAAGCTGAGACCATGGCGAAAGGTTGAGAACTTACCATAGTGGTGCCCTAAACAATAACAAAACCATTTTACCTCGCACGGACAGATTTGGCTTACGCGAGCGAATGTCTGATATTCCAGTTGAAGACCCACCCCATCCCGATGAACAAACTATCGAATAGGGCTGTCATGTCCTAGTCTTGTCGAACTTTTTATGTATTAATGTAATTACAAATTAACACTATTTTTTAGCCAAGACGAATCGTCGACTTCTTTGATTTTAAACTAGGAGTGTGCAGTAAAAACTTAAGCTATTGCCATTGCATATCCATCTCAAAAGGAAGTTACTATGTTTTATAGGAAGTAGAGAAACAGAGAAATCATGGAAATATGCAATACAGTGGATATATCTAGAAGGGAACGAAACAAGCGAAAATAGACAGTGACTATATAAAAAGGATGGATGACCAATGCCTAGTTCAAATGTTCATGACTCGAATACCCATGACTAAGGAATGTCAGAAAGACTAACAAAACGCTGGTGAGGTTATACGTAATCATCAGAGGCACCAAACGTAATGAAAGGAAAAGGAGTAAAATTGAGATGGGAGTCATATCAATAGGATTTTGAAACAGAAAAGCAATAGCTTAAAGGATTCTTAAGTTGATAATTATATAATTTTACCTGTCTATTCTCTTTCTTCCTGTCTTAAGGGAAGTTACGTTTAGGGTGTGTGTATATTTCCAGAAGACATCAAAAACCGTTAAAACTATTTTTCTAGATGAAGGTTTTTGAAGATGAGAGCCCTCTTTATTAATGTCGAATTCTATAGGGACACATATATAACAGAAGCTTGAAAAAATAAGGGATTGACAAGGAACAGCCATTACCATTGAGTTTCACTACCCTTAACCTTCACTTTACCGCTAGATCAAGCAGGTAACTCTCCTATTTTGTCGCTTACCAATGGTGCATAGAAAACGAGGCGTCAAGTCATTCAGCCTGTTCGTCTCGAGATAAAGCTGATATCTGCTCTTTTTAGAAAAATTTGAAATATTAGTTCCCGGAACAGGGGGTGTGCAGCAAACCTAACTCCAACTGTTGCCTGCAACTGCGGATGACCTTTCAAAATCAATTTATTCTAATCAGAATGCGCCTAATTTGGCATAGCTCGTTTAGCTGTTATCCGGCATATCTTATTTAGTAATCCAGGGCAGCGTTCATATTGACTTTTCGGGCAAAAGTAGGGAGCACGTATCATGCAGATCCGAGTCAGTCATTTGTGACATTAAATGGAAACAGAAAAGCACGGTGGATCACGGATATGCTCCGCTTTTTGTTAATCCCCTTCTGGCGGTGTCTTCCGGCCCGGTTAATAGTTAATGCTAATGTGTTACCGGGCTAATAGCCCTATTCCTATGCTGCCGTCGCCTTGTGTTTGTAAACAAGGGTGGTTCGTTCGCCTCCACTTGCATCAAGGCGCCCAAAAATGCGAGTTTCCGTGAGCCGATTTTCATACGGGAACGCGTAGTTTCATTACGGGTACCGCCATGAACCTGTCAGTTCAATTAACATTAACTGCCACATTATATTCCGAACTCAAGTAGTTGGCTTTGATTTGACAAAATGATAAAACGTCACCGCAGAGTTTTCACGTGACCTGGCGGAAGCTAACTCGAAAACATATCTTGACAAATAATTTCTTTTGTCTGTGCACTGCGTTTCTGTGGAAGCAAGAGTTGGTTTTATTCGCAAAATGCCTTATGCTAGGCGATAAGGCTGACAAGCGAGACGTTTGAGAAAGGCTTATCTCGTTATAACGTAATAACCAGATACAAAGACATAAGATGAAGAGATATATCGCTTGAATGACGGAAAAATGTGGAGTCAATTCCTTCCGGTAGCTCTGAAGCATATGACAGCCCTCTGTTTTTTTCGCGGTGCTCGAAGAGATTTTTTCAGTGGAATGTAAGATATTTTGATTACAAAGCCATTTTATTTTAGAATTAAATTATACGTAGCAACTCCTTTCCTTTCCTTTGAATATGCTCGACAAGCACTGGAACTCCAATAATAAATGCAATGGTTAACCGTTGATATAAAGCCAAGGTTATGCAGCAGATTAAGATCGTTTTCGTTTATAGAAGAGCTTTTTTGTCCTTCTGCCGAGATATATAACGAACATTGGATTTGGTTCTCTGTTAAAAACAGCATGCTGTGTTGACGTCGTGCTTACGATTTTCCCTTTTTAAATGATAGATTTAGTAATTCTATATTTTGTATTTTTTTATGGATGACATAATAAACAAATGTACAAAAAAAAATTGTTTACACATATTTTCAAAGAGTAAAAAGTTAGAAACTGAATGAGGACGAATAAAAGCAACAACTATGGCAACAGGATGACAATAAGAAATGAGTATAGAGATAGAAAGACCAAAATTATAACACATTAGTATAGTTCAGTACTTAGGAGTGGTAATAGAGGTTACAGGAGGAAATTAATAATAGCATAAGCAAAGCATACAGGACATATTATAAAAAAAGGTAAAGGTTCAGGGTCATTTCAATTCCCCCAACTGGGGACAGGCTGCTATAGGGACCTTGTGTCCCTCTTCAGCCAATAACGGGAATTTCAGGATGCGTGAGAGAAAAGAGGGGTGGAGAATGGAAGAGAGGCTAGGAAAGGTGGAGCAGTACTGCCCCGGAATTCGCCTCAAAGAAGGTACTGTTGACTCAGGAAAATCATCTAAAAACCTAAATCAGGGCAGACGGCCACGGAAATCGAACCCACAACCTCCCGAATGCTAAGCAGACGGGGTAACCACTAATCCACAGAGCAAGGTACATATTATACGATCAACAGCAGCTTTATAAACAAGAAACCCTTCGAGCAACGCTTACAAAAATGTGTCGATCATTTCCCCAAGAAAGAAGCCAAAAAGAAAAAGAACAAATTATTGACGTGCTAGATCAGCCATTACAACTGTATGTGCCTATGACAATCAAGAATGATTTGACATAGCCCACTCATATTTGGCATACGTGGATGCCTATTATTCAATAATGCACACCCTTCAGGTCTTGAAAATTGATACACAGGGGGGATGTCGGAGAGAGATACTCACGTATTCCAAATATGAGTAATCTGTGTGAAGTCATTCTTCATTAATAATGTTGCCCTTCTTGTTATTTTAGGGGTTGTAAGTCATCAGGGGTACAACTGTGTACTAAGGTATATTTGGCTTGATCTTATTTTGACTCGTGGTTTCGCCCATTTCATCTATATTACTGCATTTCAATACTATAAAATTGTAGTAGGTCAAAAACTATTTTTAATGACGTTGCAGTATACTTTCGATTAAAACAACTAAATTAAACCTTTGCATGTTTAAAGTAACAAAACATAGAACCTATATGGTGTTTTTTCAACATTTACTTCTGACAAAATAAAGAATGTATTAGTTTTTCTTCAATTTCGTTAAAGAAAAAGAGGTTTTTCGTTTTAAAAAATGAGAATTTTTCTAAATTTATCCAAAAATTCAAAATAAGAAACTATTCTAAATGTTATATAAGACAGCCAACCGATACTAAAAAAATAAATTAAGCCATGGTCACTAGCTTGCTTCAAACTACTAGTAGCTAGATCAAAACTCCCGGAATATCGATACCTTGTAGACGGGGTTTTGTTTTCAATTTTCAAATGGTCTTTCAAAATTGGCCCTTTAATTTGAAAATCGAATAAATCTATATAAATAAAAGCCTAGCTGAATACGAGTACAACTGTACCAAGTCTAATGACGTTTCGTACCAGACATGATCTTTGACGACCTCATAGTTGATTCCACAATTGAATAGATGTATATAAATAGAACCCTGGGTGGACGTAAGTCTCCGTTATTTAATATGTTTGTTTTATTGGTTAACGGGTTTTGTTTTCTATTATAGCATAACACATACAATTAAAAAATGCGTTTGTTTATTAATTTTTTCTCTTGTATAAGGCCGGTGGTCTGTTTAATTCCACAAAGTTGTTGTTCTGTGAGTCCTATTTGCTCGTAGGCTGGGTGGTTAGCCTTTCTCAACCAAACTGAGGGAGAGGTTTTTCGTTAAAGGTTGACGAGTACAACAGGTGTTAGAGTAATAGTTAAATACCTTATCTTTTACTTTTTCACATAAAACTAGATAACTGCATTGGGGTTCTTAGGGGACCTTTAAGTTAGATATTAGATTGTCAAGATATTTTGAGAATGTTCATTTCGAATGGATTGAGCTGGATTTTTGCCGTATCTCATAACCATATTTGTATTATGGTTGTGCATCTTTGATTTTCCGTTTTCTTGTATTGTAGTCGAGCTCAACAGTGCAAAAAGTAAAATCATAAAACTTTACGAATGTTATATTAACCCAGTAAACAGAGAAAAACGGTTTAATTCAGGCTAGAAAATTAATAACTTGAAACGCAGTTGCATAGTTCTGTAAATCTAATTACCTTTTGCTTAAATCTGCTGCAATATAATTAAAGAATATGTTAATTTTGTTATATAACTGTATCCAAAATTGTTTTCTTTTTTCGGTTTTGTGATAGCTGCCGACCTCATTACGATTTCCATTTCCATCTTTGCTGATCTGCTTACATATACTTCGGAATACTCTTTGTCTCTATGCCTTTATTATTCCTATCATTTATGTTCTTTGGAATTCCAATGCAACCAGGTGGCAAATTCATCAAACCATCAGCCTGATGATTTACGCCCGTAAATATTCTTCTCGAAGCCATCCATGAATCGCATATACCATAAAATGGAAGATCCGCAATACCCAGTTTGGCTTCGTCAAGAGAGGCTCTTTTCTTAGTTCAGGTAAGCAAATCCTCGTAAGCGTGTTTTACTGACTTCTAAAAGACATTTGATAGGGTTAAACACACAAAAATAGTAGACATTTCTATGGGCAGCGGACTAAATGATAAAGACATTTAATAATAGCCAATCTCTACTGGGCCAACAGATTTATTGAGAAGGCGTTGATTCTCCTTGGTGTATGACAGAGCTGTATAGCTTGTCTCCGTTACTCTTTAATTTGTACATCAAATACCATAGAAACAGCTGACGAACTAGAAGAATGTATAGTTGTGAACGGTATGGTGAGAAACAATATAAGATGCGCGGATGACACGCTCTCAATGGCAAATACACTGGAAGCTCTACAGAGTTCTATATATCAAGACAGCAAAACCAAGCACATAATATCAGTAGAGATACAAATTCAGGGGATCGTCGTTGAGAGTCTAAAATATAGGTCTAGAACGGGTGCAAACAACTAGGACTAAACAGTAAGACCCATTTCAACCAATGAGACCTGTATTATGTAGTCACAACTTAAACCTAACGATGAAGGTCTACATTGTCAGGTGCGGCGTGCTCCAGTACTACTTTTTGGAATGGAGGGGTGGGTTTTTATCGAAATTTGGGCTTACCGAAAGATTATGAAATAAGTTGGACCAATAGAATCAGTAACATTGAAGTTTCGCACAGGGTACATAAAGACCAAAGGTAATGAAACACATTAAATCCAAGAAACTAGAATATCTGATTGCCTTCTGCAGGAAAATAAGGCCACTGAAAGAGGCTGTGGTATGGAATAGCCTCCTGAGAGTTATTCCGTGCTGATGTTAATAAGACTATACTAGTCAGAATGATCGCCTGCATTCGCTAAGGTGATATGGCTCTTAAAGAACAAGAAGAATAATCTTTTTGGCCGTTTTAGAGCGGATTTCAATAGTGGCGTCTGTATCTACATCTGCACACTGTCCGACCGTTTCAGCAAGCGTGGCGCTTAGATGCCAAATCACCTCCGGTTAACATTAACATTGAAAAGACGAATTTTAAGAACGAATGAGTACCCCATATGGGTGGGGTTAATAGCCCACAATCCCATAACGGTGGGCCGGGCCGCCTCACGGATTCTGGGGAGGCAAAAATTCTACATGAGAGATACAAAAGTATAGAGCGTCGTGTGAAGATAAATATCGTAACCCTGAATACGAACTCTATCGGTTCGGAGGATAGACTAGCATATTTGGGACATGAACTAAGACACATTAAAGAGGACGTTGTTGGATTGAGCTAAGTCAAAAAAGAAGGAAAAGAAATGTTGACTCTGAAAACGGGAAACATAAGTATTATATTATAAGGGAAAAGAAGACTCCAGATGAATGGTGTTGGAATTTTGATAAATAAAAAAATGGACTAAAAATATTTGTTCGACTGTGGGAATATCATCACGAGTTATGAATAAGTATATATTACTGTCAAGATATCTAAGCGATGTTACCTGAAAGTTATTCAAGCCTATGCACCAGCATTTGCACACACAGAGGAAGAGATGGAATAGTTTTACGAGATATAGAGAAGACAAGGGGATACCATCTCGCGGAAATGTTTTACTAATTTATTAGAAGACTTTAAGCTTTAAATTAGAATCACCTAGGAGTTAATATCAATGGAGAATATCTGTCTAACCTACGATTCTCTAAAGATATTGTTTTATTAACAAATAATAGAAGATATGACATAATATGATAACAGATTTGCAAGAAGTAACGAGATCAGTCGAACTAGAAATGAAGAACAAAAATTTTGACGATGACGATGCAACATCTACTCGAGAACGACCTAGTAGACGTGGTTGAGGAATATATTTATTTCAACACTCACCTATGCTTTGGAAACCTACTCCCTTACAGAATCCATGATAAAAAAATGAAAGTAGCGGAAAGATCAATGGAAAGCTCGATACTGGGAGTGCGACTGCAGGACAAAAAATTAATTGATTGGATTCGGTACGAAAGTAAAGTCAAGGACGTGGCGCAACGCATCGCAACCTTAAAATGTCAATGGGCAGGGCACCTTATGCGACGAGAGGATGATAGATGGAGCAAAAAGGTAACCGAACTAGGTGAAGAGATGACATTAATAAAGTAGCAGGAGCACAATGCAAGGAAGCGACGACAGATCTAATAACATGGCCACAATTTGGGGAGGCGTATATCCAAAGATGGAATAGCTAAACACTGGGGATAATGTTAATGATTATGATGGTCCTCTCCCTCTAGCTATTTCTTATTTTTTCTTTTATTGTGATTCTTTATTGTTTATTATGTCTCGTATGCTGTCA
This sequence comes from Agriotes lineatus, assembly GCA_940337035.1. Classification (NCBI taxonomy): domain Eukaryota; kingdom Metazoa; phylum Arthropoda; class Insecta; order Coleoptera; family Elateridae; genus Agriotes; species Agriotes lineatus. Next base: position 77,680,069 of record OW679202.1, read on the forward strand.
TTTGTTATTTTTTCGATCCTCAATATTGTCGCTGATCTTTTGGAAAAGTTAATTTCTAAACCATTTAGTTGCTTTTTGCTTCTCTCTGTTAACTACAATGCCTCACAACCATCCATCGCCGTGCTCATTGCTGAGTATATTTATCTTAAGTGGTGATACCAGTTCCCTTCAGGTATTTAGTTTAGGTAAACCTAACCAAGGTAAAAGTCGTCTATTAGAAGTCATCTTCAAGAACGTTGACGATGCTAAAGATATTCTGAAAAATAAATTCTTCATACCGGTAGAATGCGGCATGCGTATTGTTGCCAAAAAAACACCTAGAAGACTTGCGAAAAAAATATAAACCACAGGCAACAATAGGGTGAACCATATCTTACAATCAAGTATATAAATGGTGTTCCGAAGATAATTAAAAATAAAGAAAATGAACTAGTTTGTCTAACCCCAGTTTGATAGTTTGTTAACGCTTGTAAACCATGCCAAACCCTTATTGATTACTTATAACGGAAACATGACTTCACGCAGATATTCCTGATAATTTTGTAAATATACCTGGTTACACAACTTACCGCATGGACAGAGTTGATAAACGTGGTGGTGCAGTTTGCACTAACGTATCAAATTTTAATTTTGTCTGAGATAGACCTAACATAAGTTTCACGTCAGGAAATATCGACTCACTGTGGCTTGACTTAATCTATACAACAAAAAGTATCTTCTAGCATGTATCTATCGCCCAGAATACGAAGACGACAAAATCCTACTCGATACTCTATCCGAAGCCTCATAATATTCGGAGATTATACTATCCCAAATTTAACTGAAAAGACTGAAACTCCAGAATTCTCTTCGAATAATTCTTCTTTCGTCGACACTTGCTTCCAGTGTGGCCTTACTCAAGTTATAAACTTTCCCAGAAAATACCGAGTGAATAATATTTCTTCAGTACTTGACCTTATCCTAGTTAGCTAAGATCCTTTCTTCGCTAAAACACAATCTGGTTTACCTGTAGGCAAGAGTGACCATATTTCACTTATTTCCACTATCAGAATCAACCAACAGGTGTCTTCTGTCAAGAAGGCAATATTCTTTCAGTGCTTGACCTTGTCCTAGTTAGCGAAGATCCGTTCTTCACTGAAACACAATTTGGTCCACCTCTAGGCAAGAGTGACCATATTTCACTTATTGCCACCACCAAGATCAACCAACAGGTGTCTTTTGTCAAGAAGGAAACCCCGGTAAAACAATTGTGGAAAGCAGACTATAATGCACTAAATGAGTTTCTATCTTCACAAAGCATGGAATTTGTGGAATTCCAAACCCCTAATGACTTTTGGGCCCAATTCTTAGAAAATAATCAAAGTGCTGTAAATAATTTTGCTCCATTCAAAAAAGCTTAAACTGTAATAGATAAACCTTGAATCACGCATAATATTCGTCAAGAAATCAACTCAAAGGAAGATTATGGGATCGCTTTCGACAGTCTCACTCGTTAGCGCACCATAATCGCTACCAACAGCAAAATAATACTGTCTGGAGCCTACTGCATTCTGCTCAAATAAAATATGAAAATAAACCTATAAATGATGCCCCAAAGAACTTCTACAAATATATCAGAAATAAACTGTCTAATAAAGTTAATCCTCTTTGCCTGCATGACATATTCCACAATCTTGTGATAGCACCACAAAGGGTTGTCAGCTTATTTGCAAAACAATTCCACCCAACACTCCCCAATACTTATACCAAGAAAATAGACGATGTTCAGAAAGTGCTTGCATAGTTAAATTTACCCATAAGTCCTAGGCCGGATGGTTTGTCATGTCCCTTTAAAAAAATGTAGAAATAAGCTATTTAACAAGTCTTTGTGCGACTCGATATTGCCGGATGAATGAAAGCTATCTCACATTGTGCCAATCTATGAAAAAGGTAACGCACTTGCTACTGCTAACTTTAGGCCTATCAGTCTAATACCAATTACCTGCAAATGCATGGCAAAGGTGATAGCCAGAAAACTGACAAACTTTTTCATAAGTAACTCGAACGTAGTTTTCTACAGGGTAAATCAGTAATTTCCAATCTTCTCATCAACTTAAATATCTGGGCCTGTAATCACGATAATGATATTCTAACGAATATTATATTCCTAGATTTAGAAAAGGCGTTTGATCAGGTGCCCTTCAAACGCCTGTTATTAAAACTAAATCACTATGGAATACGAGGACGCCCATAAATGGCTACTGACACTAAATTCAAGTAAGTGTACTATTCACATAGGAAACAACAATTTACACATCCAATACCAAATCAATGGCAATGTTATACAAATTTTATTACAAATATATGTGGGAGTGGTAGTGTTGGAAAATTTGAAATGTGAGCAAAGTGGTCAAAAAGTACTGATCGTTACTGTACTTAATTAAGCGCACTTTCCTCTATATATCCCCGCAGATGCTATCGAAAATTTTCAAAAGATATGTAAAACGAATCCTAGAACATGCTGCTTGCATATGGAGTCCATACTTTAGCAAATATGTTGATCTATTGGAAAAGGTACAGTGACGAGCTACGAAAATTCATCCTGTGATATGACATCTAATCTATGAAAAGAGGCTCCGTTTGTTGCAAATTACCCCGTTGTCGTTAAAGGGAAGACGATGATATTTAATTGAAGTCTAAAAAATCTTGCACAATGTATATAAGTGTCTCCTAAATCACCTCACTACCCTTAGAGCAACTGTTCCCCTCCATCGTCACTAGTTCAAGCGAGTAGGTGAAAGGTGTAAGAAATTGCTGCGATTTTTTTTTCTTTAAAAAGAGAGTGACGATGGAGTGGAACTCTCTACCGGGGGCAGTGCTAAATGCAACTAGTGTTAACCAGTTTAAAAACCCGCTAGGTTGGTACTTGACTCAAGTTGATTCGTAGTATAGCGTTCTTACCTTTTTTAGTGTCATTAATATTTCTTTCTTTTGCAATATGGTGATTTTTAATTTATATATTCAGTATATAGTGAGATGGTATGAGGCCCACGACTTGGCTCTGTTTGCAGTGCAAGATAATTGACCGATTCAATAAGTATAGAGTTGGGATGTTTTATCTAATTGCAAAATTTTAAAACTAAAGTATAACAGATGCATTAATAATGAGATGCGAGAAAGATTGAATTAGTTGGAGAAAGGTAAGCAAAGGCAAAGCAAATTTCAAAGGGTTTAGATTGGCTTGTTACTAAATTCATATAATTCGAATAAGGTTTGTGCGCATGTAAAGCCAAACCAATTTATAAAATGTATTTGACACAAAAGGTTGTTGGCTGCATTATAAAAGTAGCGTAGTTTGTTAAGTCAAAAGCAAAAGATAGTGAAATTAGTAAGCAGAAAGGTAAATTAAGCAGGATAATATAATAGAAATATTGCAAAAGAGCAATCTGAGAAGGCAACAGAAGAGAAAAGATAATGACGCAAATATGGTGAACTCAAAAATCAGTGCATTTAAAAAAATAAAGTGTTATAGTGCAAATCAGAGCAATAACAAAATAAAAATACAAAACGTTTGTGTGCGCAGCGCTACCGAACGATTTAGTTATAAGGTTAAAGACAATAATTTAGTTTTAAGAAAATTGTAAATATAATTTAAGTACTCAAATTTACTTCCATTTTTAACCTTCCTTTACCAGAATTAATTTCCTTTAACATAATAGAATCATAGTAACTTAGCAACCTGATGCTGTTTTGTTGAAAAAACAGAGAGAACAATTGAATTAATTTTTAAGTAAAATTTGTTAGATTTGTGCTCCACCTTTAAACACATTTTTATACCATTAAACGAGCATATTACCAAGAAACAAGAATTGCCTTTTATTGTGCCCATCTTAGAGTACATGTGACAGTGTTTGTGACGGTTTCCTCAACACTAAAATATAAAATTCTCCAATCGCTTCTCCGAGGACATCGGCTGCCGTCCAGCTGGGGTTTCCGATAATCGTTCCCGGCAAAAGTAAGAATTCACAGCCAGAGGCCTGCACTGAATTACGTCGGGGAGGACTGCAAGAACGTCACGGGCCGCATCTGGAGCGAGGAGACCGTCTCCAGCGGAAGATCCGGGCAGCATTCACAACGGGCAGCTTAGAAGTCTACAAACGAGGTACGATAAAGCCTGCAAATTTAAGTGTAGAGTGTCGGAAACGCATTAAAATCCGAGGTCGAACCTTTCCGGAGTGCCTTAGCGTTTTCCCGAGGCCCCATTTGCTTCGGTTTTTCCAAAAATCGAGTAGCGTTGGTAGATTGTTCGAATTCGGCTGAGAACCCAAGCGAACAAAAACAAATGCACGTGTTGGCGTCCCTTGTACGTCACGAAACAAGCAAGGCCAGGTATTCCTAAGTCATCCCCGAAACAAAACAGTGCTAATTGTTGCAAGCGCGAAAATTTGAATAATTACCTGACGCGTTTCTCACAGTAATTTAACTTTTAAAACATTCAAATACGCTGTCACCACTAGCGACATTTTGTGTCATTTTTCAAATCAAGGTTTTTTGATCTACCAAGAACCGAGCATTCGAACTACTGAGTTTACGAATAAAATAAAGTCCGTTTATAATCCCAGCCCAATGAGATTTGAGTTTCATGCTTGCCTTGTAGTTAGCCAAATCAGTTTTGCCGATTAGATAAAATATAAAAGGGGCATACAACCATTTATTTGTGTAATCATTTATTACATTTCGCTTTTCACCAGCCACAATTTGACTCATTGAATTTTATTTAAAATTTACAAACAGGTAATCATTACATTTATTAAACCGCAAAGTGGAGCTTATAGACCCATTTTATCACAATAGATTATTCACGGTTAATTGTATTTTGTGCTTAGCATTGTAATCGGAGTTTAACATCTATGCCGTCTACCCTTCTATGTAAAGAATAATAATAATAATACTATTTGATTTTTGATCTTTTTGGTTGTAATCGACCTCGACTGCAAAAGAGGTAAAATCAGAAGATTTAGCGAATCCTATATTAACATCAATATAAAGAGAAAACAGGTTTTATCCACGTTGGAAAATATTTATTGCACTCGAACAAAGATTTGAAATACAGTTGTGTCATCCTATAAATCTAACTCGCTTTTGTTTAAATCTTGTACTTTTAACGACGTAACGATAGAGGATTTTGAATCGCCGAGACAGGGAAATATGAGCAATATTTTTCGATAAATGGATTTCTGCTGAGGTGTGAATGTTCGTTACAAATTACACGTTTCTGTAAAATTTTCCGGAACATTACTAAGCTGCAGGATTTCCAAGGAGCGCAAAGCCTTTTAGCAAAACCGAGTCACAGTAACCAAATATTTTCGCATTCTACGGCGCAAAATGTCATTTATTTAAAGTATGCCAATAGCAGTGTAGGTTAAAAGACAGTACACAGAATACATTGGCAGTCGAGTCACTCAAATATTTCAACGGACGCAGACGGCGACGTCGACGGCGTGCAAATGTTAAAGCGGTATACTGCATCCTAAACAAGGATCATCTGCATCGAACCAATACATTTTAGATTGCCGCCGCTAACTATATCCTGTTTTATATACACAAAGATCAGCTCCCGACTCGTATACGGGCTTCTTTTACGTCCGCATAATATGAACGCGTATAAGACGCCTTGCTTCGAAAACGCGAGATTGTACGTGGAGTTTTAAAAGCAACCTTTTACGCTAGTGCAGGATTTTGAGTTTTCTCTGCCGGTTCTAAGTCGGATTTGTGGCCGTCACCTACTTGTCAAGCGAGTTGCTTCTAACGCTGTCAAGTCACACTTTACATTTGAACAAAATGAGCTTCTTTCAGCCGAACTAAACAATGCGAGGAATGCAAAAACCCTGCCGAACACGTAATCGGGTGCAGTTACATCCCGCCATTTGTAGCGCCGCCGGATGAATAATGGATCGCCTTTAAATTTGCACATGCATACATGAACTGCGCTGAAACGCCGAATTTTGCCATCAACTCTTTGTATTTATATTTTGAATGTTTACTGTAATAGCATTATGGAGGTATATACGTACTACGCGCAAAAACTATATTATACATCTGACCCATATTCTGCTGATGTCGGCGCTGGAACCGCAATTTTAGCCTTTGTTGTGGTCACTAGATGGTGATAGCAAGATCAACAAACTTTAACGAAATACCAACACGCTACTTAGACTCCTAGAGCAAGTTTGCATGACACGAGCAGAATTTGCCGCACAAGGTCAAAGTTGATTGCAAGGCATTAGGGATGGGACGACCCTTTTTTACGGCGCCCGGCTTAATATCAAATTGTTAAAACCCGAACAATCGTAATAACAAAAACGGAAATAGGAACCAATGGTTACGAGTCGAATTTTATATCAGTTCATAATTAGCTACTGGAAATTTAACCATAAACGGCCGCAAAAAGCTATTCCAACTTCCATGTCTGCGAAGCCTGACTTTATACAATTACCATATTTTCAATATCAGTGAAAACCCATTACGTACGGCATGTCAATTGGAATGAACCTGTTTTAGGTACCAGAGTAGCCCATTAATACTGATTATTGTTGTTTCAACTTCAGCGAAATATGGGAAGAAATAAGAAGTTGTTCTAAAAGCAGGTTGGAACAGTTTCGTAATTTTGAATGTACAGAAACAGGCAGGCATAGAGAAATGAGTATGTACTACATTCACTTCATTTAAAAATGGGAATTTTAGTTAATTGTTAAACATAGATTGACGAAGGATACAGGGAGTTGTTCAAAATATCAACACAATATTCAGTGTGAAAAGCTATGAAACGAATTACGACACTACAAGTTGTAATGTGTTTCTCTAAATTTCGCCAACTTACAAAACACCTAACGACATCTTTCCTCTTTCTCATAATTATGTTACACGGATCTGCGAAGGCGCACCCTAATTTGAAGGTCGTTTAGGGCATGTCACGCTTAGTAAAGTTCTGCCACTAGCTAATAGAGGGCACCTTACGTCATATATTGGGTCTTTGTCACCTGCCTGTCACGTCTCCGGAACAGGTCACAGCTGTCTAACATTTCCCGGGACGAGCGAGCATCTGCCCTTGATGCAAATCGTGGTGCAATACTGCAGCTATCGTAATGCATGTGCGTAAGAGTGAGCTAGCTGGAGACGCAACTGTCTGTAGTTTTTACCGCGAATAGACGCATTTCGTGTGTGTGTTCCCCGACGGCTTGAACCCTGTAGTGCCGTCGGGGGACCGCTGCTCCAATTTAAGTTATGCAAAATTACCTGCCGAACTTACGAATGCATGGAGGTCGCACCAGAAGCTTTGTAAGCAGTTTGAACTTGGAGCTTTTCGGCTTTTAAGGTAGTTTTAATGCCAAGTCTAATGGTTTTTGAAATTTCGTGTGCTGTTCGCCCCGAAATTAACCTTCTTCGGAGCGATCTAAGGTTTGTGCCCTCTGGTCAAATTTATGCCAGTTGTAAATGGGCATTTCCATGTGTGAAAGTATTAAGTAGAAGCGATGCTGTATGGGAATTGGCATTGTGTTGTTTTCTCGTACCGGTCAGCTAACCAATTATTTTAGGACTAATTCTGGATCTTGCTCAACTCCTCGAAATAATTCCGTTAATGAGAGGCAGCACATGTGTGTTTTTCTTGTCATCGCTCAAGCGGATATAACAGATAGCTAACAGTACAACCGGAGCGTTTGTTTAACCAACGTTGTGTCTGAAATGCGTGTCCACAGCGGCCTGAGTCTGGAACTACATCAACCCCTTTTTGTAGAGCAGCCCCTATTAAAACCAACTTCGTTTAAGCACAGATATTCAGTTGTAATTTAGACAGTAACGTGTTTATCAAAGTGCGAGTATCTCAGTGTGCGTGTAAACTTAGGAACGTTTATTTGATTAATAACAAACTTTTGCTTAACGTCACTGCATGCTGTTGTCTTTCTTTTGATTTCAGTGTAATTTGGTAGTACATATGAGATGTATGTGTTACGTTTTGTCAAAGTTTACCGATAATTTGATTTATTAATGTGCAAAAGGCAATTCGAGATGATACATGCAAGGTTTTATGTTTTGAGTTGCGTACTCGAAGTTTACTATTCGGAGTCGAGCTGTCTTTTCCTTGTTTATAGGGGCACTTCCCTCACCATTGTCTGATATGTTTTTACCGAATTGTTTACTTGTATTTTAAATTTTGAAAGTGCGTAAATGTACCTATATTGTATTGCCTGTTTAACATTTTCAATCATTTTTAAATAGTCTCATAAACGCCATTTGTAATATTTTGGGTTTTATTGAGTCACGGTGTCAATTAGCAGTGAAACCGCGCCCTCCGGGCGAGTTGCATTTAAAAGTTGTGTTTAACCTTTGAGTAGTCAATTGTAAAGCGATTGGAAAAGGGAAGTTGCGCTTTAATAGTTGAAGCAATTAAACATTTAGTTGACAAACATGTAAGTATTCATTTTGCACTAGATCCAGTCCACTTCGGCCGTGAACAGAGTGGACTTTCGAGCTATGGGTTGAACTTTTCGCGGTGGCGTTCTAGTATTTTTCTATATTGACTATCCCGAAGCAGGACCGCACTTCACGAATGCCGTAGACCTCCTATCCCCGCGAGCTAGGTGTGGATAATCGGGGGCTTTGATGCCGCTGTCTCCCAACGCAACGTAAGCCTGTGGTAAGTGCGGTCCGATGTTGTCGTGAAGTCGTGCTTATACCCTAAGAAAGTTATTCCACCAATACGGGACTAGACTAGAAAATGGAAAATCTACTGGAAAGTGCATTCAATGTGTTTGATGTATTTTCTATTGGTATCATCGCCGGAGGAGAAAAGTGAAATTAACAAATGCTTAAAATCACCATACCACATGAATCTCAAATCAATATCCAGGAAGGAAAATTCGTCAATAAGAAAGAAATTAATTCTAATAAAGCCCTTGGTCGGTAAAGTACTACCTCAATATTCTAATAAAGGATATCAAGCCATCACCCAAATTTACAATGCATGTATCAAATTGATATGGAAAATTGCTCAGACAATCATATTACCAAAACCAGGCAAAAACATGACGAAAGGACTTCATACCCACCAATTACTCTGTTGCCCACCTTGTGAAATGTATTAAGAAAATTATGTATGAAAATATGTACAACCTGTCCTAGAAGAGAAGAAGTTCATATTCAGCTACCAATTCGGTTTTCGAAATCGAGCAACTAAATAAACAATTGAAAATAAAAAGATACAGTTAAGCGTTTGACACAATTAAAAAGCATATACCAAACCAAATCGAGGAATTATTAAAGTCGTGCCTTACAGATAGATACTTCCTAGTAAAATTTCACGAAGAACATATATCTAACTATGTCAAGAGTCGTACAAGGGAGTGTTACATTAGATATTTACGGCATACTTGTTAGAAACCAGCTTCACAACCGTTGCCACATTCGCTGACGACACAGCTGTGCTAGCCTCCCATGCAATTCCTAACGTGACAACAACAAATCTCAGAAAAATAGAACTAGTTCAAAATGTAGCGTATCCGAGCTAATTAAAGTATATCGATACATGTAACATTTATCTTAAGGCTGCCGTTTACAAAATATGGTGTAAAAGATATCGTAATATGGACGAATATCAGGTTGGTAAATGCTCTAATCTCCTCAATATTCTTACATGCTTGTAAAACATGAGCTGTTAGGGAGGCTACTCATTGATGAATTGAGTTATGGGTATGGAGACCAATGATTAGAGTCCCATGGACAGCCCGTGGGACAGATGCTTGCATCCCAGGCAATACTTTTTCATAAAAGATTGTCAAGCATCGTATACACAAGAATCCTTTAATTTTTGGGCTACATCAGCATGACAAGATAATACTGAAATATTGGTCGTCCAGGGCAAACCAAACCGAAAAAGTCGGAGAGAACGTTCCCTAAAACGTTGAGTTAATGTAACCCAAGATACTATAGGAAGAAGGTGTGGTGAGGCGATGTGTCTAGCAAACAACAGAGACCAATTGCGGAAAGCTGTATATTTAGCAATCCAAGAACGTGAGTCTATAATACTCGTATAAAAGAGCACCAAACTTATGGGTCACAGAATGTATTCAAGACGTCCTGAAGAAGAAGAAGATTTGAAGGGAATCGCGTGGTTACTGGGCAATTCAACACAACATGCACTATCGAATGACGTATGGGAATTTATGCAGTGTGAATACTTCTACCCCATGCCGCCATGTTTAATTTGGGGAATTGATTTTCTGAAAAGAATGAGACACACATCTTCTTCTTCATCACGATGTCTTGACATATGTTTTGTAACCCATGCTTTTGAGGCACATATAGCTCGTGTTCACTATAAGTACCTCTAAATTGGTAATCACGATCGTTCACAACCCACCATTTCTTTCTCCCTGTTCTTCGTTTGATCACTTCAAATCCTGTTACACGTAAGTTTCTCCGAATTTCTTGATATTTTTCTGTAGGGCTATTTTTTAACCTCCGATTTAGTAGGAATAAAAAACAAGAATGCTTGTGAAATATTTATTGTATAGAATATGTAAGCGTATCTCCCAGCTACATTTACACATATTCGCAATTTCGCTGAAGGCACTAATTTTTCTATCTCTCCTCAAAGAAGGTTGCCGCCTGATCACTCACCCAACCGTTCACGTTGGTTTTCAGTTTCTTCTTTAAATTTTCTGCATTATTCTCGCACACAGCCATCGCTCATAAACTGTGCTCATTCCACGATGAATTTTGACTGCATTATGACCTTCAGAGGCTATGCCTTCAGTCAGAAGAACGCAAATTACAGATTACGGCCCGCAGTTCACACTTGGCGCGTATAGTAAACCTTAAAACGCTCTGTTCTGGCTGAAGGCTCAACGCTGAAGGGCATAATACAGCCGAAATTCATTGTCAGATGAGTACAGTTTCTGAACGACAGTTGTGTGCGAGAATGGTGCAGAAAGTTTAAAGCAGAAGCTGAAAACCAAGGTGAACGGTTGGCTGAGTGACCAAGCGGCAACCCTCTTTGAGGAGGGCATAGAAAAACTCGTGCCACAGGACGATAAGTGACTTCATCGAAATGGCGATTATGTTTCTAGTTTTTTATTCCCGCTAAATCGGAGGTTGCAAAAATAACCCTCGGGAATGTATGAAGACGTGAATTTGCATAAATTACCTCTTCGCATAGTTATTTGCTTGTATTTTTATGCTGTTATAATATTATGTGTTAGTAGCAAATCAATAAATTATTTCTCGGCTGATAAACATCATGAAAGATGTATAGATTATCTCTCGCTACTCAATGCAGTTGGCGGTAATAGCTATTTATATATTTAGGGAGGAAATGAATCTTTGCATATTCTTCAAACGCATGCTCGTTAGCGCTCGTTGCTTTAGTAATTCATTACAGTGACTCTAGATTTCTGTAGTGATATTTTGTTTAATTTCCAATTCAACATAATGTTGCTAAGCTTTGATTGGTATCCATGGTGACATAAACACAAATGCGGGAGGTAAAAAATAGTGGCTCCCGCCGGGAGTTAATAATGATTGCATCCCGCTGCTTGCAAATTGACAGTTTTCTTTCCTAAAACTAGGGCGCAGAAGCCGATTTTCTATACAGTGAGTAGAAAAAAAAATATTCCAGAAGAAACACCTTTCTTGGGAAACATCACTTGGCATATTGTTGAAAAAGACACTTAAAAAAAGATTAATGTCCTTTTCATTGCTATTGTGATCTCTCTTTTTCATGATATCTGGGGATTGCAACTGTGAAAATTCAAGGAGTCAAGAGTAATTTACACACGTCATCACCACAAAATTCTCTTTGCTACAAATGCGTTACTATAAAATTGAAGCCCCCTTCCTCAAGAATAACAAATTTCTGCCCCCCCCCCCCCCTCAATGGCAAAGTACAAAAACCAGTCTATAAATACAATAGTAAGTTACTTTATTATGTATTAATTAAAAAAATTACATGTAAGTGTACCAATACACCAGGGACATGCAAATACCTCAAAACTACGCGTTATTCTCTATAGTCGGAAGGGATAAGTCATCTAATCTTTCTTGAGAGGTCCGATTCTTGAGAATATTTTTTATTATTTTCGATTTTGTATGGGCCTCCTGTATTTGTGTATTTATTTCTTTGTTATCTCTGGCGGCGTTTAATTGTAATATTTTAAAAACAGTACTTTCAATGTTACTTTGATCTTCTGGTGTTTGTAATTTGGTAAGTTGTGAGTTATTTTACGCTAATTATTGAGTCAGAAGGCCCTGAGTAATAGCTGACGCTCAATTCCCCATAATGCATCGCCTACTTTCAATTTCAATTTCATATAAAAATTTACTAAAACCGTTTTAAATTTAAATTCTTTAAGAATAAGAGAAAAAATATAGATTCCGTTACTGGGCATGAAATTTATGGACTTTATGGAGCGACGCCAAACTTGATCTTCGATGTTCCATACCTTAATGCATTTATATCGATAAGGGCTACTTTTAAAGCAGTAATTGTGAGAATGACACTACTTCAAAGTTCACAATCACATTCCTTTCATTAATTGTATTAATAATATCGCAGATGGTCCAAGCAAACCTTTTCATGTGTATATTTGTGCCCCAAAGCTTCTAATAGTACACATTGTAAATTGGCCCTCTATAGCAAACTGAAAAGAAATTAAAATAAATGGGAAAAATAATATTCAGACGAAAAAAATCTTATCAAAGCATTAGCAAAACGAAATTTTATTTTTGCACTAATGATATGTTATTTTGAATATTATTTTAATTAGAACCAACGTATGGTATTTATACTATATTTTTTAAGTCAAAACAAATAATAAAACCCGACAATGTAAAACTATGTATCGGTTGTTAACTATTTTACTTGCAGTTCCTTATACCATATATGTTTATTATACAATGTTAGTGTAGGTGGAGGATGTACATCTACTATCTGTATTAAGTTCAAAGTTTATATGAATATCTTTTTACTTTTAATAGACACGTTTCTCAACTTTTTTCTTAAATGTTATGTCTAGTTTACAGTAGATGTCGTCTGGAAACCATAAACTTTCGTTAACTTTTCTTCATTACAATTATTACATTTATTTTTGAACGTTTAACTGCATGTTTTGAAATTAAAATCATGTAGTTTGAACAGACTGTAGCCCTTTCTAGTTCTCTCTCCAGTAACACTTTATATTAGTTTTTATATTCCACCTTAACTTGTATTTCATCTTGGCCTGTTTTTCAGATTTCCTATTTGATTCGCCTCTTGTGAAGCATTGTTATTGTTGCTTTTGTGTTGTGAATTAAAATTTGCTGTAGAATTTTTTCGATAGCCTTGGAGGTTTGCTCCATTATGAACAATTATAGCACCGCTAACGCAACGAGTGAGAGAGAGCGCAACTTTGCAAACCCTTCTATACAGTGCTGCCCATTTACTGCTTTATTGAAATTTGGAAAACTTTTAACTGATTGGGTTCTTGGACTTTCCAGACAATGATCGGTAACGAATGTGGACATTCTTCGAGAGACTAGGAATTCCGTGAGTTGTTTACAAAGTCTGCTACAACGTTTTAATTCTGCTGTAAGTCGTTGACCTTTTTTTGTTATTATGTAGCAAATCTCGTTCTTTATGACACAGCACTTGCTCAGACCCTATTTCCTTGTCTTTGTGTTTGCCAACGTTCAACTGTTCATACAACTCCAGAAGCAAAATCTGTCGCACAAGCTCTTTAGTTCCTTTTCTTCTTCAGGTGCCATCTCCGATCCGGAGGTTGGCAATCATCAAGGCGGTTTTTATTTTTGAGGATGCTGATCTGAACAGTTGGTTATCGGTACATCCAAACCACTCCCGGAGGTTATTCAACCATGAGTTACGTCTTCCTCCTATGGATTTCTTGCCTTTGATTTTTCCCTGTATAATGACCTGAAGTAGCTGATATCTCTTTCCTCTCATAATATGGCCCATATATAACAGTTTTCTTCTTTTAACGGTCAGTAACACTTCCTTTTGCTTATTCATCCGTCTCATCACTTCCACATTAGTCACTCTCTCTACCCACGAAATACTCAGCATTCTCCGGTACATCCATAGTTCGAATGCTCTTTAGTTAACAAATATTAACTAGAACTTTAAACCCCATTGTATCATCTATGAGTTTTATCCATTAAACAACATTTACTACGGGGTCGTACTGCTTTTATCACCAATAATTTGAAACCATGAAACTAGCGAACTTGATAAACTCATGAACCTTGGAGTTATAAGAGTAAAAAGAGATACAAACACGTAAGTCGAAATCATGCCACGTTTTTGATAAAATTGTAGCCGAGACTGTTACGTCGCCCAGAAGAGTTCATTCGTGTCTTAAGGATTCTGTTAGTCTATATAACCTAGTTAAGAGTTATTGTTACGAGAAACCTCCCTATAGACATACTGAAGGGAAATTGTTACGGACGTTTTGTATCATACAATAACATTTCTCTAAACAACAGTTTTACTGGAATCTACTAGATTGTTGTATATTAGCCGCAGTTGTTTGATCCCCAAAATCGACGAACAGTGCAAACATGTACATTTAAGGGCGCAATTAGGCATCAAAAACAGGTGCAAATTATAAAATGCCTCTTTTAATTTGGGGGCAGAGGGCAGTGTTTGCCTTCCTCGCACCCGCAGCAGCTTTGGTCAGCCATGTTTGCGACCGTAGTTAGGGTAGCCGCTACCGAATTATCTAAAATAGAGGAACCAGAACATTAATCAAATTGTGCGAATTCAGTGTAATCTGCAGTAGCAAGCAGCATCTTGCGCATCATCCTGCAGAATGTTTATTATATTAAGGCAGTGATTTATGGTCGAACCGTGGTGGACGTCGCTTGTTAATTATTTGTTAAAATAAGCATGCACAATCTGATAGTCCGGACTAAACGAAGTAGCGTTTCATTTCCGAGGGCTTTCTTCCAGCCAATTGTGGAGGTTCTTCAGTCGATATTGCGTTCCTCGCCAGAAAGACGCGGTTGCCTCGCTCCAACCTGAATCCTAGTTAATTCTACAAATTTCTGCAAGACGCCCCTAATTAAAATACTCGAAACGTATGAAATTCTTTTGCTCGGCAGATTTGGCGCATATCCAAACAAGCTCGTTAATGGAGCAAAAAGCTTCCTCCTAATTGAATTCTGGATTTTTCTATAGCTGTGTTGCATCTGTAATTTCGGCAGACTTTTTATAGAGTGTCAGTATGAATAAAGTTCTAAATGGCCGATCTCGCACATTTGCATGTAGTGTATTAAACTTCCTCCGTGCGGCGCGGAGTTGCTCAGCTGGTGGTTAGCATGCTGCTGCTGTATAATACCCAACATTGGCCATAATCGTATCTTACCCCAGCGCAATTTCGATCATCGCCGCATTTATTTACTTTATTTGTGCCATGATGGCAGCAAGTTGCTCCTATGTATCGAAATTTTACATTCGCGGAGATCCTCTCAGTAAATTACAGGGTTGGACTAGTTGCAGAAACGTCGTATCCATAATCAGAAACAGACACAAACTTTTCACATTGAAACAATAGATACATTAATAATACTTGATTACCTTTTTATCATCATATATGGCAAGTTATGAGAGTAATATAGAAGGAAATGTATTAGAACAACCAAACTTGTATCCAACATAGTCGCAATTTAACGAACGACTTTCGTGATTCAATCCTGTCCTTGTTTAAGTATAGTGTATACCTACATTCCTGATGAAGCCCATTATGAAAATGGGCGAAACGCTCTTGTATCTCAACAATAATACGGTTGAGTCGTGGATGTGGTGCGTTTATTAATGACAATAGCTTGCTGCTTTAGTAACACACATAAACAAACCCAATACGAATTAAGTAACAAGCAGTAATTTAATAATAATCAAATGTACAATAGTATTACACATATGGATAAACAACTAAGATAACTCTACGCAACTGCCAGTGGATTGAGCTAGATTGACAGCGAGCTTAACTTCCCAAACCCGTTTGTACAATGCTGCCCACGGATTCGACATTTTTTGAGGGATCACTGTGAGCTGTCTGCGAGGCCCTAGATTCCGAATGTTGTCGTTGGTATTACGTTAAGCTACTGCACTGATGTTACTACAGCGTCATTGCTTTACACTGTATTCGGACTATTGTGTAACACCCCTTATCGCTGCACAAGGAAAATTTTAGCAGTTATGCTATTCTTTGAAAAACCTAGTTCTGATACTCTTGCTCTTACTTCTGATCGTAAAGATTAATTGCTCAAATTTATTCTAGGTGTGTTTTTATAGTACATCTTGGGGTTATGTTCCCTTTCAAAACATACATACCAAAAAAACACAAGATTTTAATTTTTCCTCTTAAAATTCTCTTTATAAAATAATAATTCTTTACGAAATTTCACAGTATAGCCCGATATGTACAACACAGAAGAATCAGTTAAAGGTAATTTCCACCCTGGAAAATCAAAATTCCTTTGTTTTCAGTTTACAGTTCGTTATTATAATTTCAATATTCCTGTCTTGACCAAACCTATGTGATACTGATGACCTAGTGTGAGAGCTGCTTAAAGTAGAAATATTATTTTTAAAAATTTTCTGTCACCCCTAAAATTTAATAAAGGATAAAGCTTAATGAAGTTACTAATCGCCCTGTCTTAAAGCTGCACTAATTAAAGGCATTTGTTCTCAAATTTAGCAAATCGGGCACGTCACGTTCTTTAATCGTATGGCGCCTTTTCTACGAGCAAGGTTTCCGAGCTATTGAAATAAAACTTCTGTGATCACCATTGATGTCTAAACTGGAAGAATGTTACACACATTCTATTGTTGAATATAAGCCCTCCCAATTCTTTCATTACTAATCATATACTGCTTGTTGCCACTGTTTCGAATCAGAAATTTTGATATCATCCGCGAATATTTTATTGTTTTCTCCTTCTTGTTCTTCTTCCTGTTCTGTTATGCATAAATCGGTGGGAATAAATTGTTAAATATAATCTTTTAAAAACATTTTTTGTATTTACCCATCTTATGTAGAATGACAAGATCTAATGTCATCTTCTATCTTTCTTCATCCCTTTCTCCTATATTTGACCAATTAGTTGAAGTATATAGTCAAGTACAACTTCTGCAACTTTTTCATATATTCTTATCCTACGATTTTTATAACTGTTATCCTACTTATTCTTCTTCATTCGCCTCCAATTAATTGTTTGGAATGTATGGTTTAATATAAACCTCTTTTTTTTCTGCGTTTTTTTTCTTGCACTATATATGCGTGTTCTAACTACGTTTTGTTGTATTTTATGAACTAGAAACTAAAAAGACACAAGTCTAAAGTGTTCTTTAAAAACTTCATAGTATAATCTTTAGCGGGCGACAAATATAACTCGGAAAGACTCAGGAATCGGTAATAATTTCGAACTTGAATAATCAATCACCTTTATGACGACTTGATGTCGGGGCTTTGTAAACAGTAATGGATATATGAACTATCAGGATAAATCCTTAAAATGATTCTCAACAGTTTGTCTTTATTTCAGTATAGCTGAAAGTTTATACCAACTGCTGAGGACTAGTTTTTGGTCCAATTCATCTATATATTTGTCAAATTGAAAATGAGTTCCAAATAGTGGTCCATAATCCCGGATTCCAAATTTCAAAACTCAAAAAGTTTCAAAAACCGAAAAGTGTCACCTATCTTTGCATAACAAGACTTGTTTGGCGCGGGAATAGGTGACCCAACTCCACAGCCACTCGCCACATCACTCAAGGTATGACATGGTGGCGTGATCCAGCATTGACAGCCGGAGTGATAAGCCGCAGTTGTGTTTCAGGGTTCATACTGGTCACACCTCCGTCTGTTGTTCGCTGATTTTTTGTTAATTGTGGGGTGCTTTAGACCACACTGGAGGCGTTAGCTTTATTCTGAAATCCGAAACACAACTGTCCCCAAGGGGGGACTTTTTTTCACGCAAGGAGTTTAAAATTCAGATATGCTCATTTGCTCATCTTACTTAGAAGATATAAATACGGTTCCTAAATATATTTGCATATTTTAGTACGAAAAAAAATGTTTTTTTTAAGAATTATGTTGTGGTATTTGTATATCAAAACACGCTTTAGCTTAATTATACTTGCGGACAGACCAAGAAGAAGATTGTGGGTTCAATGAATCGCATTTCGGGGTAAAAGGTACGGCTTAGATAGTTTAATTCCCCCAACTGAAGGCGCGCTGCTAGAGGGACATATACGGAGCGAAGTGAGCTCTTGCCTTGTTAATGATGTTAATGAAATTACATAACTATAATTGATTTGCCAAAAAAAACCAAAACGTAGCATTTGAATAGAGAAAGCTTCTGCTTACGGAATTTTATGTGGATAAAATGTAGCAATCATTTTACTTAAATGAATACAAAGAATTCGGGTTTACGTTATTTTAGGCACCCACTTAAAACACAAAAACGAAAACCTACAGTGACTATCATTTTTCCCTATTCTTTTGTTCTTGATTATATGTACCGATATGGAAGTTGTTGAGAAATGTTTTCAAATATCTCGTCTTGCAGCTATCGAAAACAAACTGATTCCCCGCAAACATCAAACATTCCTCCTAATAACAAAGATATCCGCAGTCTATCGAATAAAGTTTTTATAAAATATTCAATTCCTTACAGATACATACTGCAGGAACACGAAAACGATATCGCATGTTATCCCGTATATATTGAGCTAAGCTTGCCTCGACCATTAGAAATACATATCGTAAAATATCTTTAAGAGAGAATTCCCCCTTTACCGCCATGTTTTGATTTGCGACTGCTCTTGTTTTTCAGGAACTTGTAACTAATACACCGGAAATACAAAGAGCATTATGATTCGAGGGCATCTCGTTGCGATTTTACGTTTGCGAGAGTCGCCACGCATTAAAAATAAACTTTGCGCTTTCATTTCCCTTTCAAATCGCGAGTTTTAAAACGAGCTAATGTATGTTTTATTTTCGTAAGATAATTCGGAACAAGATGATTGTTTTTAATCTGGCGTATAAAGAAGGCAAATACAAACAATTTATTATTTATGAAGGCTTGTAAATGAATCTGAATTTGTATAGAAAAGGCAGCTGCAAAGGGAGCCCAAAAAGAGAATTCCTTAGTAGCATAGCACGCTGTTGCTGTTTATTTCATAAAATCGGAATATAAATTCAGGGAATTATTAATTTGTGAATAAAGTAATTACTCCGTATCTGAACATCAAGTGGATTTCAGAATATACTCGCTAATCTCTCCTAGCAAAGCAAGTACATGCGCTTCATATATTATTAATGTCACGAGGGAAGACTTAGCACATCAACATCAAAAGATCGAATTGCACTCGTAAGTGCCCCTCTTTCGCGAGTTCCGGGGCATATTTACATCGTTTTGATCACGTATACTTTTGCCCCTTTTAATTTCGACGTCCCATTCACAACAAACCATCAGCCGCTCAGCTGGTGCATAACGTGCAGAAAAAGCGCAACTTCGAAAAGCTCGAATCCGAGTATCTGAACGGCCGGCCGTCGAAAGTCGCGTTCGAACGGGCGGTCTGGTAAAAATTTAAGGAAACCCTTTGAAGGAAGCTTGTTGCCCGTCAGATTTGTGGGGTTCAAATTGAGTTGTTCATTTTTAACGAGCTGTTAATTCTTCCTGTTAAATGTGTCACGTTTCATTAGATGAGCTGACCGTTTTATCCAAAGCGAAACGACGTTTTTAATAGCAAGCGATAGATTTAGGCATTCGCAATTAGTAAGGACAGTAAATTTGTAGTTACCTAAAACTTTTCGTTACGCGACTTTTTTAAATTACAATTCTGGCTGATAATGGTGCATCGCACTGGCACAATACAGGCTGCTACGTAGATACAATTAACATGTTTTCTATCAAATATTCGTCTGATGTGTCACCAATATTAAAAAAAAAGTTTAAAGCTTACAGAACGATTTAGTAAGATGTGTCGAGACGTTGAGATTACTTAAATAGCTAACCAGTAGTGAACTAAGTATACTAACCGGAACAAGAAATAAATAACAGTGCCAAGATATAAACCAAGATATAAAGCAGTTAGGAGAGAGCTAGACAAAAAATTGAAAAGCATAAGAAGAAATATAGAAATCATGAAAAATACAATAGATTATTGGACACAAACGGTTAACCGCTACAAAATGATTAATAACAGGCGATATTGAGGGCAGAAAAACATATCTATAATTTAATAGACAAGTAAGGACAACCATAAAAAGAAATAAAACGCGCATCACAACCACTGCTCTTCAGCCGGTCATGCGCAACTGATTCCACGTGCATTGGACTTGAATAACCAATCACCATTATGCAGTTCTGAACGGCTGGCACAGAGGACTTTAAATACCTTAACGCCTACCTGTTGAGCAAATTTGATCCTGATGATGCAAGATGCAATTCCTTGCGTAATTTAATTATTTCAAAAATTCTTCTTTCGGTTGACAAGGTGTAAGGCACATCAAGCCAAAAAAATGCTGGGCATAGAAAATTTGAAACAAGAGCTCCTACGAAATACTACGAATAGAAAATCGGGAGATCCAGGCTGTATTGCTACGTATTTGATAAAGTATTGCCTTGTAAAATAACAGAAATTATAAGGTGATATATATATATTTAAAGTATAATAATTTGACAACAACAGTGCTGTAGAAAAATTATAAAGACACTCTATCTACAAAAAAGGGATGTGCAAATTAGAGAGACATTATGGTAACAAAATTCCAAATATCAAAACTGTATAAACGAATTTTACGGAAAAGATTAGAAAATGGAGAACATTTTCCCAAAGAGTATTGTCTCTGCAACAACTAACAGAGAAAGCTCACGTAGCTGTCATAGACTTGAAGAAAGGCCATTGAAATGTGATACTCTGTACTAGTGACTCAAGCCCCAACAGTATATACTAATGAGGTGAAAAAACTATGCATATAACACAAGATGTCGGGCATTTTTTACAGTAATCAACCATTTAACAAATAATATGGAGCACAAAAAATGTCTAGACATCAGTATCCAAAGAACAAGACACTTGGTGGTTGGAAGAGAAGGGAAAGATCTTCAATTTCAGAAAGTTATGATTAAAATGCCTTACTGCGACCATCATTAACCATAAAAGCGAGTGGAATTTAAAACCCCCCTCCCCCCTTACAAATAGAATAAATGTAACCTGGTGAAACAAAAATATCAGAAAAGATGCAACATTAGTGTAGTCTATTACAATATACTGACCGTATAGAAGTTGACTAAACGAATTGAGCAAGGAAAAGCTATAAAATGTGGTGGTTAGAACACAACGAATGAAGAAATTAAGCACGAGATGAAATTCGAACAATGAGAAAATATTACTGTGGTATGATTCAGAATGGGTCCCGCGAGAGAAATCAAAAGAAAAAGGCGTCGTACTACTTGGATGAGCGGTGTACGCGAAGCAATGTCAACGACAAAATTGAAGAAATATGGCGCCCAGGATGCGGAAAGCAACGACAGCTGTAGAATTACGCTTTATATACGAATACAATTGTTAGAATTGCTATGTAAAAAAAAACGAGTTTTTGGTAAAGTGTAACATTAACGAAAATGCTCTATATCAAACAATTTCACCTAGTTGTATTAACAACTATAATTTAACAGATAATGGCGCCAGGTCTAACAATTCACCTTGTCGTGCTCCGTCGACCTTCGCGGAGTAGATGAGCTGCGACGAAAATAGGCTTAAAGAAGATAACGAGTACCAGAGACAAGAAGCAACAACGGCTAGTGTGAAATATCAACAATGCGTTTATTCACAACGACTGCAATCAAGCACAGGCAGACAGATTGTTGACATATTTATTAATACAATAGATTAGATGTACGAATGGTACACAGGATTATGTAAGCAAAAATGTCTGACTTGAAGAGGGCGTAAGGTACCGATCAAGCGAAGTAATGAAAACCCTCAGTGAAAAACATCACTTAGTACTCAGGAAAAACTGATTAAGTTGACTCACAGATAGGGTCGTTGACTCCTCAAACGCAACTCTGTCATACAAGGATTTAATAATAATACACACACACACACCCTTCGCTATAATCGCCGAATAACGCATGCGTTACAAATGAAAACGTAATACGGATTCGAAAGGCTTTAGGACTAGGAGAACGAAAACGAGAAGGTTTTAAATGGTAGACAGCCAGTGGATATTTTGCTTCAAGAAAAAACAGTATTATATCCAGAAGTTATCAAGATGCGGCGATCCAAGAAGTCAGCACGTAAAGCGTCTTTGAAAGTCTCGTACACACACGTCGCATCAGAAGCAAAAGTAAGAATTAGCCGAAAAGCTCGACCTTGAAACACATGCGAGATTTTGGTGGCAAAAGTACGGCGCTTGTAGACCCAACAGATACTAAAACTAAATCTACCGCGTAATCTACGAAAAAATCACAGATTTATGAGTTGACTAAACAATTTCGTATCAATGTATTTAAGTTCAGCGCTTTGTGGTGTTTTTATCCTATACGTCGATTATTGATACTTAACAAACACATTTAACAAATCGTTTGCAAGGAAAACGGCTTTCAGCCGATGAGAAACTGCTCAAGGCATGTGAAGAAGGATGTGTCCAGCTCACAGAAGAAACGTGGTTTGGTTTCGAAGAATACAAAGGTGTACTGAATGCGAAGGAAATACTTTGCAAGACTGCAAATAAAGGTGTTTTGAAAAACCAATATTAGGTGGTAATTTTATAGTAGATTGAAATAATGATTATTTGTCAATCACGGCATGATTCAACAACTATTGTAATTAGAATAATTATGTTATACCCATACTACGTCGAAAATAAAATTAATTTTGTCTTAAAAAAACTTTTCGTATTTTGACAGCATGATTAGTAAAATTTTAAACGAGGAAATTTGTGACAAATGCCGTAAAAACAAATTCGATAGATTTTCTTCCGCAGCTATTTTTAATTTAGTAAATTCTATTTTATTTGAAGTCGAAAATTGCTTCTAAAGCTTGATGACTTCATTGATTTTAACTAAGCAACAGTTGAAGTTCATTAAATTACTAACTTTCAAATTAAAATAGTTTGTGCATTTTTATCGAATTGTACGAGTAAATAAAGAAATTGCAGAAGCAAATGTTTTAACTTCTTTTGCTAGGTCAAATAACTCCTGAGAGAGTTTCATAATTATATACGAAATAGGTAAAAATATCTTAATGTTTGTAGTAATACTAAAACAGCAAAAGAAACACTTAGTAATACAAATTGCATTTCGAGCCCGTGCTCATAGAGAGAATGCCTTACGTGGTGGGTCATAAATGCTGGGTAAAGGCACATGCTTGTGGTTGCATTATGAAGGGCGCGGTGACAACAGGACTGACGAATTGCGCCTGCTTGCACAGCAAGCGTTTGCATATAAGGATAACCTAGGTACGGGCAATAGTGCCTATAAGCCAATGCAATATTTTTCTACAAAAAAAAATTAGTTAGTATTAAGGTACACAGCATAGCAAATAATTGAGAACTAAAGATTGAAATCCCTATAGTGAATTTTTAAGGTCACCCTCTAAATGTTTGTGATTTAGCAGTATGCACCCCATCTTTACAAAAATAAATTTGGGGATTGATCTGACGATATGATGAAATTCCAACTAAAACGATATTTAAAAAGACTTTGCAATAATGTGTTTTTTACCTGAAGTAGATTACCTTTTTTGCTGAGGCTTGTAATTTCATTTATTCTAAGTCATTAGGTGTAATAAATAACTAATGCTGCTGTGGCGATGCACACAAGGTTCCAGGCGACATATCTATTAATTATTTATCCATATGAACATTGCAGCTCGAGGAAACATATATTTCAATGCACTTATTGCTTAATGCTAGCTAAGCCACAATATTCCGGTATGATATGTCCATTAGTGCTGTATAAAAAAGGCATTGTGAAAACCCCTGTGGACTATACTTGGAACGATATAGAAAATCCGTCCAAAACGGAATATCTATTAGTTAACAAATCCCATTAGCTCTGTACTGGGACTAATTCGATAGTAACTAGATGATATGTACACTATGTAACTATTTCTTAATGGAAATAGTTATATGAGAGCCTAATCTCTGATCTAATATATGCTACAGGGCGTTAGAAAATTAGAAAAATCAAACTATTACAGCCAAATGTATGTAAAAGGGGACATGGTGATACAAATTTTGTAATTATTATTTCGTGCAATAAAAATAAACAAAAACTAAACATGTGACTAAATTAAAACAAAATGCGATTACATTATTGCAGGAAGCTAAGAAATAAGATGCTATACAGCTTTGTAATACGACTTTAGAGACCAGTTTAATCTCCTCGAACATGAAAATTTTACCTCGAGGAAGCTCAAAATTGCAATTAAGATAACGTTTGTTCATTTTAGATGTTGGGAGTTTAACATCTGCTTAATATGTCGATATCGGGTCATTTTACATCCTCAAATTTAAGGAAGGGTTCTGGAAAGTGTAGCTGTACTAAGTCAAAACTGCGTTAGGGTTATTGTCGTTATTATCTGAATCAGTATCAGTCTTTGGCTATTCGACTAGGTCTTACACAAAATGAATATGGAATTTGTTATATATTTTTACTATGAAATTTTGATTTTGAGGTTTGGAGTTTGTAAAATATTGTTTTAGCAGAATAGATATTTCTATACATCGTTGTATATAGTTTATGTGGCAACATGATTAGTAAAGAAAAATAAATTTTGCATGTCTGTTGGAGTTGCTACAAACGATTTTACTAGCATATACGACGTGTGCCCTTAAAATTGTTACAAGTAGAATGAAGACGAAGAGCCAGAATCAATTTCAAAGTAATAATTTACAACACCAAAGCTCTGGAGGCACAAAATGAAGAATGTGAATATTAGGCATCATCTTTCTTATAAAATTGAGTTGCAGATTTTCTATAATATAGCTGTGATTACAGGGCAGGTGCAAATGGCTAATGTAGAAACATGAATATAAAAACATGTTTGATGAATTTTTATAAGTAATAACCAAAGTGTTCATGTTTCGCCATCTCGGGCTGCTCATTGTCTGGGAAACAATAGAAGTAAAAGCTTACCAAAATCCGAAGGAACAGACAATAGCCAGCACTGTATAAAAAGTTTTACTAGATAAAATAAGAAGACATCTGGTTACCCT
The DNA here is from genome assembly GCA_940337035.1 of Agriotes lineatus. Taxonomy (NCBI): domain Eukaryota; kingdom Metazoa; phylum Arthropoda; class Insecta; order Coleoptera; family Elateridae; genus Agriotes; species Agriotes lineatus. The sequence goes on from OW679202.1 coordinate 77,705,331, forward strand.
ACATTTCGTTCACTATGACTGCCAACGTTGGCGTGTGTTGGTATGTGTAGACTGTAGATCATTAATTTATAAAAAATTCCTAAGGGCAATGAAGATTCAACAATGTCAGGTATTCTGAGTATACGGCATTGTAAAGCAATCGGCAACTTTATTTATCTTCTCTTCTAACATATACCTTTGGTCTTCAATCGTAGCCGTAGATTTACCTTTGGTTTTTGTAATTTCCTCTTGTATTTTCGACACTGGACGGCATCGTCCAATCAACAAGACAAAATGATCATGAAATACAACAAAGAAGACAGAAATAGAAATGTATAAAATACTACTAATATCGGTAGTAACATATGCAATGGAAACCAGGAGTATGCGAAAAAGAGATGTAAAAAAGTAGAAACAGAGTAATGATACATTTTGATATGTAAAAAGAAGTGAGAGAAAAGGGCGTAGTAAAATACGCAAAGGCTCACAGGATGGGCTGGTTAGGGCATATAATACGGAGTCGGATCTGTAATAGTTATTTACTATGGAAGTAATATTACATAGGTATTACCCGCTAGAGAAATGTTTTCTCGGGTGGGTACTACAGCGTAGCACTACAAGTGCAGTGCAACATTTTATCCAACACCTCTCAATAAATTCAGATGAAGCTTCAACATCTTTTGTTTTTTTTTTACTTTTTCGGTTGCCAGGTGACATCACAACATGAATGACATTAGACATTATTGCGTAGCTAAACCAAAACTTACTAGTTGAATCATGGCAATCAAAAAGTCACTTGTGTGTAATACTGATATTGCGAATGTTAACATTGCCATTGTTATGGGGCGTTTACTGAAACATGGTGGATAAACATATTAACTCATTGGGAACCAAATGACGAAAGAGCCAAACGACGGGCTCGAACAACATGGATTGTCGAGGTATATAACAAAACATATAATACTATAAAAACAAGATAAGAGAAAGAAAATGATTAATCCACCCTGTCACAAGGATTGAAGAGGTTGCATAAAGGAATAGCCAAAAGCCCCCTAAATTGGGGAGCAGATGAAGAAGAAGAAGGTATCGTCCATCCATTTCCTATACGACCTTCTGACGCTTCGCTTGTGTTTCTCTTAGCAATATGACATGTCCTACCCAATAGCATTTTAAAATTATTGTGACAGTTGCTGGTCCACAGGTATTGATTAAGACCCTAAGCATTTCTAAATAATAATATCCATGGAAAAGAGCAACCACTTGTTTATTTAAGCAAAATTAATTAACGATTATATACACATATATACATACATAAAGAATGCGCTATTTAAAAAACTTTAGGCGCTAAAAGTTAACGCGGGTTAATATTTCGGCAGGTTACGTTAACGAACGGATGGAAAGTGACGCAAATTCGACACAATCCAGACGACAGGCAGACATGGAATGCCCAAAGTTGTAAACCGAATCGGAATGCCTAAATTTAATGAGCTGCTGGAGTTTCTGTGTTCATTTATACAGATCCCCCAGTTGCGTAAATGCATGGTTGTTTATGGCTTGATAGTGCCCGGATGGACTCTTCGTCTTCTTGAAAGATCAATTTAGTCATTGTTCTTCGTTTCTAAGCATCGCAATTTAATTTATTGCCCTTCTGCTGCAAGAGGATTTCTCTTCGGTAAAGTATCATGTCACTTCTTTCGGACGGCTTAGGTCACCAGAGGGTTTTACTACCCGGTTTTTCGGCAGCGGGAGGTCAATGTGAAGACTCCGATTTCTGCGTAGCCGATCTTTTGTTGCTCAAAAAGGTTGACCGACTACCTACTGTTTGGTCCCGGATCCCCTGGAGTACATAGATGCTGTAAGGTTGTTGAAATTCTAGTTGTAAATTACATGCCTTTTACACTGTATTCGCGGGTGTATTTTCACACACGACGCTAATCACTGTTTGTATGACACTAGTCACTTAGTGTGCGTAGAGTAACATTAGTTAATTTTCATTTTTGTGATCTCCTGCGCTGCTTTTCTAGGCCTTTCGCCGGGAGATTTATGGATGCTACAAGTAGCCTATGTCTTTGCTACAATCTCTTCGCCATGAATGGCAATTTCTTCTCGTTTGATATTTTGTGTGTGGTAGGACTGATGTCTATTTGCTACCATTTGCTTCTCTCATTAATGGTGTTATTTATTCGTCTTTAGATGCTGGCCGTCAAGTTTTATGCCTCTATTACGTGCCGTTTGATGTTGGTCTTTCTCACTTTTTTGTGTTATTATCGTTACATATGATTTACATAGTTGAATTTCATTTTCTTTCCCAAACAAATGTCAGAAAGTTTTGAACGTCACAAATTTCGATTGACAACTAATTATTTTTAATACCTTCAGTTTTTACTGCCACGCTTGTAAATTTTGTTCTTCTCCGGCACCGATTGTTTACGAGCGGCATTATTCAAACCCTCCGAGCGGTAAGACATGTACAGATGCAGGGATTGAGATACATAAATAGCGACCCGTTAAATTTTTAGTGATTTATTAGGTTTCGGAATCAGGTACATCGGAAACTGCGACAGACTATTTAAAACAGATAACATATTAACCGCACATGCCCCGTAAAGTGGCCATCGGAATCTAGAAAATCCTTTAAATTTATGGCTTCGATTAAACAAATAACATTTAATAAAAGGTTTTTTTGCAGAGCGCCTGGAAATTTCGTTAAATATTGTCAACAGTTGTACCGGATTTCGCAAGAAAATCCGGTGAAGCTGGAAAAGCCGGCCAAATTTATTAATCGGCCCTTCGGACACGTAAATTAGCCAACACCGGGCAAGATTTACCGGGGCGCCGTAAAGATACGAAAATGAGCCCGGCATAACGCATTTGAGGCATACCAGCCTAAAACGAACTAATTGAAGATGATACAGTCTTGCCTTAGAGTTGCTAATGAGTGTTTCTGCTGCCTCCGAAGAGGATGTAATATGTGCTCAGGCCCTAGTGAGTGTTAATAATATTCGGTTTCAAACACACGCTACCTTTTGCCGCATTCCAGAGCGCGCGTTGCGGATTACGTTGACGACGATTCGCAAGAGCGGCATCGACGTGGCAACCATTGTCGGAAAGGGGCCGTTTATTGCGGCAATTTAATTTTAAAAATACGGTCGCAATGAAGCAAAGATGCTGCCTGTTTTCTCAAAGCGGAAAGCGAAAAACAAAAATGAAGAGGGGATTTCTGCTGTTAGTCTTGCTAAGCAGTACAGCAACCCGTGTGATTTGTAAATGCCCCTGAGACATCATCGGGCGCTAATCGCCGCGTAAGAACACGTCCCAAGCACCACTCAACATCGCTAAGAGACTGCTGTAATCCCCGATTTAGGAGTTAGTCCGTCCACAGTGGCGGATCTCTTGATTTTTCCCAGCGTTGCTTCCAAGGCGTCTATTTGGCCTCGCCAGCACGCGACTTTGCCATGACTAAAACTTCTACTCGAATAAAACTGGATTTCACAAATCTAAGGGATTAAGCCAATGCAGGAGCTAGTTGAATAGTGAGTTGATGATTAACTACAGATATATTTTTCACAGGACTAATCGTCTGGTTCTAGATTCGAGCTTAGTGCAATGCAGTTTTAAGGTTAAATTGTGAATCAACCAGTAAATGTTCACATTTTACGCCTCTACTTATCCTTAATTTTTCCAATACTGTGGAAAAAGTGTAATTGCTATACTCACACAGTTATGAAAACTGCATAAAAGCAATACATTTCTCAGAAAAGTTTCATAGAATGCATCCATTTACTCATATGTATTGTAATAACCCCCACTCCTCCAATAATAATAAAAATAGGGGTTTGTAAATAAAATAATTATTTATATCAAGGGAAACTACACTTCATAGTTATTAAGTTTCAATTGAACTCCACCTGTCAAACTCCAGGCAAACTAAAAGAGTGTACTAAAAACTACAACAATCAAATGGTTCGGCTAACTCCGTAGAACATGAGACAAACTTGGTTCAGGGTCGTAGGTTCATAAAATTTAGGAAAACTTGGTATGACAAATAACTGGTTTTGTATGACAAATACTCGTAAATATTTCGGGCAAATACACAATTTCATGTGATATTTAGCTAACCTATAAATTTGATTCAACAAACACAATGATCTGCTACTGCACCAAACAGCGTAAATTGAACTTTAAAACCACCAAAATGGTAAAGACGCGTCAGGTAAATATTAATACTGTGACGTAGCAACTGCTAAACTCCTTTTGATTTTAGTGTGACGTCGCAAGAGACGCGTGACAGCTTTTTGTTTTATATCCGGCCCAAAACTAAAAAATACCGCGTAATTTCGCACTTTAAAGGGACGCTAGCTAGATTTCTGGAGGCTGGACGGCTCTGGGCCACTACAATATGGTTGTCCACCTCGTAGATACTCTGCGAAATTCTACCTTAATCGGAGGCTATATCGCTCCCAAATGACGACACGGGAATAATGCACTTGTGAATTACTTGTTGGTCGGAATTTCTGCACGTACTGGTCTCTAGAAGTCCTCCCTACACGTAACAGGCGCTATTCTTGTTGGGCGAAGCTGCTTGCATAAGGAAATGGGCCCCGAAGTCAATCGCACTTGGACGAATTTCCCTGCTGGCTTATCTGCTTCACCTGGACCTCTTAGCACTTGGTAAACTACAGCCATATATGCCCTAGACATTCGTGAATAGCTTTACACGCAATTGTTGTAACTAAGAACTTTTTTATCTACAATTTTACATGATAATTGAGGGGCTCAATGTGGCCCCAACACACAATTTTGAAGCTTGTTTGGTTATTAATAAAAAATGACAGTCAGGTCACCTAGCAACTATATTTTCAAATGTGTATAAAGGAAATTAGGATTGATAACATGTTTAACCTTATGGACTACAGTTTTGATGTCATGTCTTTGCCTAACCACTAATACTGTCTTTTTCTTGGAGTAATTGTTACTACACTTGCTCTGCTTTTAATTCACTTTTGTTTATAATGCACTGGTGCACTTGGAGTTCATTTAACGTTTCACTAATTGTCTTTCGATCGGTTGCCTTCCATTTTCATTGCTCTTATTGCAATTATTATTTTGCTTGCACGGTTTAGTTTACCGTTCAGCTAATTTGCCTTTTGCTGCACATTCTTTATGTATTTAACAAATCATTTTGTATTATTCTATTCACATTATGTCTGGCATTAATAAGCTGAATTCCGTCAGTTACAAATTAAATTGCATTAGCCCTTCCGAACATTTATTATATCTGAAACTCTGAACGTAACCCTTCTAAACCTGCTTTGTTTCATGCTAACTTATATCCTTCAAACTATTAGTTACTGCTGCTCACATCGAGTGCACGTATTAATGTAAAATATTGATTATTTTGCAATAGATAAAATATTTAATTCTGCGCTCATGTTGACCTTATTCGTTTAGATAATTAGGCAATCAGAATTTCTATGGGTAGTGAACCATCACAGTATATCAGTACTGGTAATGTTTACATGTTATTTACGGAATGATAAGAAAGATCATAATTCGAAAACTAATACCTGTCTTGAAACAAGTATTGTATTCCCGGAATACAGTGGGCCTCAAAGGACAATTCCGGTATATAGATAGTGAAGTGATTGATAGAGTTATGCTATTGCTTTACCTAGAATAACATCGGCCTCTTTCTCAAACTATAGCCATTCTTAGAAGAGATATTAGGTAGTAGGCTTTGGATTAGGCCGCGAAGAAAGTAACACAATTGTAAATTTTTTACCTTTTGCAAGGTTGCCCTTGAAGATCATCAGTTGTATTTTTGCCTCTTGCCGATTACTGAATGTTTTATTATTTTGTTGTCTTGAGTTCTGAAAAATGTTTAAAGTAAATAGTGATTCGAGTTAGAGAAAACCATACAAGGAACCAGAGACGGATGGATTTTCAAAATCTTAGCGGGAAATGGGCATGAATAGTCTAATAGTGAGATATACATTGAGGACCAAAAATCTGCCCCCCTCTAACTTTCGAATGCGTAGAATATTAGAATAGTAAACGACACCAATTTTAGTTGTTTTTAAGTCATATGAGGTCAATCAAAAATTGAAGATGGCCACTGGGAGCCATATAAATATCATTTTTAATAGAATGGAGGCCACGCGGCAACTCATTGATTAGAATATGTACCCGTAATTTCTCATACTTTCAGATGAATATTTTTGAATATTCAATATTTTTTAAAATATAAAGAGTGGGGATGTCATGTAATACCCCATTAGAAAGGTCTTGTTAAGTACAATACGTACTTATAAATTCAGAATATTATAATGAATATTTTTGAATATTGAATATTTTTAAATATAAAAAGTGGGGAGGTTATGTAACATCCCACTAGAGAGGTCTTGTTAAGTAGAATAAGTACCTATAATTTCAGAAAATTATGATGAATACTTTTGAATACTAAATATTTTTTTCAATATAAAGAGTGGGGAGGGCATGTAACACCCCATTAGAAAGGTCTCGTTAAGCAGAATATGAACCTATAATTTCAAAAATATTATTATTAATATTTTTGTATATTAAATACTTTTTTAAATTTAAAGACTGGGGGGTCGTGTAACACCCCATTGGAAAGGCCACATTAAGTAGAATACATACCTATAAGTTCAGAAAATGTTGATATTTTTTTAAATATAAAGAGTGGGGAGGTCAGGTAACACCCCTTTAGAAAGGTCTCGTTACGTAAAATAAGTACCTATAATTTCAGAAAAATTATAATGAATATCTTTGAATATTTAAATATTTTTTTAAATATGAAGACTGGGGAGGTCGTGCAACACCCTATTGGAAAGGTATCGTTAACTAGAATACGTAGCCTTAATTTCAGAAAATTGTGGTAAATATGAAAATTGAATATTCTTTTAAATATAAAGAGTGAGGAGGTCGAATGAATGATGCTAATTTATTGAAACAAATGACCAAATATTGTCTAATGTATGCTTAACAATGCTGTAAATTCGCTTTTCAAAATAGTCGCCTACCTCGTCCACACATTTTTGCTAAAACGTTACAAGTTTGGTAATGCCGTTGTTGTAGCACACTTTTGATTGCTTTTGCAACATCATTATTCTGAAAATGCCTACCTCGAAGACGATGCTCCTCGATCTTTCCAAACGGGTGGTAGTCTGAAGCAGCAAGATCGGGGCTGTAGGGAGGATGAGGGATAGCACTAAAATGGAGAGATGCAATCTGTGATGATGTTTGTGCACTGGTGTGGGGACGGGCATTGTCATGTTGCAACAAAAACTCTGTTCTATCTGGACGAATTATTTTGGTTAGCTTCTTCAATGCTCTCAAGGTTGCTGAATAACTACTAGAGTTGATTGTGTTGCCGAATTCCATATGAACCAAGCCCCTGGCATCCCAAGAATGCCACAGAATTTCTGCCAGGGAGTGGGAGATAATCGCAGCAAGTAAGAAATATATCTCTATTAGCTCTTGCGATGGGCCGCGGGTTAAAGTTTAAATTTTTTAAGGGTCCCGGGTCCAACAATATTTACAAATATTTCCTAAATTGAAAGGAAAGGACGCTCCGGATGTCCCGTTTGGAAACCAAAATTTCCACTCATGATAAAGACTAGCTTTATATAACCAGGTCCAATAAATAGATTAAAATTCGATTTGTACATAAATTACATAAAAATGACTAGATTAAATAAACATGTATAAGTAAAATTGTACCTAATCGAATAAGCAATTCGGTCACTATGAATTGGTTGAGTCGAGGTAATATTCCCAGCCTGAACTTCAAAGCCTTGTTTATTTGGCTAAATTAATTGATAACTTTGATAAGTCTGCGATCTAGGAAGTTGTAAGCGTTTACCGATGACGTGAAATTCTGTAAGTATGTTGCAGCTAGACAGCTGTGTTATATAGTGCAGTAAATTCAAACTAAAGTAACTTGGGTCATTTAAAATTTCCCCTGAAAATATTCTATATTTAGGTAAATAACACATTAAATGTTGCTGAAACTGAGTTCCCTAATCACTTTTACAAGAAAAATAAAGCTTACATAATCAAACTGCAATATTGAGGTTTAACTGTTAAATTGTTTAATGCAACATGTGTTGGAACATAATCTACTAAACTGACTTTTATTAAGTAACATGGTCTGAAATTTGGATTTTAAATAACAGGTAAGCATAATATATTTAGAAAATTATCTAAAAGCTTATGTATAACATTTTAGATTGTCAGACCAAAAGAAAAAGAACGATCTAACCTGGGAGATTGGTACCTGCAGAAGTGAGTGTTACGAAGGTGGTTGCCCAATTGGTAAGTTCACCAAAATGCGAATACTATTAGCCACTGGTTACTTCTATTTTTTTCTTTTGTTAGGGGTACCACGATACAAGGTCGCTCGGGTACAATGAACATGCAAACGGACGGTGACAGGAATCCGAGTTAGAGATAGGACAAATAACTAATACAAGTGCCAATGCAAGCACTACTAAAAGGTACAAATGTAGAGTCGTAGGGTACAAGCCACGGTACGAGCGTACAGGTGAGGCTAAGAGGTAAATGAAGGAAATGGGTTAACTAACTGATTTAAATGTAATTATATTGATACAGTATTGACTTTACTATGTAAGCCAATATTATATTAATCTCTAATAGACTGCTAAATTACTCTTATCCATGCACTTCAAAATACTTTAAAAAATATTTGCCCTAATATTCTATTTTATTTCTTTGACTTGGCTAGCTCAGTTTATAACAAAACATCCCATCTCAGGTAAGTACTTGCTTTAGAAAATTCTATCAAAATTATTGTATAAAAATGTTTGGTTATCGACAAGTTATTTCAGAATGACTTTAAATCTTTCAACTGTCACTGTCAACTTACTAATTTGACACTTAGCTGAATTTATATTTAATTAACACAAATCAGTTCCAATATGTTGAAAAGAGTAAGTAATTTTGTAAGTAATTGGTTATTCCACTGTTAATACTAATTAATGTTTATTAATTACATATACTTGGATATCTTCCACTTTTAAAAAATGGATCCAATTCTCCTGTAGAAAAACAGCACGAATATAACCAAACTATTTTGTCATATGTATTTGAATCTTCAACCAGGAACCCTACTTCAATTAGAACCCAGAGTGTTACAATGAACCAAACACCTCCAAGGTGTCATGCTACTACTTCAAAAGTCACCCAGCTCTCCTAGATGGTACATCCTTTATTACATACAACTGCAAATCCAAGATGCAATCTTCTTTACAGCAACCAACATGGTATCCAATCTTCCTATTCCATTCCATAAACACCGACCCGCATAATGAATTTATGACAGCAAGCCCAATGAAAATCCAATTCACCTACGATAGATCGGCAGTGCTAGTATGCACCTATCACAATATATTACAGAATATGGTCTGGCCCCCTTTAACTTCGTAGAAGATAGGTCGTGAAGTAGATCCCAACATGTGGTTTTAAAATTGCAAAAATTATCAATTCTAATTTCTCACAAACGAACTTACGAATGATTAACAAGAATTCATAACAATTTCAACGAGAAGATCTGGAGGTTTCGTCTCCAATCATAATCGCAAATAAAAAAATCCCCACCTTCCACCTTCCACTTCCACACGTGTTGTTTTATTTCCATTGTAAGCTTGTGAAGCACCCATCTTGCAAACAGTATTTCAGTGTATCCAAAATTTTCTGAACTCGACCTCTTGAAATTCTAACTGTTAAAGTTATAGCAGATTAACGGATTTTTCGATCTTCTTGATAAAATTATTAACCATGTCTTCATGGAACTTGTTGATGTTTTTGGGCGCCCACATTGTGGTCTGTCCTGTCTTCGGAATACATCGAAGAGCCCAACGGCGAACTGTACTGACAACAACGCAGGTCATATCATAAACTTTGGTTAAACTGTTGTACATTTGATATTAAACATATTTTATGCTATCAGAAATTCAATCACACATCGCTGATTGTTCTGACTTTCAAAGCACTAGCTTGGTTTCGCCGCCAAAACCATTCTAATGACAAAACCGAGCTTAAATTTGACACACGATAACCAGATAAAATACTATATTTTCAAGCATATCGTAGATTTTCTGAGTTATTTTGTTCTGGAGATATGGGCTTGAAAGCACTACTTTCCAGCACAGTCTCCTACATTATCAACGTATACCTAATTTTAACATCATAACATCACTAAAGCTAATATTTAGACTTTTATGCATAAACAGTTGAAGATACAACAAACCGAAGAGGAAATATAAAAGGCAAATAGATAATCCCACTGTATTATTTGATGGAACCGAAAATGTACAATACATTTTTTGAAGAACTACTCAACCGCTCGCGCAACAGCGATAACAGACCAAGTAAGGCTAAAATGTGGTTCATTATCGTAACGATTCGTGCAGAAAGTATGAATTGAATCGCTTCAAGAATTTTGGTATTATTACATAGTACCATATAATAGTTTGGTTTTTACGAGAACCACTTTCTCGTTAGTTCTAATGTTATTGTCCTGTTTGTGCGTACTCAATTTTACTTTATTAATTACTTGCTGGAGTTTCTATACCCCTTCTTATGGTATAGACGGGCCAGTGTGACCGAGCAGTTAGGGAGCTCGGCTGCAGTGCCACGGTACGGGGTTCAATCCCTAGACATGGAAACTGGCGCGCGGTCCAGTCGTTTTAAAAAAAATGAGTACCGAAACCACGCTTGTAGAAGTAGGGAAAGTAAGGCAGTCGTCGAAGGTGTGATGTTAACCACATCACCCAGTACGCCGTTAGTGGTGTGCCAGATGATTTGCTTTCGGAAAAAGATATTTCGGCGGCCCTGACCCGCCACGTCTCAAGCCATATTCCTGCATGTGGCATGAAGCTCCCCGAACTTTTACTTATGGTATATAATAACTGTCCGGTCTGTGTTATAAATACTTTAAATAATTAAATAAACGTTAACGTTACATGGAGGTTTAAAAAAATATATATAAATCAAATTGGCATTAACACCTAAAAATGATTTAGAACATTAGGGGTTTAGTAGTGGTTACTTAAGAAATCAACCCTAGTTTATTAAAAATAACTTTAAATTTTGAAAATAGCTCACTTTCTATTTTACGAAGTAAATATAAATCAGTTACTAGTTGCTCATGTTTGTATTGTGGCAATTTTAAATTCTAAAATTCTAAGAGTTTGTACTTCCACTTGTAATAAATGTAGAGGTTGCAGTTACAAAATCCTTAGATAATAAGAAACCCAACGAGAAGAAATAAAGATAGAAAGCGTTTAAGGAGATTTTTGAATAAATTTGGTTTGAAATTTAGATTGCTAAGATTGCCGACGATATCTTTAAGAGTTGATTAATTAAAAGTTGCTTTTACTACATTTAATCAATAAAATTCAAATAGAAATGACAATAATAGTTGGTTCGTTTTGTGTCTGCTAAATGTATCATGGTAAATTTAAAATCAGTTAATAATAAAACCGTGACAGTTCTATCAAATTCATATTATTAACTATAAACAATTGCGTTGCAATATATATTGGCAACATTTGTTTTGAATGGCAATTTTATTTAACTAATATCACATTGATTTACGCTTACAAACTAAGCATCATTACGCAATAAGATATGCAGATATCAGGTACATGCAGCTAGAAAATTTATTACTTTTACCAGTGCTTGCAATACTTTATCGCGAAACTGTTAAATGTATTATTAATCATGGGAGCATTGCACGTCAGAGATCAATTTACTGATGTTCCCGTACGTACTAATTTAGTACAAACATTGTAAGTAAAACTGGATAAGCTTTTTCCTTTTTTTCATCCGTTCATAGTTACCCTGACTGCCTGACCTAGAAGGTAACATCCAGTTTACCTGAATCACGGTAATTGAAAGTGGGCAGCAGAATCACCTGCCTTAAGGCATCTTCTTCTGTATAACTGCTTTGCTCGCAGTAAAATAAACACGTATATATTTTAGAGCGTTCGTAATGTATCATTGTTTAACTAATTTCTTCTATTAAATCCACTACGGTTCTTTCTCTCATGAACATGTAAACTACGGCGAGGCATTTTTGTTACCACTCAATGCGCTTGACACCGAATGTTTGGTTAAACTAATTATTTGCAATCCTCAAAATTTGCAGTAACTACTGGTGCTGAATGGTGAATGCATTGATGGAAACGAAAAGCGGCGCAATGCATAAAGTCTGATAGCTGAGCCACTTCCAAACTAAATCCATTACAATGCAATTTTAAGCGCTAGAGTTGTACATTCGCTGAACGTACTCTACAGTGTGTTCGCAGTGTTCTTGTATGCACCCGAAGCAGCTGATAAAACAATTAGTGCTTATGAACTGTCCTGTTGGAGAAAAATGCTGTGTCTCATGGGCATTCTCGAAGATATAAAACCTTCACAACGGCTATCCACTGTAGTCTACTCAAGAGTGTTAACATATTTTAGCTTATATCACGTAGTGAGCATAATGTTGAAATACTAAGATACACAGAAAACCGGAGAGTAGGCGTCCTCGAGTAGGGGGAGGGGGATCATCAAAGCGATTGATCGAAACTGCAAAGGAACTGCTAGACAGCAACCTGGAAACAGCAACTCGATCGGTTATACAGCAAAGCCGATTTCACAAGTTCACACTATAATATCACTTCTTGAAAGATGTTATCGCCAGGCAGAAGATAAAAATTTACGGTTGGAAGGCTAATCATTTTAATGTTTTATATTCAATTTTCCACGTTTCAGGATGTTGCATCTCTTCACGCGTTAATATAATTGGGTTAATTTTGAAATAGAAGGAAGTAATAACTTTCACATAAGTCAGACTTTACATTTGTCGAAAATAAGACTCAACCGATACAGTATAATGTTACAAAAGAGTAAAAACGTTTCAACAATAAGCCCGTTCTGTTCAAGAGAGGCGCGCTCTGCACCTATTTCTATAAGGCTTCATCGCGCAGTTGGAATTTCGCTGCAGTAACATCCGCTGCGGAGATGCGGTTACGATCGCTATGCAGGTGCGGCGGGATCAAACCCCAAGCGGGATGCATTTTTTAAATTTGCAAATTGATCTAATTCGGGCGAGGGAAGTTCTGGGTAAAGCTTTTTACAGATTTTTATTTCTTTGCAATTATTACAGTCTCTTACATCTCTCGTTTTATTGGTAAATCGTTAATCTGGAGATATTGGTCTTGTATACCCAAGCTCTATTACAAGTTCTCGAGAATAATTGTACCCCTTCTTAGATTACCTTTTCCGGCATTTCTGCTGTTGTTCTGATGTCCTGAAGCCTTTCCGTTTTTATCAACTTAATTGCCTCTGCTACTTCAGCAAGTGTTGCGACTCCTATTTCTCACTCATTTTTACCTTCCCTTGCTATATGCATTTTTTGGACTTCTATTATTATTTGTTGTTCTTTACCATTAATTCTTGCTATTTGATTTAGTTTTCCTTTTCTAGCGTTCTTTAGTACCTTATAAAATAACTTTAGATGCTTCCATTTTCTCTCCGAAATGTACCCAACTCTCCTCTTTTGGTTCTCTGACAGTATTTTGTTTCCTTGTGCTTTATATCCTTTCTGTTCTGTTTCTTAAATATTCAATTCTATTTTTATGATTTCTTTGTATTTTTGTGCTGCTTCTTCATCTGGTTTTGGTAATTGTTTTGATTAAAAAATAAACTATATGATCTCTCAATATAATTTTAGCCTATAATTTGCATCCTAGCATTTATTACATTTAAATGCGGTTGGAGTCACATTGTCTTTTACGCATATTTTATACAATTCTTTTCAACCTCCAAACCTTTACTATCAAAGCTTATAAAGAAAAATATAAGAAAAAGGTGCAAGATTTTGAGTAGCAAATTTATTGATTTCCCAATTTTCCTCCATTTTACAACCAACTAGTGAAGCGAGCTATTTCATTTCGAAGCTATCACGAATATATCTGCTGCATTAATTTTAAAAGTCAGCAGATGTGGTTAGCATGTGCCAAACATTTTGAGTACTTCAAGTAATCCATTGATCTTTCGTCACTGTAGCAGACTGTTTTCTACCTTTCTTTTTTAATTATTGCAATTAATAACCCGTTTTATGATGTCAGGAAATGAGAAGTTTATGCCTATAATTTACAACGCATCCGGCTTAAAAAACATTTTGCTGAAAAATGTTTGCCTCTGCAACATAACCGTCAATAATTCTACGTATCTCCAGGTACAATTAAAACACCTTGGCTTATCAAGCGTTGTGAACATTAAAGCACCAGGGGAGTTCGCCCTTAAATTCTATTTCACCTGGCTTGATTAAGTAGGATATAAAAAATTTTGGTAGCAGGAGTTGTGCTTATCATAATTAATCAAGCAGTTGGAAAGATATATGTTTTCTATAAACGGGAGAGTTTCTACCTAAGTAAACTAATGGGTTTAAAAAATAAATAATTGCTTGTTGGTTGATTAGTAATAATGGAATTTAAAAAAATATGTGTGTATTTTACATATATTATCATCTATACCTCCATAGTAACCAAACTGATAGGCTAATTCTTTCTAATTACTTATGTGTTGATATCAAGCAGAACTGTTTTTGATCCATTTGCAGAAATATTGCAAGGATGACAATTTAATTACTGAAAATGGGATGCCCAGTGGTTTTATGGCATCAGGCTTCTGGAATCTCAAGCAGCTGGCCTGTTTAACGTTCTCAAGTTTATGTAGTGATGTAATTGAATGTGAAATAATGCAATATACATTTTTAGTTGTCGTTTGGAATATCACATGAGGGATGTAGAGCAAAACAATGTAAGTCACAATTAAATGGTGTTGAGTGAAATTGAAGTGAAAGGTTTACATCTTGAGAAAACAAAATTTAAAAGTTGAAAATACAACAGATTTCAGGAATACGACTGCAGCTCCTATGAATCGCTTTAGTTCTTGCAGTTGGTCGTATTTTTCTTAGGTATTAGTACTAATTTGGAATAAAGACCATCTGGGCGGGCATCAGAAGCAAATCGTGAATTCCCAGCTGCTATAACAAAAGTTATTGCTGCAGCACTGTACGATATCTCTGCAGCTGCAATAGGGATAATCCTTACTAAATTGCAATTCCCTAACTGGTCTTTTAGCAAAAGAACACGTTTTCTTGTAAAGTTCTAAGCATGAAAAAGGTGTTTGCAATCATACACATTAATCGTGGTGCTTTAAATGCTTCGACCCATTGAAACCTCATCAAACCTCGTTCTGGTTACATTCAAGGTAGTAGCGTCCTTTGATGGAAAATATAATTTAAATACTTTCTCTGTTTGTGACGGGCGGCGCGCATCATTTTTTATTTTACCTGGTTCCTAAGTCAGTTATGAGAACACACTTGAAGGGTACCATATTACTGTGTAGGGCCGTTGGAAGCTTTGAGCTATCGGGGACTGTTGAAATTTCTTGTGTCTAAATCACAGGTTCAGTTATTGCAGTTATGTTAGTTTTGATTAATTTTCGCAGTTACTTGAAGGATAACAAGGTAAACACAAGTTGACGTTGGTTAGACCGAGTGCTTTTGTTCGTGGAATAGGCGTCGTTCTTAAAAAACGCATTATGCGGATTATAAATCGAAGGTTCAATTGTGCCCAGTTAGAAGAGGATAGTGCCCAAGTCGTCGCCGTAGTGACTACACCTCTCATTTTTGAGGATCTGTAACACGCAGCCTTTCAGGTGGAATCACCCCTACCTTGTTGGAGCCAAAGTTTCATCGTTACATTCCCTTAATCAGTTACCGATTTAATCGACAAGCCAGCCAATAGGGGTGATTTTGCTGTGCGGACAGTGCTGACGGACCGGCTAGTAGTTCCGTGACCCAGTAATGGCGCCGCCAGGACTCTGATTATGGTATTGTGACGTAGTTCGCTAATTTTGATGCTATAGTTTACGGTGCTGCGTCCAAATCAACAAACAGTGACGCTTTTCGAAAGGACATTATATGGTTACGTAGTCTGTTCTTAATTTTAGTTCTGTTTGAGTAACTTTACGTTCAAATATTTGTAGCAGCGTATGAACCCCCCCCCCCCCCCCCTGTATATTAGATATATAGGAATAACATTTGTTCTTACTGTTCAGTTTCTGTTCATTATTAATACATATATTCAAATGCGATATAATTAGATTAACTCAATTTTTGCCAAAGCAAACTACTGCTCCTCATTTCAGACTTCCAAGGAGCAGTTTTAAAAGGTTTCTGAAGAAGTATGTGCCCCTCTTTTGTTTTTTTTTTTCAACAATTAATAACTAGTTCAACAGCATATCGTCCTAACTCACATATTAGCCACTCGAACCCTCCCTCCCGACGAGTACAGCTGGAAAACTCCCTGTTACAGAAACTGTTGTAGCGTAGTTAAGATGAATTTTGCTTGTGTGTTATCAAGTTGTCTTTTCGAATTTATCGATTAAAGCAGCCGCTACGTGCGGCCTGGTTTTAGTGTCGTTAACAACCGATTTAGCCTGTAACACATTCACTTTTCCTACTACTTTCTATGACTTTACCCATCTCTCAAAATCAAAACCACGATTATAGTCTTCGAAACAAATGTACATTGGAACATTCAGAATCTGTTCTCTTATACATTGACTCGTAACAAAACCCGTTTGTTTTTTTGCAGTCTGATAGGATAGCTAATTGCGCATTCAGGAGTAGGACTACTTTACTGGCATGACTGATCAACGCAATAAGGCCGCATTTTGTGCAATCTGATGGAGAAAATGTTTCTGACATATTAATAAATATCGATTTGTACCATTCCTTGGGTCATCTTCCGCAATTCCACAAACTGTTACATATTTGATGTAAGACGGTAATTCTTTGTTTACCTAGCAGTTTGATGACTTCTGCAGGGATTTCATCGGGCCTGTTGCTTTATTGCTTTGTAGATGTCTGATGGCAGCTCCAATTTCTTCTCTCATGATTGATGGCGTTTTTAGACCGGCAGGATCAGGTGGGCTCGTATTCGCCAGCGAAATGATATTGACAATATATCTTTCATACTTCTAAAAACTTATTATGTTCAGTTTTAATCAACCAGGACTTCTGTTTAAACTTTTTTGCAAGGTTTTTGGCTTTTTGAAGAAATCGCTGCTTTGTTGATGGAGTGGTTGTTTCTAAATGTTACTGCATATCTGCTTTACATATTGGTGCTTATCTCTCCTATATGCTCGTGTAATTAGTATACTCAACGAAGGCAGTGTGACCGTTTAAGAAGCCTTCTTTTCTGGACTAACCATAAGCTATCTCTGTCATCACTGTCGCTTCTTTTGCTCTTTGTCCCTTTGTGTAGATTTGTTTACTATTTGATGGATCCTCTGGTTGCTTTTTCCCAAAGTGGTGGTTAGTGAAGTCGATGGTATTGTCCCTTGCACTTTTGATGCTTCAAGACAACGTTTGTTAGGTGGAGATTTTCTAGGAGCATAGACTTTTAGAGATTATGACCAGATCTCCACTTTGTATTAGGTCGATATATACCATTTTATGTCGTTCAGGTGTAGAGTCAGCGCGGATGATGTTTGAATAATTATCAATTACAAGGTAGTCTCTTTGAGCAAATTGAATCTTACGATCGTCTGTCTGATTTTGTTTCCCAAATTGGTACTGGCCTGCCACTTTATTCTATTTTTCTATTGTGTAATTGTTTACCGTACCGAAGTATTTGGTGAATTGTTGTAATTCTCATGTATCTACTATTTCTACTAGCACTAATTTTTAATTGAAATAGTTTAAATAATGAAAGCAGCTCTTTTTTGCAAGTGTAACAAAACTTTTTGAAATAATGTGCTTAAAATCGTTTATTTGCAGTATTCTCCATATCTTTTTTCTTATTATACACAATGTAGCATACTTTTCGGTTTGTCCATTGCTGTCCTGAATAGTAATGATGTGCTTATGACATACGGCTGAGTTGGTTTTAAAGCCATGGTGTTTTCCACAAACATGGTTAAGGTTACCCATCTATTTTACCCTGGATGATGATACGAAATAGTTCATAGTTTTGATTCTCACAACATGCCCAAACTGGTCTTCTTTCAATGGAATCGAGGACTTCTCGTTGTTTTGCTTCAGAGTTTTAGTAGTCTAAAGGTAAAATATAAATTTAACTTTGTTGATCATGTCATGCAAGTTTAACAACAGAACTGAAGTTCTTAGTATCGATTTCAATATCCAAAAATGTTATAACAACGCAATTTCATTTCGCTCGGTATTTGTTTGGTTGCTCCAGTTACCTACCATTCAGTGGAAACTCTATTACCGACATTGTTGACTAGCTACGCATTATTCAGTGTTATTTTTCCATTTATTTTAGGCAACAATGCGGCGTAATAAAACACGGCTCTATCTCGTCGCATTTTGATGCTCTGTAAACTGGGCGGCACTTCACTTTTTCCGTTATTAAAGACCGCTTTAATTTAGTATGAGACATCATTTCCAGGAAAAAGGGTTTCATTATTGTGATTAATTACAAGTGACGGTTTCTGGATGCTTTCGACCATTAGTTCCAGTATTGATTATCATTGCTGGTATTAGTTGCAGCGGAAAACCTAATATGTGACTCGAGTCTGTAAACAATTTTTGAAAAACGAGATTTTTAAAGAGGTTCTGATTGAATTTAAGGATTTCTTTCACTAATGAAATAAATTATTGTGAACCACAAATCATTTGTACAGCGATTAGAAGTGCATTTTCCATTACGTCTAAGTGTCTATACTTTATCGTTTCGTGGTTACTGGAAGATCTTACGTTGATCAGGTTCTAGAATATATCTCTATTGTAATTAATATTGAAATACTGATTTTTGAATAGCTGTCTGTAGATATTCTTATGTAATATTTATGTAATTATTCCTTAGTAATAATTTAATTGCCTCATACTGGGGATGGGCTACTATAAGGACCTTGTACCCTCGTCGGCTAATAACAGGAAGTACAGAATGGTTAGAGAAAGGAGAATGGAAAAATAGTCATGGTAGAGGACTTGGTTGACTCTCCCAAAAACTGTTAACGGACACTGATAACTTGTTACAAATAATTGTGGATAAGTCAATTCTATTATTCATATCTCCCTGTACGTTGAAACTTTCGACTATGGATCTTGTATTCTTACAACTTCGTCAATTCTCTTATACAGCCGTTTAGTTTGTTGTATTGCTTTTTCAGGTTTTTTTTTTTGTTTTGATGGCTCTTTTAAGGCGGCATTTAGGTTCCGTATCGCTATTAAATTAGTAAATTATGTATATAATTGTCCTACTCAACTATTCTTTATGATTCTGGGCCCTTTTTGTAATGTATTTTGAATGTGCTGTCCAAGTTGTTTCTCATATTAAGTAAGATGAAGGGCATATGGTTCGATAGCTATTTCATTGGCTAGTATTTTTTTAGCATAATAATGTCTTCTTTTTAATCTTAGGGACCTTTTCTTCATTCTAATGCAGTTTATATTTCTTACTTTCTCTCTCCCGTATTTAACCATCTTAAGGCAAGTCTGAACCTTCCGACTGCTTTCTTATTTTTATCTTTAAACTTGCCTTCTATAGTTTAACCTTTTAATATTAGTTCTCTTCGTCTACGTCTTCAACTCGTTCAGAACCTCCTGCTCATCCTAATTAGGAATTGCTCCTCTTTCTATCATTAGTTTTGGAATTATCTTTAAGGAAGGAGTTTTTCTATTTTACTTCTTCTCGACGAAACCCAAACTGGTTTCCTGCCAGGTTTTTCTATATTGTTTCCTCTCCTGTTTTTTACTTCTCTCGTCTAAAACGCCAAATGAAATATTGTAATCCCGAAAAAGTCACTTTCGAAATTGCTGAGATCTTCGCATTGTAGGGTTCCTAGATGATGAAAAACAGTTTTTTTTCCGCCTGTCTGTCTGTATGTCAATTTTTGCTTTAACTCAAGAACTATTAGCTAAATGAAAGTAATATTTTGCACATAGCTCAGGTTTTTACCCTTTAAAAAAGGGCATATTTGGACCCAAACCCTAAAAAAATGAATCCTTATCAAAATGTTTAGTTCCAAAACACTTGCGAGGGAAGTTCTGTGTAAAGCCATTTACAGATTTTTTATACCACCTTAGTAAGTATTCTAAATGCGTGCGTGACTATGTTAAGGTTCCTCCCATGCTTGACATGTGTTCTTTAGATGTTTTTCCCTCATTGATGTTATTCGATTTTTTCTGGAATTCCTCTAGTCTCACACATCCATAGGCATAGTTAAATAATACCGTAATAATGTTTTGGCTAAAGCTTTTAATTATCTCACTACAGCTACTATTTACGCTTGTGGCTCTATTATTTGTGAGAATGTTGTATTGATTTGTGACTGCTTCTTCCAGTAAGTTTCCTAAATAATCGTCCACTCTCTCTTCTTCTTTTACTCTCCGTGCCAAGTTCCTTACCGGACGGTGGTTGCCGTATCGGCCACTATCACTTTATCGACGGCTGCCCTGAAGAGAGAGCTAGATGATAAACTTAACCACTGACGTAGGTTTTCAGTCGGGAATTCTTCTTCTGTCCGGACTACGCCTGCTGCATATGAACCACTGTATGAGGAATTAAAGGATTTCATACTTTTCTTTTTATAGCACCAGATACCAGAAATACGCGAGCTTTTTGGTCTTGATTGTGATTATGATCTCCTTATCTTTCCTGAATCTTGGTCAACGGCTTAATTGCGAATACGCTCCATCCAACTGATTCAAACTAAGCGGAGGTAGCATCACATCTTGAACGCTTCAATTCTTTTTAGAGTATCTTTCGGGGTTCATTTCTCTAAGCAATACAGATGAATTGCGAAAACATAGATACGAGGTACATAGGTACATATATTGGTCATCCTCTGGAGTTGTTCTGTTCCTTCTGTTACACCTTATTTGCTAGTGGATCCTCAGTCACTATTACATACTTAGTCTTCTTGACGTTCTGTCGTAGTTCGTACGTTTCACACGCGACCAGGGCACATCTAGAAGTTGCTGCATATGGGATGTTTCACCAGTACTCGGATGCTAGTGCCGTGTTATGCGTCACATAAAACATCACTGAAGATGTGCGCAGAGTAGCAGTTGAAGATTTAGGAATAAATTAATATCCATCTCTCCCTTACTACTAATCTTCGTATCCCGTATCTGCGATCTGTAAAGATTGGCTGTGAATCATAGATTTTTGTTGTTTAAGCCGCGAAGTATAGCACTTCGATTATCTTTTCGTGCCGAACCTTGTCAGGTCGAAATCTTAACCAGAGAAAGCAATCGCTTCTCTGTGAGCTAAACCCGTCGCAAAAACCAAACTGCGTTTCTGATCCGCCCAAATATCATAGCTTGGGTGACACAAGGAAACATTTTAAGGTGTGGTTTATGAGAGTGATGGTTCGGTAGTCTTTACACTTTTTCGAATTGGGTTTATTTGGAAGGGTCACAATTTCTGTCAGACGGATGGCATGTTGCTGCTGTATACCTCTTTACTAGACGGTAGAGCAGCGATATCTCCTTGTCTCCTCTCTTCTGCTTATGATATATCCTCTGGTGTATTCTTTCTACATCGTGTCTTTATTGCCTATTACAAAATCAATAATTCTAACATTCTATGGATACATATTCTTTAAATATTTGTATATGCTCCCCCCTTCCTATTTTGTGTTGCGCATATTGGTAGCTGTCATTTATGCACCTTTCTTACGTTCAATTAGCTTCTCAAATCTTTCATTTTTACGAGAATTCGTTATAATAATGCAGAGTTTCCCAAATACAAAAGTGACGACTGACAAGGTTTAAAGCCGAATTTGCTAATGTTAGCAACCACTGCTAATTTAGAAAACTGAGAAACACTATTTCTCATATTATTAAGATTTTTATGATGTTTGCTATGAACTACAAAAAAAAATCATCGTTTTAGAATCAAACAAAATCTGTGATTAACATACATAAAGGGACATGATACTTTCCACTTTTTTTGCTTTCAGAAATCGATAAACTTTTCTGTATTTCTTCACATAAACGTTTTCCAAAAATATATAGATTATATGAAATACTCTCTAGGTTTACTACTCGCATGAAAATGTGGTAGTGATTCTGTCCTTCCGATGCGATTTCAGGACTTTATTGTAAACATAAGAAATCGTGAAGGTTGCTTAATCTTCATATAGGGATCAATGGGCGTTTCATCTTCATACTGGCGCCATTAACTGTTTTTCAGAGGAGGACGTGCTACTGTTGTGCTTAACATTTGTTGTTTCGACTACAAAAGTGTTTTTGTTCAACACCCAACGAAAATTTTCATGAGTTCTACGAGTACATTATAAAGAATAAAGCAATATATGTTTAGCTTGTGCTGCACTCACAAGTAAATAAACGAATTGATAAACTAATTTAATAATCAACCATATACAAACATAGTAGTTTCGAAACAACTCTTTTTATACAGTACCGCCCATTGTCTCTTACTTTGGAATTTGGTAAGCGTTTACCTGCTTGGTTTCCTAGACAATAACTAGTCGGATATTGAAATTCTTTGAGGGATTACTATGTCCATAAGCTGTTTGCAAAGCACTTCCTGTATATATTGCTATGATATTAAAATGGCAAAAAAAAATATATTCTATAAAAGGTTGAATCACTTAAAACTAGCCAAGATTGATATAACACCTCCAAAAAATAAAAGAAAGTTAATTAATACAATATAAATCGGTATCGACATGAATAACGTATAAATGTTCATTCAATGCACTGTTTTGAATCTCAATTGACAATAGAATGGCCCAAAGCAAATGGTTTAAATTGTTTAAAATTGTTTATTGTGCATATGAGATGTACTGCAGAATGTTGCAACGTGCTGAAGCATAATTTACTTTTGTTAGTGTGTCGATTTGTTTATAATCTAGGAAAGTTTCAAATATGTTTATAAAATAATTGATAAATATTGATAACCTAAAAAAATGACTTTTGTCAAAATTTTAACTGGATTGACTTAAGTTGGTAATTAATAAATGTTCCTTCTGAAAAAGAGTGCCAAGAGAGGGAATAACAAATTGTTTTTGTTTTGATAAAAAAGAAAAAAGGCGGGTAGAAAAATGTATAAATTGTGACAGATATAAGATTATTCTTCCAGAATTAATGTACAAACTAACAAACTCTGGGTAAAATTTACTTAGAACATTGTTAAAAGTGATTATTAGTGCACGTTATCTACGTTGAAGAACTGTCGTTATAATTGGAAGACATCAACACAGAAGCTGTATAATCAAGCGAGTTTCAGGGGCAACTTCTAGCAGAGAAGATTGCAGACACGTGGCTACAAGTGAAAAACGCAAAGTGAGTCAATTAAAAATAAATTCTCAGTACTGAGCTACGAACAATATAAATGCAAAGATTAAAAAGGCCTATAGAAATTTTGAATTCATTTAAGTTAGATTTATAAAGTAAGAGTCATTTTGTAAACCTAAAGTTTAAACATTTACTTAATTATTGGAAGTGTCATCAACAAAATTTGTTTAAATTGTCAAAGTACCAGCAACTTCAAACATTAACAATTACTTTTATATTAAAGGATTAGATAACAAACATGATAGTTGTCATTTAAAGGTTACAATTGATTACATTAATAAAATCTAAATATTATCTTCTGAAATAATTTTATTTAATTTTTAAAGGTACATTGTAGTAGACTGCAGTGTCTTGTCAAATATAATGCAGCAGTTACCCTGCAGATTAAGAGAAACATTAAGCTAGCCGAGTGAACAATTATATACAAGAAAATATCTACAACAAGGTAGGTTTTATGGTGATTCAACATTTAAAGAATAAAAGGTACAATTAGGTTTCAATACAACTTTGTTCGTAGCAATATGTATAAATAGAATATTTTGAAAAGCAGTTCCTGTTGTAAAGTGGTTAATAAATAGTGATGGTAATTTTAATCTTAGAAATACTGCGAAGTCGATATAATATAACACATTTTTATATTCGTAGCATGTCTTCAAATAAGCAGGTGTTTCATTTATAAAATTGGCCACTGAGACAACCTCTTGGTATGTTCATAGCTTTTAAACGAAGGTGTCATAAATGCTTGAGCTGATCCTCAAAATGAATTTTTTAGTACTTGCCCTTTGAACTGTTGTAAGGCCTCTAAGCCTGAAAATCCCTAATTTCGTTCAAAAGTCGTTCGACTTAAAATGGAAAACAGTATTCCTGCTACTTAACACTTGATATACACAAGAATACATTTTTATTCTTAATTTGCACAGCGTTCCTCTTTGGACTGTAAAGATGATGTGTTTTTCATTTTATTGGGATTTGTTGATTTTAGCATTGTAAGTTGTGAAACAGTAAATATTAAAAGTCCTGAAAACTTTGGAAGAGAACAAAATACGTATTGAACTCATTCAGCACTTCCTAAAAGTAACCTGAAACAGTAAATTAGAGATAATAATAATAATTTTTGCTGATATCATAAACTGCTGAAAAATTTCCAAGTCTGAACGCTTCCTAACTTATGCTGGAAGCTAAATTTATTTTTGGTTTGTTGAATAAGTTTATGGCAAACTAATGTCATACAAATTTGAAAACCAGTGTAAATAAACCACCTCCATCAAAGATCTTTAGATCAGCTTGTTTTGTTAGTAAACGCCACAAGGCCCGACTGATTTTGCACATCACATCAAAACTCTCAAATCTGAAAGGCAGTTGTTTATTTTCCATATCAGCAGCCGATTTAACGGCGTTCATAACTGACACGGCCCAAATGTTGGAGTGCTTTTAGCGAGCCCGAAACGAACGCCGCTGGCGAATCAGGAATTCTTTTTCAGCGAAAGCGAAGCGGCGTAACGAGAATAAAAGGCGCAGAAATATAACATTAAAATGTCTTTCCGAAATTACATCTTAAATTAAAATTCCCGTAAAATCCGACCCGCGAAAAGTCCATCAGACTAAGTTATTTCACGTGTTTCGCATGGGGCAATTTTCATTTACTTATTGATTAGGTCACGGTATAAAATACACGCGTATTCTCCCTGGATTAATATAGGAGATGGCCGTTAGGCAAACCTGCTTGTTATTGCTATACTTCCACTATAATTAGTTGGCATTTCAAATGCATTGTGCCTCTGGAATGTCATCTTTTCTCGCCAACAGCGGAGGGCATTCATCAAGTCCGGAATAAGTCTATGTAATTACGCTTTATCGATAATGGACAATATCCTTTCCTTCGTCATTACGCCGCTGTAGTTTTGGCTGTGTTGAACTTGTAATTCAATTTCGCCATTAAACACAGCCGGGATGTAACTTTAACGTGATTGATGTCGTGCGCCCTCTAGCAGCTCTAGCCGCTGCTACTTTTGCGGCATTCGATACCTTCTTAGATTTTCGGTTTAATGGCCATTCTATCCTCGTTGTGCTTCGCGTAAGTTAATATACTTTAAACTCTGAGCTTTGGTTGGTACTCGGCCCAGAGGCCTCAAAACTATGAGCCGCGGGCTTACTGTAAGGTCTGATCCGGCCTATCGATATTTTAGGTAGGGTTGGGCTCACTATAGCTCCTACAAAAACAGCGTCTCCATTACAGCCTGTCCAAAAGTCCCCTAGTACAAATGGTGCCCATCAATAACGCCCTCGTCAAAAGTGATGCTTTCCTAACGCCAACTCCAAAAATCGTAGCTCAAAAACGTCAGTTTTTTGAAATGTTATACTGGACATCGAGCTACCTGCTACTTTATATCAGAAGAGTTAACTTAGAGCCATAGAAACGCTATAACGAAAACAATATGTAAATAAAAAAGTATAAAAATCGCAGTTGGTTGCTTCTCGGTGAGTACACGCTCGTTGCGGTAGCCAATGTAGCCAATGCGAGAAATGCCACTCTACAACGACACCACATTTAAGTGTTTTGTCAAAAACATTTTTAGTTAAGATTTGCTGTCATCAAAATTATTATTAACAGAATACAATAAAAAATTTAATTTTGCCTACTCGAATACTTGGAGACTGAAATGGTGTCCGTAGTTGGTAACTTCTCGAACTTGCGATTTACTTATGAGACTGTCAGACGAGAGAACAAAAATGAAAATAAATTATGGACCAAGGAAACATTCATGGTCAAAATATAACTTATATAGCTAACTATAAGGTACTGGAATAGTACGTCTAATTAGGTCTAGGTTCTCCAATCCCGTGAAAGTAGAAGTTCTGAATTTGAGTTCGATAGCGATGTCTCAACTGAGGAGAATCAGGCGAGACAAGTCTATCACTAAAGCCACAAAAATGAGTGTTTTCATTTTCGGTTGTGGTGGCTAAGTGGATAGAGAGCGCACAGACGCCTTAAAAATGTGGCGTTGCATAAGGTTACGTGTACTATGGACTACAGGATGTACTAATGTGTTCATTAACCAACCCAACGACGACCTTTTATCGTTTCTAGGAAAATGCTGAAATTCTCTGGCCACCTAGTAATTGAAGCGAGTGCAGAAGAAACAACACGCAAGGGAAGGTCGCCTACAAGATGGACCAGAGAAGCACGTATAAGCAAATATTAGGAATGAGCTAGTCGCAAATTCATTAATTAATTGTAAAGGAAGGCCGTCTTGAATGTATATTTCTAAAGTAAACTAGGTACGTAACTCAAATACCCATTTCTGCTAGTTAAACGGAATCTCCTCTAGCATCTGTACGTTTAGAGTTTGGTCCACATTAATGTAGCCAAGCCGAAATTCTTCGGTAAATTATTTTTGAAGATTAGTGGTGGCTGTTCAAAAGGTGATGAAAAGTTATAACGAACCGTTTCCACTGTGCACCTTTCATGATCAACAGGACTGTCCAGAGTTAATTTATCTGAAAATGTTAGTATATCCCGAAAGATTCCGTTGAAAATGTCTCATAATAGAGCACTGTCTAGTATGTTATAGCTTTTAGAGAATAAAGTTAGGTAATGCTTATAATACATTATGTGTAGTGCCTTTGTATTGTAGATGCATTTTTCACAACTTTTGTCAGTTTTATGTGTTTTTAATGATTCCTAAGGGTCAATAAGTTGTGACACTTTTTCACACTGTAATTGAGAATAAGAACAATATACAACCGATGCATATTTATGTTCTTTATCGTCGGTCGGTTAATTCATTTTAGTATGTCATTAGAAAATATGAGATCACGCCAATGTATATGTGCACTCAGCGCCGATATCTGGGCCCACCGCGCGCTAATGCGGTGTGTCCCAGTTGACGGCAAGGTTGCTATATCGTTTGTGAAACTACAAGCAAAGAAACGCGTTGAAATAGCTATTGGTTAACTGTACAGAGGTGCCAAAGTCCTGCAGAAATTGCAGTTTGGCGATTTGGTTGCCAGGAAGCGAACAATGTAAGCAGTCGCTTTATCGAGTACCGTAAAATTAGAAGCATCGCCGAGCCTAACTGCGGAATCCCATGTCCAGGTAGTACGCAACTGGTTTTCGTTGGTCCTCACGGTAAGTGGGTGATTTTATACTGTAATTAGCGACACAAGAGTCACCGTCGAGGCCGACATAAATTAAGTGATAGCGCGCACTTTCTTGTGTTATATATTGTAATGGATTGCTTATAAAGAAGATTAAGTTAATTTATTAATGCAAGACAAGGATTTGATATTATATTAAAGAAATTGATTAAAATATTTCGCTATTAGATTTACAAAGATGAAGTTGGGTATAATAAAAGGATATCAGAATTATTAACATGTATTTTGTATGTAAAATAATGGAATAATTTGAACTCAGTTGAACAATGGGAAATAAGAAACAGAAGGTTCTAAAATGATTTAAAGGTTATCCGAAATATAGTGGAAGATTAATAGCAAATACTTATTTGAGGAATGTTATTCAATATAGCGGGTGTTACTAAATGTAATAAGAAAATATACTTAGAGTGTTGTACTGTAAAAAATATGCAAAATCGATCACTAAGGAGATATGATTTATTATATACACTTGCTTTCAAAACTTTCGCGTACACCTATTTTTCGCTGTATTAAATCAGGGTTGTAATTAATCAACTCTGACATTTAAATCTTTGAAAAGTCAAAATGCCTCGACTGACATGCTGTCAATGTCATTTTTAACCTAATCTCAAAATTACCCGTTCACACAGCTAAAATTTTGCAAAATTGTTGTTACTTGATTTTGAATATGTACGCGAAAGTTTTGAAAGCAAGTGTATACAATAGAAATTTTTGAGATTTTTTTTAATAATTTTGTAAAAACTGAAATTTTGAAAATAAACCCTCTTTCTAATGTGATTTTTAATCTATTTTGGTGTAAGAAAGGATTTACTTATAGGAAGGACATAATTTAAAGTACTAGAGGCTATTGAAATAATTTAGAAGATTTTTGAGGCTTTCACGGCCATTGTCATTAAGTAACAAACGACTTCCGGGATTGGACCGTGTCATGATTGAGATAGAAGCACTCAGCGTTTCGCCCACTTTCGTAAGGGGCTTCATCAGGAGAAAAAAGCAAAGATCACGGTAACTCAACGTGTTAAACACGCCAGAGGCGAAACTCTTTTGCAAAGGAAGGGATAGAATAGCACGGTAACTCAACGTGTGAACCACGTCAGAGGCGAAACTCGACTAACTATTGGAAGGAGAAAGGCGAGAATTTATAGGCAAGCGCCGTCGCTGTTCAGCAAATGCCGTTGTGGTCCAGTGGCGGTGGGCGGGGCTTAGGAATTAGCACTTTCCACATAGAAGGAAGGGGGAAGCCTTCGTCCCGATTGAGATTATTAGGATGTTTGTGAATCTCAATTAAAATAACTAAATATTGACGATTCATAAATAATGGGCATAAGAAGTACTTGAATTCATCTTAATTGAGAATTTATTTAAAACTAAAATAGAATTCGTACAGTCAAATGTGAGATATAAATAATATCAACTAATTGTAGTAATGTAAAATAATTAAATATCCAACCCATATTGCAGTGTAGTCAATCAGTGTATAATTAAATGCCGTAACGTAAAGCTTTAATAACATCATTAGGATGTGTGACTATTGCAATATGTACATTATTGATGAGGGTAAACAAATGAGCTTTAATTTCAGTAGATATTGGAACTAGTATTTTTAGCTTAGCCTCCTTAGAGGTCAATTTTTGGTTTATTTCGACAAGGACTTATGAAAAAACGAACTGGGTAAGTACTGTAAGGGAGATGTGTCTCATTGCTATTCCGCTGGCTGGCAATAAGAGAGAGCCAAAGTAATTAATAAAAAATCTGGTGTGATACACTCACACAACTTCCTTTTACAGTGATCTTATAATTAGTCAAAAATTTCATTTTTAATTTTTAAAAATTTGTCAAAATTTTTCAAAAATTACAAATTCTACAAAAACGGTACAAATAGAGCGTTAGTTAAAGAGACAAATTTTATTTAGAATTTTAAGGTGAATTCGAAAATGTAATAATATACCGGGTGTTTTATTTAAAATAGGAGTTAATAAAAAAATAGAAAAAAATCAAAATAAACCCACTTTAGAAGTATTCAACTGGAAAATCACATCAATACACATTAAAAATGTAATAAAAATGTAAAGTTTAAAAAAATCGTTAGAGCCGTTTTTGAAATAATCGAAAAAAACTGAAAAATAACAAGAGTAAACACCTACTTCCGGTTATTCGATTTTCTTCAAAAGCTTGCTGTCTCATGTACATAGTACACAAAACTTATATATGAAGTTTCAACGCCATACCTTTTTTCGTTTTTGAGATATTCTGTTCACAGACAGACAGACACACACACAGACAGACATACAGACCAATGAAAAAAAAAATGTTTTTTGGGTTCAGGAAACTCTAGAACGTGAAGATCTGTTGAAAACTCAATTTCGAATTTTTGGGGTGAATCAAATACTTCCTTTATTGTAAAAGGAACTAAGGAAGTAAAAAAGAATCAATACAATTAAAGCTAGAAATTCTAATAAAACTATAAACCTTTAACCCTACTGTTTAGGGAATAAATTTAATAATTATTACAATAACACACCTAAATATATAGCTTTAATTCCAGAATTATCTACACTTTTACAAAAAGGACTTAACAAATTTAACTTGCAAATTGCTTTTAAAAATAGTAATACTATTGGACAGTTGCTTTTTAATAGTCTCAATAAGACTAATCTAATATCGTCTATCAAATTGACTGCAATAATTGTGATGAAAATATATTGGTCAAACTTGATAAAAATTAGGTAAAAGCATAAGTCAACACAAAAACTCAATTGAAATTAAAATAAAATCTCTAAGAAAATCTAATACTGCCTTAGCAGAACATGCGGTAGAGAATTTTCATAATTTCAAATTTTCATCGCCTAATATACTTCAAAGGGAAAGAAATTTACACAAGAAAGTTATTTACGAGATGATACAAATAAAAAAACAAAGTCCAACAACAATTAAATATAGAACTGATAGAAAAACTTAACGTTATTATAAACAACACAAATCTAAATTTTAAAATAAATCATAAATTTTTAATATTATACATAAAAGGAATAAAATAGTCTTTGTAAATAAATTATATTAATTGAGAATTTGAACTTATGAATGTGCGTAGGCTTTTAACAGTTCCCTCATAACAACGCCTGTCATTTCATTTTACAATGAAAAAAGCTACATAAATAATAACTAAAAACATTAAGCAGAAATTACAATTATAATATCACAACTGTATCAGAACTATGAGAAGGTTCAATCAATGTTTGGCTCGGTATTCTTCGAGACCATGAGGTAAGACCTTTTTTTCTCCCGAACAGTTTGACTAGCCAGTTGTATTTTGACTGTTTGCATATTGTCTTGTCACTATTGTTAGGAAATCTATCCCTCATTCATAGAATGAATATGTGGATGATGCACGATGGGGCTCCTGCACATTTTTCAATCATGGTCAGAAAATTCTTAAATGAAAGTTACAACGGCAAGTGGATCGAGGAGGTCCAGTTATGTGGCCACCTAGATCTCCTGACCTCAATCCGCTCGACTTTTGTATTTGGGGATATTGAAAGTCGTTAGTTTATTCAAGCCTTCTGAATAATTTAAACGAATTGCCTGCCAGACTGCGGGAATCTTTGAAAGAATGCGGAGTTCAGTTTTAAGGAGATGCCAGAGATGTGTACAAATGGAAGGAGGACATGTAGAGTATCTACTTTAATTATTTGTAATTAAAATGTTTTATTTACACGCTATTTGTTTTAATGGGTGAGGAACTTATTCAAATAACAAGCAATATTTATTTTCTTAAAGAAACTCCATATCTCGAAAACAGTTGATTTTCGAATCCATGTTTATTAGGACCTTTTTGTTTGTATTGATGAGATCTATAGTAGCAAAAATTCTTTTTTAGACACCCTGTATATATAGTATATTTTAATAGTCTAAAATCTTATTTTAAAATTTGCTGTCAGTAAGGAGAATTAATGGGTAAACATCATTTATTAGTATCTATTTTTCAATTACAAAACGCAAATACCATAGAAAAAGCGCCATATTCTTATGAAAAAACTTTGATTTGTAATACACCTAAGTAACGAATATACAAACCCATTAAAAAATCGAAATTCCATTATGATGGTTTTCAAAAGAATTATGCAACAAACCGGCATAGGTACGTCAAGTGGCTAGTTATTATACTTCAAAAGAGTGCTCGCTACTCGCTAGTAGAATTTTATAATGCCGCAAACTCTCCTCGGAGAAAGATTGCCTTAATGAAGCTAAAAAGCCTAGCATACATTTCAGAGGATATTATCGCAAAGATAAGTTTAAAAAACTAAGAAAAATCGCATTTGCTCCTAATACTCCATTAATTGCTGCCCAGAGCGATGTGTTTATGAGTATGAGTCACTCGGAAACAACCTTTTATTCATTGCCTGTGCGCTGGATTATTTAATAGAAATAATTTGATGTCTTCTTTCTACCTCCTACATTATGCTTTTAAAACAGAATACTCGGTACAAACAAAAAATAATAACTTCGGGGTACTCTCGTGACGCTCTAAAGAGCTCTGTTTTGTTTTGCTACCCGACTGAAACAAAACATACGAAAATATACAAATTTTGCGTACGCCAGTGACCCTCAAACTTTTAAGTTCAGGTGCAAAATTCAGATTTGTAAGGCACATTGTTTCTCCTGCAAGTTACCATTGATCGTATGGGTTATGTGTACACTCCCATTTTGATGTTATTACTTATCATTTTGCTCTTCATTAATATTGTATATCTATAATATATGTATATGTATATCCCCTATGTTATCTCATTACTGATACGACTTCTGTTGGTAGTTATCACTCCTCAGAATTTAAAGAGAGCGAGTGACGGGCTAGTAAAGCGTTTGCACTTGAACGTTGGTTACAACTTACGCTCTCCGGCCACCATACGAACACCTTTGGTGGCCGTGACCCCTGTGAAATGGCGTTCTTCCGGTTAATTCAACGGGTTAGCTTACCCTATATTAAGAAGAAGAAGTATGGAAAGCCATCAACTTCCTGAAACATGAACGTTGTACTTTTTATGTTATCAATTCGGTTTTCCTATCTACTCTCATATATTTATATATCCAGAGTTCTTTTTTGGCTTAGATAACTATGCAACAGGCCTTTAGTACATTTCTACTGTCTCTTGCTATTATGGGTAGATCGTCAGCATGTGCTATAATTTGAACAGCTGTTTTATTAAAGTTGCTCTTAATTCAGATGGCTCCATCGCTCGTTTTGATGCCACTTTAGCGTAGTTGCTGACAGTCTTTGTCTTTGTCTTACACTTGCGTCAACTTCAAGTTTTTTGAAATACTTCTCTATGAATTCGCTGCTGCTCTTAAACCTTTCAACGCCTTTTTCTTCTTGCTCTGCCCTTTCTTATTATTTGTAGAATCAATGTCATTCTAATTAATCTTCTTGATTGTTTTAGTATTTCTATATAGTTTGGAGCTATCAGTGCCATATCACGTCTTAAGCTATCAAACGCTTGCTTAAAATCAACGAATAGTATCTGAAGATCAATGTTTTGTTAATAACATTTTTGTAATATTTGGTTTATCACGTGCATGGTATCTATTATTGATCTCCCTTGCCTAAAGCCAAGTTGATAATCCCCAGTTGCATTTTCAGCAATATAACTGATAACTAAACTGTTATAACTGATGTGTTTTAATCTGATTCCTCTGTAATTAGCACCTACCATTGGGTTATCTTTTTTGAGTTCTCTGTCTGTCTGACAAGAACTAGCAGATTATGTTTACCCATTAATTCGCCTTACGGAACCGTACATTTTAGAATATGATTTTGGATGATTAGAATACTAACGAACATGTCAGAAACGTGGAACCTCAAATATTATTTAGTAACTTTGCAAACAACCCTACCTTCATAAAACTTTTAAATTCATTAATTTTTGGTATGGTTTAGAGTCTTTAAATTAAGTAGACCGTCTTGATGTGTATTAAATTAAAATTATATACTTTGACTTAAAGTGGGCCCTGATTTCCAAATGTTTATTTTCCATATTCTCGTGTCAACTTTAAGAAATTACATTTTAGGTAAAAAGCGGTTGGAAGAGTGGATTAAAATACTTGTATTAAAGAAATGTTAATTTAATGAACTCTTACTTTTCATGTAATCTCATCTATGCTATAGAGCACCAAAACGCCAAAAAGGCGAAATTTACAGACACTCATAGCTTCAGCTTTAGTTTTTGCGAGTGGTTACTCTTATAATCAGATTGATCTTTTTATTATTCCTGCTTAAACCGTTCTCTAGACAGTTTTTTAGTTATTATCGGTGGTTAATCTTACCACCTGATTACTGTTTTTATTCACATTTGTTAGGCTGACTAGACGACCTAAAAAATATAATAAGATTACATTTTAATTCAAAAGTTATGTTCTATAGTCCTGATTAATCAACGACATCTTCATTCGGTATGCTAAATGTGTCTAGGCTCCCTATAATATTGATATTACCTGCACCGCATAGTAATACATTTTATTGTAAATTTGTATGATTGGAGTGCATTAGTATATCTAAAACATTAAAAATATATTACGATGACTACGACAAACTTGCTTCATCTGATTACAGAACGGCAGGAGAAAAAGAATTATGGAAGAACAAAATTAATATAAGCTTGGGGCACTATTACTTGTAAAAACACAATGAAAGATCCCATTTTATGTTTATTGAACTTGGGATCAAACCTCTGAGCAAGATTGTTCCTTCACCCCAGGGTAAATTAAATACTGTGCCATCAAAAGGTGCTTACAGAGTCTCCCGCTCCTGCAATGTTGTGTACATTGGTGAAACAGGAAGTTATGTAAAATTCCGTATCTCTGAACTCCGGCGTTTTTAGAGGTCAGATTGCGTATCATCATCAGCCTTCGCCGATTACGAACATGACACCGGCCATAAAAACTTCTTTAATGAAAGTCCTACTACCTACAAATAATGACTTCGTCATTCTGCTAAAGAAAAAAATCGTAATAATTCCAATCGAGACGAAGGTTACTTCTTTTCATGTGGAAAGCCCGCATTCCTAAACCCCAGCCCCCGCTCTCTTCACTCAATCGCGATTACTCTTGAATGTAAATTTCGCCTTTTCCGTCGGTAGAAAAGTTTCGCCTCTGGCGTGATTGACATGGTGAGCTACCATGCATTTGTAACCCTTACACTTACAAAAGAGTGCTGCCTCTGGCATCGCCGATACGTGCTGTTTTATTTCACTCTCGACGAAGCCCCTTGTGAAAGTCGACGAAACGTTGAGTTCTTCTATCTTAACAATCACACGGTCCAATCCCGGAAGTCATTCGTTACGTAATCATGAGATGTTTCAACTTGTCTTTTCTAGTGGCTCAGGTGTTTTTAAACACGATGAAAGTTTTCTGTCTACTTCTGTTTCAAGTGACCTAAGGTACCAGGTAGTGGAGTAGTCCATTAAAACAGTTCACAATAGGCAAGTTCTACCATGACAACATCTAGAGACTGCTGTGTAATATGAGAACATTTAGAAAATATATTTATAACCGATACGAAAACAAAATTAATCTAAACTTCATAGGTACTCAAATTAATTCTATTATCAGTGTGTTGACATTTAGTGTTTGGTACGATTTGACAGAAGTACTGTTGCCAAGGTAACATAATATGGCATTATTCATCTTATGACATCATAAAAATGGGTTATAAGCTTAACTGACGAAGCAGAAACGTACTAGAACTGTAGCAAGGGATAGCTCACGAACATTGCAATCCCTCTAAAAGATGCCTCGTCTGGGGCTGCTAATTGCACGGGATATCAAGGAAATAAAAGTTTAGAAAATTTTCGAAATTGAACCGCGCTCTCACTACATCGGCAATCGCGTTAACGGTTACCATGGCTGTTTCTACAGTTTTCTAGGTACTTTTTGGGTATTAAATTGGCTTCTTAATTTACTCTTATTGTTTTTCTTCTTCTTATTCTACACTTCACGCATTACTATTTGTAATTAGTTTCGAGAGTAAGCGCCTTCGTGGCTGTCCAAAGTCTTTTGTCCTAATTTTTACAACCTGAATTACAAACGTCCTCAAAACTGATCAAAAACGAACAGAGAAGCTACGCTTTTACATCTTTTCCAAATGTATACAGATTTTCATCAGGATTTTTCATTATAAAAAACCGAGAATCAAACTCGCGACTTTTCCATTAGCAGTCCAAATAAAGAATCGATCTTGGATGAGGAGATAGTAACTGCAAAGTTATAGGGGGAAAGTTCTTACCAAGCGGTTCAAGATCATAAAACATCAATGTAACTGTGTCGGATTAAGACGTTGAATAATAAAGGTTTTTTCATTCTAGGTGAAGAACTACACTCTCTACACTGTCACTTTTTGTATAATTTTGAAAAATACTCATAACTAATTGGTGTGTTTTTTGAAAAAAAGAATTTGGGTATAGGCTGTTGTCTATATTGTAACAAAAAGAAAATCTTTTTATTTGAACTAAATGCTAGTCAACATTTTGGTATTAGCAAGACATCTTTTACGCCATCTATAAATGGTGCGAAACTAAACTGAAAGTAGAAATGACCAAACCATGACCAAACTGGCAATAAGGAATTGCTATAAAACTGATAAATAAATCAAATACTTTTGAACGATTGAACCTATTATTTTAAAAATAATATGATGATACTTTATGATGTTGTAGAAAGCCTGTTGTCAGTTATCGGGTAGCGCTGGCGTAGATAGATAACCGTCGACGTTAAAAACGCTTTTAATTCAGCGTCATGGCAGAATATGGAGGAGTTGGACGTAAAAGGAATACCCTCATACCTAACTCGTATTGTGAATAGCTACCTATCAAACAGGTCCCTGAAGATAGCAAAATGAGCATGCAAGTTACTGGAGGAGTACCACAAGGTAGCGTGCTTGGACCAGTGCTATGGAACACTTATTCAACGAAGTCCTAAGACTACGCCTACAGTAGATCGCATACGTTATAGCCTATACCGACGATCTTGCACTAATAGTTAAGGCCAAAACCGATACAAAACTGATGGAGATGGCAAATGTCCTAGAAGAGATCAGTACCTGCATCGAAACGAAAAAACTCGAAACAGCACTGGCTACCGAAGCGGTACTTCTTATTGGCAGGAAGAGACATGGGAGATACAGTTTAAACTGAAAGGATTGACAATTGACCCTAAACCAGCAGAGCAAGCACTGCAGCTGCAGCATTAAGCGGCATTATGCCAAGGTCAGGCAGAGCAAGTGAAGCCAAATGGCGGATGCTTCCTACAGTAGTAAATTCCATGATGCTATATGCAGTCGCTGTATGGGAAAGAATACTAAAAATATAAAAATACAGGAAGATGGCAGAGCGTGCCCAGTGAAAAGTAGCGTTTAGGGTATGTAGAGGTTACAAGATCGTATCGTCAGAAGGGTGAAAGTGCTTGCACGAATTGTGCCACTAGATCTACTAGTAGTAGAACGAGAAGTCACAATCGGTAAAACAGATAACAAAAAAGTTGCCCAGGAAAAAACTATGCCA
The DNA here is from genome assembly GCA_940337035.1 of Agriotes lineatus. NCBI lineage: Eukaryota > Metazoa > Arthropoda > Insecta > Coleoptera > Elateridae > Agriotes > Agriotes lineatus. The sequence continues at coordinate 77,742,414 of OW679202.1, forward strand.
GTGCAAGCATACAGAGCATATAAATTATTTACTGTTGCATCTGCTCTCTGTAAAATGCCTGTACAAATCTAGAATACAACAAAATAAAGGTCGCCTAATGTTGTTGTGTAAACGGACAGACTTTAATTACAAATCTACATGTATTGGACAATAAATCAAATAAGCAACTTTAATAACCATAAGGTATGATCAAAGAAGGTGTTTCAGAGGGCCACCTTCGACATCGCTATGTAGGCTACCTCTTCTTTTAATACCATTTCTTCAATATGGTTTACTATTCTTTGGTAAAGGTCTCTCATCACCAACGAGGGCATTCAATGTTTAATTTTGAAGATTTGCCACAAAAAGAAATGGCAGGTGATCAAATCGCACGATATTGGAGGCCATATATTTGAACTCATGATTCGGTTGTCAAAAAATTCCATTGAAAAATTCAAATTCTTCCTTAAATTCGAACCTCATACCATTGGATATACCATTTCGCTATTGCATCGTCCATTAACTAATTTACAAATGGAATCACAATTTTTAAGCGACATCTTGTCGTAATCAGTATTCCTAACAGTACAACATTCATTTTACCACTGACTGCTAAAGAAACTTCTCAATGGATAAATATATATATTTTGTTGGTTGTTATCTTCAAAGAATGTGGGTCCCATTATGCACCTTTTCCTGCCCAAACTCCAATTTTCTCGGGATGTAGGGGTGCGTTAATAAAATAATGAGGATTATCTGAGTTCCACTTTCGCATATTCAGAGAGTTGATATATCTCGAGAGGTGGAATCAAAATTCATAAGTAAAGCAAGGTATTTCGAGAGAGTCTCATCATGGTTATCAAGGCTTTTAAGAAACTTTAAAAAAACTTCTGTTTTTTTCAGAATTTGTTGGCAAGTACTGTAAACAACATTGACCTGCAAATTCCACTCTCAGCATTTCATTTTTGGTAGATCGATTGTTAGCTTCAAATCAATTCGTCGTCTAATTCCCTCAAACAAAACAAACTTTATGATTACTTGGATACATTTGCTGTCCGGCTGGTTCAGGGAGACGGTGTGCAGTTGTTAAAGTAATAACAAATGATTAAAACTCAAAAGGGCCCCAACGAATCTTTACCAATTAACGACAAGTGTATCCCGGCATTTAACTGAGAATTTGTAAACTCAAATAGCACACAATTTCTTGAAAGAAAAGCTCAACTCACTCACAGGTAGCAGTAACCAATAATAACACCAAAATGTTAATATCATAGTATATCATCACAGATTAAAATGCGGCTGGAAAATCATCGTATAGGTACTCAGCTCGTGAAGCGAACTCTACATAGCGGCCGGAGTTCGAAATTCTGACTGAATTCGGTAGGAATAGGGTGAGGCCTTCAGCACCGATTCACTGTTCGCAGCATTGTATAACTTCACTCAAATAATGAAAACAAAACCTGTTCTTAGCTTCCTCTGGTTGAGCACCTTTTGCACGCTAGGTGAGATTATGTGATGGCCCAGTAAAGCGGGAGTGGTATGTCGCCTAAAGATCTGAATTGGAGGTGTTAAATTTAAACCGGTCAAGGCCGAAGTGCTCAATTGCGAGGATGCAGGGAAGCTTTGAAACTACGATTTTCTGGGGCTCCGGACTAGCTGCCCAGATTGAATTTGGGCCACGTGTAGCTAATTATTGGTGAAGCGCTTTTGATCCGCCAACTCGGCGTGAGAAATATATCTCAAAACAACTGCTTGGCCTGCATCGTCCGCACATTCGGCGAGGGCCAAAAACCAAAACTTGTATGCCCGTAACAACCACTGGACAATTTTTAAAGATGCTAAACCAAAGTCACCATCACGGCGTCAGAAAGGAAACAAACGCTGAGAGCAAAAGTCACAATTTGAGAGTCGCTGTCCGGCCGGAATCGAGAAAGCGCGCGAAAATACAAAACCTGCACCACAGAACTGCGAAATAATAGAGGCGTAATCGAAACGTAACACGATGTACTGAAAACCCTTCATTTATTTTTATATAAGTATAACCGCTAAACAACAATTTTTAAACATCAGCTTCAACATTAATGTCACCTGTAAAAATATTTAAATAAACAATTTTTGAGGTTAGTTTTCAGTTTGAATCATTAAGTCCCTGGATTCTGGTTCATACCAATCAGAATGGGGGCCCTATATATCTCATCTCTTATTTAAATATTATGTAGGATCTGTAGTGGGAACAAAGAGGCAGAGGTAACACCGTGGTACTACAGGACCCATGGCGAAATAGGGCTTCACCTTACGGAAGCATTGAATGGGAAAGATGGAAACAGACAGGTGCGTATACTTTCTGAGGGAAGAGATGCCCCAAATAGCACAATATAAGACTCAAAGCAGAAAACACTATAACAAGAATGCTAGAAGGGAAGCAAGACTGGAGAACTTTGGAAGCAATGCTATGCGAAATAATGAAAACGAAAGAAGATGACACCAAGAGAAAACCAGAATGAAAAAAATAAACGAAAAGGCAAACAGAAGAAATAGAGAAGCAACTCGTACTATGAAGTAATACTAAAGTGGTTTCGTAGTGCTAAAGACGAAGATAGAGGTGGGATTTTAGTCGGTAGAAATCTGGCACTGTCTTAAGAGAAACCAAGGTGTCTTTTGATTTCCCCCCGCTTGATCGGCGCCAGTTGTATTTGGCCATGTCTTCGGCTACTGATAATTAGATTAACAACAGGAGTTTCATATACAAATATATTGTGAAGTTACTACTGGTACGTACTTACATAATTGGTTAATAAATCTCGCATATTTGTACTACAGGGTAAGCAATCAAAATTAGATTTTATCCCTTTAAATCGATTCATTTAAATTTGCTTGGTTTGTATCAAGATTTACAAATACAGCACCTCCATGCTTGATATCAATCAACAGGTCGTTCCTTATCTGGAACACAATTTACACTTCCAAGAAATTTACTATTTCTCATTTCAGCTAGGTACAATTTCTATTCACCTTTCAGTTATACTTCTCGTTAAAGTCCTGCATCTGGTTTTGTGTGGGCAGTCAATGGCAGTGGTAATTGCTCTCGAAATGAACAGCTTTTGCATTTAATTTGCATGGGTATATATAGGGATTTCGTCCGAAGTTGTCATGTCACAATGGCGTGAGGGTAGGTGTTCCACCGACGTGTTCATTGTAGTACGGACTGCAGTTAGAAATTGCAAGAATGTACTTGAATGGACTTCGGTGTTGTTTCAGAATAGCAATTGAGGTTGAATATACGGTGGCAATGCACGGGACAGTGCTCTCATTCTGATAATGGAATCTAAGCGAACTTGTTAAATAGTTTGCAAAAATCTTGCGGTCAACTGGGACCAGGAAGTTGGAAATGCGAATGGATTGGCTGCCGCACAATGTATATTTTAAATGCGCAAATTAAAGGAAACCGGAAATTGGCGTGATATGAAGCGAACAACGCTACTCGTATAAAATGCATGATTGATTCTTCAGCAGGACATGCACGGCCGGAAATTGCAATTTTAATAACAAATTAAACGGGCGGCTTGAATTGAGAGGGCATTAATAGCGCAAACATTCGCTTTAAGGGATTTGCGGGATTCGCGCATTGCAGAAGCCGAATGAATTTCAAAGAAGCAATAAATACAAAACACGACAGCATCCGTTAGTGCAACACGTACTGCCAGAATTAAATATTTTCCTTGCGAACTATGGGACTACGCGCTCTTTGACAACAGGGAGGGAAATGTAAAGTAATTCTAAGGGAGGCGCGAGCCTCCATGTTCGGGTACGATTTATATATATTACCTACCCTGCGCTTAAAATATTTCAAAGGTTATAGGCTTAAATTGCGCTAAGGTGAAGATAGCAATAAAAGCAGCATATAAACCCAACTCAGTAGAAATAGAGTTACGAAATAAACACTAAATAACAGAAAAGAACACTGCGTGACCACGGAACCTAGCTCAACGAGTACTCGGAAAATACGCTGCTGCAAACGTTTAAACAACTCAATAATTTATGGATTTGAGAAAACAACGAACCCGAATGGAATTTGTTTACGAACGCGTTTGTACTTCCAGCTTCAAAAGTACAACGTAAGAAATGATAAAATAAAAACATAGTTGCACATTTAATCACAAAAGGTCTGAAATACGCAAAACCGCAACAATCGCATTTGACTTCCGTTCGACGATTTTCTCAGAAACAGTCCTCCCTCCTCCAATTTATACCTTTCCACTGGCATCAGAAATTATACTCAATATTGTTTCAATTTTAAGAAAGAACTGACACTTTGCTTGGGGTTTACGTAGCACTTGAGCTTTCCAAAAAAAACAACGTTTTAGAAATAAAATCACCATTTTGTTTAAAACGGAAGAAATATTTACGCCATTGTTATGTTTATTTAACGTAATGATTTTTGGGATTTTTAGATCGCCCTGCTTGCTCTATGTGTTTTGGACACCCCTGTCTGAACGCCGTAATTCTGGAATCGTGAACTGGTTTTGGTGGTTCTTGAAGCACTGACCTACGATTATCCATTCGTTGTCATGCGTAACTAAGACAAACAGCATTTATTTATTTTCCCGCAGCTGCAACGATGTTTCTTGTCCCTCCATCTCTTCTGCTGGCGTTTTCAACTTAATAGCACTTGTATACTTCGTATTAACCTTTGTCTTAGTTTAGGGCTAGTTTCTAGTGACTTCGAGGTTAAGAATAGTGTATTAGCTCACTCGCGCTACCGCGGATTTGTATGGTTAATTTGTCGAAAATATTTGAGTATTAATTACCTATCGCATTTAATTGCGGATTTCTCTGGCGTCGTAATGTAAGTCTTGGAGATGTAAGCTAAATGTATGTGTGCACTTTCTCTTTGTCGTTTGCTATTCTAATTAGGCCTTCGTATTTCGGAAATTTTAGAGCCGACCTGGACTCGTTAAAATATGACCAACTAGTACGTGCTACTAATTTGATAGCCAAATTTGTAACTATTGCTGAGTTTTTTCCATTTGTTGCAGAGTCCCTAATTGCGACCCCGCTTCGGTTTTCCAAAGTCTCTGATTGCGGTGTTGACCATTGAGAATGCATATAGTCTGCAATACTGTTCTTCAGAAAACACGATTTTTAATCAGTTCTTCAGTATTGTTCTTCTATCTATTCGATACAATTCTTGCCACTTATATAATTTGGGGTATCTTGTAGAGTTTGTTAGCAACACCGATAGTTATATTTCGTATAAGTACATTGGGACTACGCATAAATTATTAATAAAACTATAAACTACAAGCATAAACAAACAAGATTGCACAGACAGTATATACATAAAGCAAGGTATAAAGAAGATAATATCATCTAACTATTCCAGTTAATATGGCATGGCAATTATAGTGGCAGGTTACGTTGCAACCACTCTATTGCAGATGTTGTGACTTCATGTAGCTCTTCTAGAGTACCTTCGAATACTGTTTTTGAACAGTCCCTTATTATTGTCTCCATGGTCTGTTCTGGAGCACCACAATGGTTGCATCTGGCAAAGTATATGAAACCCCACTTGTGCAAATTTTGGTTGGTTCTTCCTTGTCTTGTACTAATTCTGTTCAGGCTGCACTGTTGCTAGCGTAGGAAAGAAAATCCTGCGACGCGTTCATTAGAGTTGTGTACTAGGTGACTATTATTAACTTCAGCTTCTTCCCAGGCTGTGGTCCATATTTTTTGAATTTTTAAAATCGGTAGCCAGTTCTTCGGCCGCTAGTGTATAACGCGGATGTCTAAATTTAAGACGGAGGCGTGTTTTGATGATCGAATCAGTATTGCAATGGATGAGTAGTGTCGGCACACAGGAATATGTTGCTTAGATTAATGTCGTTATTGTGGTAAGATCTGGGTTGCACCCTCGGTTCCAACGGCCAGAGTAAAATGTTGGACTTTGTTCCGCTTCGTGGAGTAGTTTTAAATTCAGTGAGTTTATCCACTGGGCTAATCATTCGCCATTTAGATAATTTGTATTTAAGCCCCAGGAGTGGTGATGACTATTCAAGTCTTCAATGTATACGGTTGAGGGTTGGAAAGACGGTAGAACTTCATTTAGCCGCGCTATATTTGGAGGTTTATACATTTTCACAATCGTGTGTTCATGTACTCTGACCGCCAAAACATATATCATGATGAGGACATTAATATAACACCGACGCTGGTTTAATTCAAATTGGTCAAAACTGCACGTTTGTAAATTTTTAAACGGTTGAGAACACTATCTTAGAAGAAACTGAGTGAAACATGTAAGGCCCTGAGGCAAGAAAAGTCAATAAACGAATAATGGGGAAACCAAGAGAACAGTCTGAAAAACAAGTGGTCACACATTAAATTATCAAAAAGGCAAGAAAAAAAATGTTACAAAGTAATAAATAACAATACAAAGAAAGTTATAAAAATCAGAAGCAGAGAACAAAAAGCGTTTAACGAAGAGTAAAGGGGACATTGGACACTATGAGAAAAACTCCAGATGCTGGAGCAATAGGTATTATAAAAAATACATTAAAATGTTTTGCAAAAAAAAAAACAAAAATACTAGAAAAGAATCCCAAAAAAACACTTTGTTTTGTAAGGTTACCAATGGGAAATTAGTTGAAGATGACACGGAACCAAAAGTATGCAAAGATTAGTTTAACGACATTTTGAACCCTAGGCGAGGTCAAAATAACTAGGAAGAAGAAAATGCAAAAAATTCAAAGGAAAATGTGCAGGCAGAAATGGAATTGTGGCCGAGTTAATTAAGAACGGAGAAGATAACTAAGAAAAGTAATAATGGGAGCAAGAACTAATGCCCGACTAAATATCAAGGAGCATGCTATCTTTATAGATTTTCATCGAGCTTATGATCCGATAGAATGAAAGAGCCCTTAAATGACAATGACGAATCTGAAAATTCCGAATAAAATAATTATTTGGCGAGAATGCTTTTTACCTTGTTCATGGAAAAGTCAACAATATAATTTTTGAAGTATAAAGTGAACCACTGTCTACTACATTATTTAATAGAATGTCCGAAAAAGTTATCAGAGAAAGCAAGATAAACCGCAATGTTACTAATAAAGAAAAGCCACCAGTATCTTCCATATGCAGATGGTATCACTATTGTAACGACAACAAAAAAAGAACTTCAGGGAGTAACCAAGAGGTTAGAAAGCAAGAAAAGAATAGAAGGGGTTCAACATTAAACACGTTCTTATAGTCAAAGAGCATATCATTAAAAAAAGAAACTACTGATGTAGTTGTACCTGAACACCCCCCCCCCCTCCTCCAAACCTGACAGGTATGTATGTTATTTTAGGACCAAAAGCAAAGTTCCCAGTGTTTGCTTGCATTTTGTAGCATCGTAAAGAACCTCCATCCATTCGTCCTGCTGTGAGCATGATTTTCAGCACGAAGAAAGCCCTCTGCAACTCGTCCCAACGATGCAAATCGGAACAGGCACGTTGCATATTTTGCTCTTATGATTGCAATTCCAACCAGCGCTTGTCTGAGTTCAAGCGCATCCTTCTTTTGCTTTGGGTATCACCTTTACAGCTGCCGGTAAACATGGGGTTCCAAAATCAGCTGGCATCCGTTCGAAGTCAACGATCCAACATCAAATGTCATTTCGGATCACAAAAACTAAACAGCTATCCAGGCACTTGTGTAACGAGTGCTGTTGTCCAGTGTTTAATCGTTTTCTCATATTTTTAAACGGAAATGTTTATAATTAGCACATAAATTAGTTTTGTAAGAATTAATGTTTTCTATTCTTTTCCAAATATGTTACAATGATTCCTATTCGAATGTTTGTTCAATGAGTATGCATCTACCAATGAATATGGGTGCAATCTACATGTTTGTATTATTTAATAGTTAGAGCTAGCTAATGGATATAATTTAAAAACAAAACATTAAAAAGTGTTTGCTTCTATCGTCTGTTTTTATGAATATTTGTGGAGATGGTTTCTTTAGAAATATAATTTCTATATTTCCTTCTCCAACTCTTATCAATAATTTTTTGCAAAACATTTCGCTGTTTGTCTTCTTCACTATTGTGATTGTTGGCCTATGTGCAGCCACATGCAACAGCAGTGTCAGTATACTACTAGTGAACAGATGGCAGATGTTGCACTTTCTCCAGTACAGAATTATTCATGATAGCTGCAATTGCTTGCACGTATTGCCTTTGGCATCAGTTAATCATAGCATTATTTTTGACTATAACTCTACTGTGTACATATTGAATACATGATATTGATTGGTGTTTGGTGGTTGTTTTCTATTAATGGATCCTAGCGGACTGTTATCATGGCTTTGCGATATTTTGATTACGACAGGCTTGTAAGATAAAATTACAAAATCAGTCTGGAGGTCAAGGATATAGTCACAATTATTATTCTAAGCTAGTGCTGTCAGCTGTTAATATCTGACAATTCTAACGTTTTCTAAACTTTATTACATTTTTAATTCGTTGAAGATATTCCATGCCGTTCACTGTAATTGTAACTTTATATGAACCAAAACAGGAAAACCAACATTTGTTGATGTTTGTTGAACGTAAAACTGTATACTGATCTGAAAAATGACTGACAAAATATTTATATGTAAAATAAAAAACGATAAATGGCAAACAGAAGGGAGTAAGCTTCGGAAAGAGCCTACTTATCACAGTCATCGGATGAAAAATGTAAATTCCATTACCTATAAAATATCTTTATTTAGATGTATCACTTTTATATCTGCTAATGGCTTTGACGAAGACTAATATAAAAGCGACACAGCATTGATTCAATGTCTCCTAAAGTCTGAGTACTTGAGTCGTAAATGGAAATCAAACGGGCAACAAGAAAATGAGTTACTTGAAAATATTTACCTTAACCGGACAGACTTGAATGGTTTTTATTGCGTGATTTTCGTTCGAACTTTCAGAGGAAAATTGCAATTTTAACGCAGTTTTTCTTAAAAGCATCTGCTCTTTAAAAGTGAGTTCACACCGAGCGTCATAATTTGAATCTGCAGCCGGCTAAACATACCGGGGGTTATTAAATGCACATGGAATCGTCGCCGTAGCAACACTGCATGCTGGAGCAGAGAAAATTTGCAGCAAGAAATTGAAAACTAGAATTGAGGGCATCCTGTGCCACACGTGTGATTCAGAAGCAATCGACACGTTAACAAATAGCTGTTTTCTTTGACAAAATGCGTCGTTATGGGTTTAGTTCAGTTTGGATAACTTCCTGAATTGAAAAGACACGGAACAAGAAAATGCTCTATAATGTGCCTTGTGGTGTTCCGGACTCGATCTTTATATGCGATTATTGTGATTAGATTTTTGCGCAGTGCGACAATCTCTCGGTTAAGCACGTGACTTGCCTTTCTAATTTCCATTTTTATATATTATTTAAACAGACCAATTAGTTTTAATTAGTTTATTCCATTTTACAGGTTTGAGTTTGAGTTTTTTAGAGTTGTCTTGAATCAAAAGTGAATTTATATGCACTAAAATGTGCCCCTATATATTACAAAGGCTCCACGTTGCGGCGCCATAAATATTGCAATGACCCTTGCCTTGTTTACTATTATTTTGGTACCAAATTTAATAAGTTACATTAGGGCAAATCACCACACAATTCTCAGGTTAATTTATTATTGTGCTTACTTTGCTTGTCAGTAATTTAAGGCTAGTTAAAATGAAATGTATTGGTTCATGTTCAAATAAACTGGTTGAATGCCCCTTCCTTAATATTTTATTTAACTGCAATATTTTATACTAGCTCACGGCAGGACACAAAAACTCTTTTCTCAGTTGGGATCAGAAATTGGCTATATTCATAAATTAGTAGTTCAAATGTGCGATTCTAGTTCATATAATGCACAACCTCGTAAATTAACATTTAACACAGAACTTTTGCTAGTGCAATGAACGTTACTTTGAATGTTTTAATAGTGAAAATAGACGAGGAAGCGTCAGGTAAATCATTTGAATATTCTGCTTAATAACAAGACGTGCACTTTATTGTTATTAGGATGACGTAGGACCTACGCCAGCAAGCAATTGTTTTTGATGCTTAAAAAATGTCCGCAAAAACGCAGATTCTGACAACGCCTTTCAATTTGTGAAGCTCACGAAGTATTTGGACTCTTAGAAATGCGCTGGGCTTCTTCAGCAAGGTTTATTCTTGTATTTAAATAGTTTTTCCGACTTCTGACACTTGAATTGCAGTTAGTTCCTACCTTGTAAAAATTGCCGCAACTTGGCTCGGAGATGGTCCTAGACGACGCTGCTGGAACTTCTCAGCCTGTATACGCTTTCCTGGCCGCAAATGTTAATTGGGATGCTCTTGCAAACCCCGCTGATGCTCTGGATTATTGACCTCTGGGTTCCGATCCTTATATTGGTCGAAGATCGGAAATTTCAGGTGATCGGCTGCCGTTCCCACTCGAAGATTGGATTGGAAAAATCTTTAATTTTTTATCGTAGAACTCGCCACAAACACTAGTACAGCTGCCTGAACACTTATGTAAATAAACTGTATACCTTTATTTGGGTAAGAACACTTTTATTACATAAAAACATTAATAATTAAAATAGAGCACAAATTTGCCCAAGCTTCAAATAATTTTATTCAATTGTTCTCCCTATTTTTAACAACAAAAAAGCATCACGTTGCTATGTTACCGTGATCTTCTGCTATTAATTAGAAATTACTTTTGATAACAAATAACTATCAACGGAGTAATGTTTGAATACATAAATCTTAAATTAACATTTTCTTAAATCTAAATATTGTCTTTAGCTTATAAGTAGTATTGTTCCTTCGCGTTATACACACAAACGTTTTTAAAATCACTACTTTGCTTTTTGCACTTTGGTTTTGATTACACTGGTATTTTTACAAGTCACTTGCTTTTCTTTTCTTCCGTGGACTAATTCTGGATTGCTCTTTGCAATTTTCTATTCCCTTATCTTGCTTTCATCTACTTTTCAGATTGCTCGCCCTTTCACTAGCCTTTGCTTTTATTAATAACTGCGCTCATTTAGTATGCACATAACAAACATTTTGTGTCAATTACTTTCGTTTGGCCTGGCTTTAAATATGCCCAAACCTATCATTTTGGTTGTATTATTTTACTGAAACTTCAAATTCAAACCCTCTGAGATATGCTTTGCTTTTGCGTGCCTTTGTCCGACTAATTACTGCTACTCGCATCTCGTTACCAATACATTTAATACGTTTTATTACTGTTTAAAATTGCAATTATATAAAATATCTTTGGTTTATTAACTTGGTTAAATGTTTCGCACTGCAAACAGACCCAATTTGTGGGCTTAAAACTATTTCAATATATGCATTAAACGCGTAGAAAGTATGAATTTATTTAGATAAAATATGCAGTTATATGCAAAAAATTTGCTCTAGTAAAAAAAGAAAGTGACATGTAGGCTAAATGTAGTCGCAACTATTTGTATGGCCAATTTCTACGGTCTGCGATTAAACTATCGCGATAGTTAAGCAACGTTAGCCGTGGTCCGACCGATAGTGGTCGTTAGATCGCAGGCAGCCTTGGCACTGACAACAGGCTTCCCACCACAGCCACACAATATTCTGATATTAGAATAATGGGTTTATTGATATATACCTAATTATACTTTCTAATTAAATCATTCAGTAAGAGGCTATCGTAAGAGGTTTTCTAAATTACTTAATTAAATGCCAGTCTCTTTTAAGAATATAACTTGTTTATATGCAGGAATACGCATAGTAGGACTAACATAATGCTAATGGAATAGAAACTCTAACTTGCTGCCTTAAATAAAACAAATGTTATTTGCGACAGTGTTTTGCAATTATTGTGACATAAGGAAATGGATTTTAAAAACTGTTATAAACATGCAGAAATATACAGTAGCAGAAAAAGCATCAATTCTGGATTTAGAATGTGTACAGTCAGAGAAAAGCAGCGAGCCAGAAGATCAGCGTTTTAGCGTGCCGAAGATCACAGCACTAGTTAACCTTCCTATTCTATTTGCTTTATATTGCCCTTATGGTGCCCGCTTCTGTATACATAGGATATATTTTATATATCTGTATATTTGCTATTAATGAAATTATTTACAAAGGAACAAATGAGATTTTTGTGAGATATTTGCAAAATTTTGTTTTACCAAATATATAGCACGGGGACACAAATTTAGCAGTTTAGTTTAGAAATGTTATCGTTTACTAGGGGGTTATAAATAATTCTCTAAAGAAAATGATTAAAAGTGGAAGTGCACTAACATAAACCAATTTCCTTGTTCTAAGTATTTGCAAATGTCATGTTAATTAGGGTTTTGTTGTACTTGAAGGATTAAGTATTTATGACAGAAAATATGACAATAGTTATATAATGGGATATGGTAAAATAAGGAAATACAAATCTACAACACCATTGTTAAAAGTGTTAGGATATATGGAGCTGAGACATAGCGAATGAATGAAGCCGAGAAGAGAAGATTGGCGGCAGTGGAAATTGGGCATTAAGAAGATCCTCTAAAATATCTGAGTACACAACGAAACAATCTAAACGCAAACGAATGCCAAAAAAGCTATTGTTGACAACGTGTAGAAAAGGCAATTGATATGGTACGGCCATTCAAAAATGATGAACGAAGGCAAATTGCCCACAACAGCTCTAGAATGAATTCTTCCAGAAAAAAGAAATAAAGGAAGAACTAGAATAACTCAGGAAACATAAAGAAAATCATGAGCGAAAAATCTTCAGGATCAACATTGCCAAGGCAGACGAAGGTAGATAAAGAGTTTCGCCATCGAATAGTGTCGACAAGTACTATAAAACCAATTCATATTTCAAATAGTTTTTCCAACAAGTACTTATTTTACTTAATGGTCCCCTTGTACCTTATGGTAGAGGTTTGAGGGTTTTGATATTATAAAGCTCCCCACTGATTTCTGTTCCTTGCACACGTTTTTGCTACTTTCCAACTAGAACTAATACTTCTTGCAATAGCTTCAATAAGATTATTTTACTAGTTTTTTCTTGGTCTGTCCCTGTTTTTTCGTCTTGCAAAACCCCGTCTCCCAAACCTGTTTGGGCAACCGTTCCGGGTTATTTTAGCCTTTCGCATGTGATCTCATATGGTTTTGTCTTCGATCCTCCAAAGGAATTGCATTTATGCCACTTGTGGCTCTTTCCTGTAAGCTTTACGAAGGTTTCAAGATTCCGATTCATTATGTTAGTACTGGGACAAAGATAGATTTATATGCCAGCTTGGTTCCTTTACTAACTGCTTTTGTGCCTATGAAGAATTTGTTTAGGGAAGAGGAGAACTGACCTGCCGACGCATTCTTCCGTCTTCACTGACGGTGGAAGATATTTAAATGTATAGGCTTGTCTTTGGTTTTGCAACTGTCTTGCAACAATCATAGTTTTCGATTTATCACAGTTAATTATCATCTCCCTCTGTTCTAGTTCTTCTTTTCACACTTTCAGATTAAACTGTAGGTCTATTTCAGATTTAGCGCGTACAATAGTTTAAATGTTGCCGGTTGCCTAAAGTGATAGGGAATATAGAACATATGTGTGCTAGACAGTAATGGATTTTTCCCAAGAGAAATCAAGATGGTACATGTACTATTGCCGACTATTGTACTTGTTACCTAGCTATCAAAGTAATTACTGCATTTTCCTTTTCGGTTACTCTCATGGCAAATAGCATTTGAACCTTTACCAACTCATGGAATGGCTATGTTTCGTACAATATTAGGCAACCTGTATACCAACAGATTTTAGATTGACGTTCCTAATTTTAAAAATTTAGTTTTACTTCGGCAGTTTTGAATTACATCGACCATTAGCACAGTACATAGATAGATATGGCGACAGTATGTCCCTTTCTTTAACTCCCCCGCACGTTTCAAATTCCTGCGACTTCATATTTGAGGTTGTTACTTTGCTATATGCTCTTTGATAAAAGCCGATGATGCCCTCCAGTAGGTGTCTAGTAACTCCTCTCTTTCCTGACACTTTAAACAACTCGTCCCATGGGAAAGCTTGCTTTAGATCTAAAAAGCATGCATAGATGTAATTCGGAATCATATTCCATGGTTTTCTCTATTGCTTGGTGCTCTGTCTGCTCTAAAACCTTGTTGTCTCTCTTCTAGTAATTTTTCTAAATGCTCTTAGTTTCGAATAAAAAAATTTTCAGGAAAGCTATGATGTTAATCGGTTCTAATGAATAGATTTCGCCCAGGTATAGAAGAATTTCTGTGTATTTTCATTGTTACCTAATATGAATTTTTCCTCATTTTCAACAGACGTTTTGGTATGTCACACTGGAAGTGGCCAAAAGCTAGTTAGAGCCACCATCGTCATCAATATGAAGCTTGAAAGATATAAACTTATTAACAAGAAGAAACACGCCACGCTGGGGTTTGAACCTGCCGCATCTGCATAGCGATCGTAATTGCACCTGCATAGAAATCGTAACTGCATCCAGAAGTCGAACTGCGCCATCGAGGCTATTTGAAATGAGTGCGGCGCGCGCCTTTATTTAAGGAACCGGTCTTATTGTTGAAACGTTTCGACTCCTTTGTGACATTATCCTGTATCTATTGAGTCCTATTTTCGGGAAGTGTAAAGCCTGACTTATGTGAAAATGATTGCTTCCTTCTATTTCAAAATTAACGCAAAAATAAACAAAATTTTATTATTTTAAGGTAATCACCCTGTATATATTTGTCTGAAATTGTACTGGTTTCATTAGAGGTATATATACAGTGTGTATACAAAATATCATCTTCTTCCGACAAATAGTTTTTGAGTTATACCGCCAGATAGACAGTCAGACAGACAGACAGACGAATTGAGAAAACCTGTTTTTCGTCATCTAGGGGTCCTGAAACGTGAAGATCAGAAGAAATCTCGGAAGGTGATATTTTCGTGATTACAATACTTCCTTCGACTTTCAGACGAGGGAACTAAAAAGAAGTTGATCGAAGCTACCGTAAAATTAATGGAACAAAGACGAAAGCTGGATCTTACATTTACAATGAGAGAAGAAAAACCATAAAAAATGCACAACACGAAATAACAACCGATAATAAAATAGTAAATGAAACTAAAGCTTTCTAAGAACACCTACTTAGCTGAAATGTTTTAAATACCCCCAATTTGGAAGTAATACAAATGTGAAATGCCTATACGAGACTTCTCGACCAGAGATGTGGTAGGATTACATTCCATGTACAAACCGACAACGATATGGGTACAGAGAAAATAACATATATAAGGGTGTAACATATAAAGACCCAGTATCACCCAAGTTATTTACAGCAGCCCTAAAAGGTGTATTTGAGAAGCTTAACTGGGCTGCCATATGCGTAAATATAGATGGGAATTATCTTAAATCACTTAAGTTTCGCAGACATGATCATTTTGAAGATGAGACATGGAAGAGCTGCAAATCATGGTTCAACCACTAAACCAAATATCGAGATCAATCGGGCTAAAATGAATATCAGCAAGATTAAACTCATGCGTAAAGCATCAACCAATCTAGAACTAATAGACAAACCATTGAGAATGTAGAAGAGTATATGTACTTTGCCACAAAATAAATCCAGAAAACAAAATCAAACTGTGAAGATATTTCTCCTATTTCAACTCAGTTGGGCAGCGCTTGGGAATCTAAGACACATTTACAAAAACTCTGCTGTCGCAAAATGATTAAGCCGAGAAGTTTACAATAAGTGTATCTTACCAGTAACAGCATATATGGAATGGAAACCAGCTTCTTAACGGCAAAGAGTGGAGATCGCTTACAAATCACACAGTTATTTGGAGGTTTGATTCTTCCTCAGCGCCTTTGCGTCCACTACTAGACATAGGTCTTCCGCTCTCGTTTCTATTTCACACTGTCCTGTGCAGTTCGTTTGCTTTTTCCTTGATATTCCCCAACCCTCTACGTTATGGGAGCTCATACCTCTTTTATGTAATCGTGATCGCTATTGCACCTCTCGTTTTGTCCATCTTATGTTGTTCTGTCTTGCCACCTGTCCAGCCCATCTCCATTTCATAGTACTTATTCTTGTTACTACATCATTTACTTAACTTTTGTTTCTAATGTGTTCGTTATAGATATTGTCCCTTAAACTGATTCCTAGCATAAGACGTTCGATTGTAAGTTGGGCAGTTCTAACTTTGTTAGCCAATTTGATTGTGAGTGTCCTAGTTTTTATAGCGTAAGTTAGTACTGGGAGGATGCAACTATTGAAGACTTTTCGTTTAATGTTAAGTGGTATTTGCCTGTTTCTTCAACACTGTGCCTAGTTTGCCGACTACGGCTCAAGTCCTTCGTATTTTTCGCGATAATTCTGCAGTTTGGTTAATCCTGCCGCGTATTTCGTTTCTATACCACCATACCATTTCTTGAAACTGTTTTATATTATCACCTAGCAGAACTATACCATCCGCGAAGCGGATACGGCTTACACATTTTCTATACATGTTTATGCCTTTTCTATCCTATTCCAACTTTTTAAACACGTCTTCCATGGCGAAAGTGAACAATTTTGGGGATATCACATCGCCCTGTTTCACCTCTTTTCCTAGATGATTTCTGTATGTTATTAGATCTTCATCTAATCTTACCTGTAGTGTAGCATGATCGTATATGTGCTTTATGATAGTTCTCAATTTAGAATGAATTCTAGCACTGTGCATGGCTTTAAAGACAGCCAATAATTTTATAGAGGCAAAAGGTTTATTGTAATTTGCAAAGGGTATCTGTAGCGGCACACTGTACTCCTGGTTTGTGGTTAGGGCTAGAATAACAAATAAAGAAATAAGACAAGAAATTAAAGTTACCGACGTCATAACCCGAATTGCGAACCTTAAATGGAACTGGGTGGGCCACTTGGTCAAGTCTGATCTCGATAAATGGGAGTATCGGCTGCTGCAGTGGAGGTCGAAAACCACAAAATGCATTACAGGGGAAGACTGTGGAAGAAGTGGCTGCACAATGTTAACGAGATTGTTGGAAAACAGTGGCAACAATCAGTTTAAAACAGAGGAGAGTGGAAAATTAAAGGAAGCAGTCAGCAGTGGACATAGGCAGGCTGAGGAAGAAGAGACGAAGAAGATGTATTTTGCTTATAATCCGCCCTTTAGTTTGGGAAATCTGGTTTCAACGGTTTTATATTCGTGGGAATTTAAACTAACAAGATACCTACCTTCAGATAGCTGAACTTCAAACCCTGGGTCCACCATGTGTCTTCGTGGTGCAAAAAGATTTGAGGTTTGTGCATCGTGGGCGCTAATATCCAAAATGACTAACTTCGCCACGTGATGTACTAAGTTTTATCGGGAACGACATTCAGTCTTTGATATAATGTATTAAAGTTGTCTTACTCTAGATCAATCAATAAATCTTAATATTTAGTTTTATTTCTCTTAGAAATAATACACTCTGTATCCATTTTCCAGTTATTTTCCGTCTTTAAATTTAAGTTAAAAGCACAAAAAATGTAACTTCCTTCAACCTTTTAAATAGAAAGCTGCTGTAATAGCTGTTTCGTTATAAGAAAATAAGTTGCAGTTTTTTCAAACTTAATGGTAGCCAAACGCTATACTGTTATAATTTTGCTAAATATTTTATTTTACTAAGATATATTGATTTTAAATCAAGATTTAGTACGTACATATTTCTATATCTTCTGGTTTCCCTATTTCCATTTTCGAAGTTTTCTAATTAACAATTTTACAAGCGCCGCTATGTGAATTTCCCGCCTCTGAAAATTGTACACTAACGCGTAATAACGCGATGTCTCCAAAAATAGCCGCTTTTATAAAAATATCAGCAATACAGACACATCGACCTTAGGTTTTGTGACATAAATAAACGCTCATAAAAAGCTGGCTGCGATCAAGATAAACTCTATTTCACATTTTACATCTACCACATTACATTCTAATTTTCATGTTTGCAACATCCTTTCTAGATCAATTTCCATTACATTCGAAACATTTCGAAAAATGTTTTGCACCGTCTATTTCAGCGAAACCTGGTTCTATAGAATGTCATGGAAAATTATGAAAAGGAATGCTCCAACAGGGAAAATAAAACTACGGTAATGCTAAGTAAAGCTGAATCGAGAGAGAAGATGGAGATTGCGATGTGACGAGCTCGATTCTTAAAGCCTCGCCTATCAAAATGCACAAGCTAACAAATTGCTGTCAACAATACCTACCTTGTTGAACTATCTCAAAGTATGCGATACTTAGCTTTGAATTGGTTATCAAAAACGCCCGTTAGTTTGGATTAGAGTTAAATAAAGCGGGTTAACTACAGTATAGAAGACAACAGTTTACTTCCTTTCATTATTTTCCTAAAGAATATGAAACAGTTGAAATGCTATTTTAGCTTTAAGATATTTTTAATAAGTAAGAATGCTTACTATAATCGAAGGAACATTGATTTGGAAAATTGAAAGGTTCGATTTCCACGAAAATTCGGGCGAAAGCCCATAAAACAGGCATTTGAATGTGAAAAAATCTAACATCCAGCAATGTAAAATAATTTCAAAGATTCTTTAATGTAAAAGTTTCCTCTATCCACGGGTTTGAACTTCGAACTCTACCCACTGCTTCACCGTGGTGGTGTAGAAACTTAGTAAAAAATGTAAAAAAAACCCTACTGGCATGTTTATTTGTCCTTAAAAAATGTTATATTCTTCTCCATCTGTACTAATTTCCTTGTAACCTATTTTTGGTTCATAACCTTTGCTTACTGCGTCTTCTATGTTTTTTATTTTGGCCTGTATTGCCAATTCGATATTAGTCAGATAATTATCGATATAATACAAAAAACGTTGCAAGAAAGATTAAACGATTTAATGCGAGATCAAAGCATTGAAGAAGGATGGGAAAGCCTCAAAATGCCATAGTGAGTGCAGCTGCAGAAATAAGCAGAAAGGCAAAGGTGGAAAAAAGGAAGGGTATCTGAAAGAGAACCAGCTGAAAGAACAAATTCAAGATTTAGAATGTTAGAAGATGCATACACAGAAAATACAACTAGATACAAGAAACAAAGAAAGAAAGGAAGCGCCTCGATCGACAGATGAACAAGACAAGTAAAAAAAAAGTTTTGGAAAAAATTTAAGATAGTTACAAAAGCAAATAAATCGGAGACTTGTACCACGGCAGTGAAAACAATTACACAGAAGTATTGAGGCACCACAGTCTTTCTGAAAACAAAGAACGACTGTTAGAGGAGTAGGTAGAAAGATTGGAAAGATGGGGTAGCATATTCTGAAGGATTATTGAACAAAGATGAAGATGGAAGTGGCCAAGAACAAGAAACAACAGATATAACAAATTATGATCATTTTGAAAATGAACCACCACGGTTCGTTGAAATAAAAGAAATTTTAACGAATCTAAAAAGGAGGAGGTACGATATCAGCGGAGTAGTTGAAATATGGAGGTCAAGACATTTTTACCGGGCTACATAAATTAATAAGCAAGATATGAAAAGACGAGCAAATGTCAAGAGAATGGTCTCAGGCGGTAATGTGCCCTATTCAACAACAAGGGGTAAAAAAGAATGCAGCAGATGAGTGGCACTATTAAATGTAGCATACAAAATCATGTCCACATGTATCAAGGAAAGGGTTACAAAAGGAGTGGAATATTATTTAGGGAAGTACCAATGTGAATTTCGGGCAGGATCATCCGGATGTTTGCTGGTCCATAGCTATTCGTGTTGAGATAAATACAGGCAGTGAGCACTCACATCTTGTTTACAGACTTCAGACAGGCGATGATATTATAAACAAGCCAAGATTATTTCAATGGAAGAGTTAAGTATATCTACCGAAAATGACTTTGGAAGAAACGGAAAACAAGTTAGAGTGGAAATTTAGAGTAGACGAAGGATTCGCAATCAAACCAATCAGGACTGGGCTAATATACCACAGAAGACGTCAGGATCTGGCCTTTGCAGATGATCTAACGACAATAACTAGAAACCAAAACAATCTGCAAGCTGGAACAGGCAGCACAAGCAATTGGTTTAAAAATGAACGAAAAAAGAGACCACATATGTGGCATGGAATGAGAAAGAACTAAATGAAAATAAATAGCTTCAAATAATGAACGAATACGAACAAAAAATCATAAAATTAAAAAAAGAAAAAATCAGTAAAGAAATCTTGGAGTCTGATAATAAACAAAGAACAATATGGAGAATAATAAAAAAAGGTGTAAACAATATCAATAGCAATGGAGTGGTAAGTGTGATTTCCCCAGAATCTCACAACGACTACTTTGTGCATGTAGCCGACGATTTATTATCAAATATTCCCCCATCAAAGTACTCACACAGTGTTTATCTAAAGAAATTACCAGTAAACAATGAACAATCACTCTTCTTATATGCTGTTGAGGAATCCGAGGTAGAAGATATTATAAAGGCATTAAAAAAGTCAAAATCATTAGACCTATATAATCAATCGGTTTGTATGTACAAAGAAAATGTTTTATGTTTATCTGCCCCGATAGCTCATATTGCAAACATCATTTTAAAGACGGGCATATTTCCTAATAAATTGAAACAAGCCAAAATTATACCTCTATATAAATCGGGTGAAATTGATGATAAATCCAATTATAGACCCATTGCGCTTCTCCCCATTTTGGCCAAAATTATAGAAAAAATTATTGCAGTTCGAATTCTAAATTTCTTTGAAACCAACCATATTTTTACGGACAGACAGTTTGGGTTTAGAAAAGGAAGGGACACGTCGGGAGCCGTGCTGAATCTCATTAATTATATAACAGAATCATTGGAAAACAAAAAATCTTCCTTTGCACTATTTCTTGATTTAAGCAAGGCGTTCGACTGTGTCTCAAAAAGCATTTTACTAGATAAACTGGAGTATTACGGTTGCAGGGGAGTAACTCTAAAACTAATGTCATCCTACTTATCTGACAGATCTCAATGTGTATTTTGCAAAGGTCAGTATAGCCAGATGTCTTCAATTCAACATGGTGTCCCACAAGGAAGTGTATTGGGACCGTTATTATTTTTAATCTATGTTAACGATTTGCCTAATGCCATCCCAGTTTTCACGACTTTATTTGCAGACGATACGACCTTTGCAAACCACATAGAAGATGAAACTCTAGTCAATCAGTTACAAACCAACATTATCAACCAAGCCTCAGATTGGTTCCAGGCAAATAAGCTTTGTTTAAACCAAAATAAAACTACCACTTTACTATTTTCAAATAAACAAAATATCTGTGAAACCGTCAAATTTTTAGGCCTTACCTTGGATAACAAACTAACTTGGCAAGCACATGTTGACAATCTTTCAATTAAGTTATCAAGAACAATTTATGTAATTAGACAAATAAAAAATCGAGTAAACTTAGATGCTGCCATTACTGCATACCACGCATTATTTCATAGTGTAATGACGTACGGTCTTATAAACTGGGGTACCTCTACACATATTAAAAAAATTTTCATTGTACAAAAAAGAGCCTTGAGAGTGTTGGCGGGAGCGAGTCAGTTAGACAGTTGTAAACCATTGTTTAAAAATTATAACATATTAACGCTACCGTCAGCAATACTATATTGTAATCTATTATACATAAAAGAACATTATGGCGATTATACAAAAAACGGCGATGCCCATGGTTACGACACCCGCAGTCGAGGCGATATACAGGTTCCGCAGCAGAGACTAACGTCCACTAAACGAAATAATTTCGGAATAGGATTATTTAATTCGCTTCCTAGTACTCTCAAAAATGCCCCAACAAAACTCTTCAAAGTTAAGCTTAAAAAACATCTTCTGGCCAATGTCTACTATGAACTTTCCGATTTCAGATTTGTTGAAAATTAAGACTGTCTTGTTTTATTGACTTTAGTATTTTTGTTGTTAATGTATTTATCTGTAGTTGACTATTTCTGTAAATGCATTGTACTTTTTTATTTTTATATTTTTATATTTAAACTGAAATTGTGACATATCTAAGCACCACGGTGTATATTATGATGAATAAATACAATACAATACAATACAATACAATGTACAGAAAGAACAAAACCTATAAATCTGAAAAGGTTAACAGTTTTACTTATTTAGTGCTAATAATACATAAAAGAATCGGAAAATACGTATAAAGTGAGAGTGAGAATACTGGCATTACACCAGCCTGCGTGTTTGCATTAAATGAGATGTTAAAGAGTAAATTAGTGCTGCGCAGAGTAAGAAAGAAAGTGCATAAATCATCGATAAGGCCCGTCGTTCAGTACTCCAGTTAGGCGAAACAATCGGACCAGAAAGCCTTGGGAATGTGGCGAACGGAAAGTACTAAGAAGGATTTTAGGTCAAAGAAAAGTCAGCGATAGGTAGTAAAGAATGATCAACCGTGAAATCAGAGAGTTGTATGGTTAACCCGACATTATGAGAGCGTTCAAGGCGCAAATGGTGAGATCGTGCCACCAGAAGAAAGGAAAGCATACCTACTTGTTACGGTCCGAAAATATTATTTCTGATTTCCTCCCACTATTACTGGGAATTCAGTAACTTTAAACGTCGTCGTGTATTTCTAGTTGCCTATACAGTTTTTAGTTTTGAATTCGCAATTGGCATTCATTTCTTTCGAAAACTTTTCGTTTGCAGCTTTCGCTTTTCAAATCCTTTTGGACATTTTTCGGAATCCTAATTTTACTTTCGAAGCTATAGGACATGTTCGTTCTGGACTGTTTTTGATGACGCTTTGCCAGCGGATTTATCCCGATAGATTTGGTTTTATTGGTTTGTTGGATTGTTGCACGCTTCTGATTAATTCAAGATTTGTTAATATTTTGGAAGTAAAACACCCGTTATTCGCCCTTTTTCGCTCTCCTTTTACATTCTTCGTACTTTCTACAAGTAATCCCAAGATTTATCATGATATCTGCAGCAAATCCGCGGATGTTGAAATAGCCGCATGTCGCTGTTCGTACCATGTATTGAGTTGCAAATTTGGCACTGGGAAAAGTCGAAACATCTAGCACCACGAATGCGCTCTGGCAAACTTTTCTGAATTTTCTACGCAAGGAGTGGTCTATCGTAACAAGTGAAATACATACCTGTCACTTGCATCATGGAGGTTACTTACTACAGATCTTAAATTTGATTATAGTTTCTATTTAACCAGTAAACAACGATCAATTTATATTGTAATTTTACAAATTGTCTATTGCTGCATTTTCTAAATCAATGCTGTATATTTTCCATTTGTTAGGAATAGTAAATGAGTAATTCCACTAATATATGTACGCCACTGGGCGATCGTGCAAAGATTTGGTTTTTTTTCCTTAATGCGATAAACTGTGTCATATTTAGATCTACGTTCGTTCGGAGAGGGCACTTGTGCGGTGCGATATGTCAATAATTTAATTAATTACATGTTTTAAACGCCGGTTGATGCTAATTTACACTAACTTTAACTACTTTGCTGAATCTATTCCAAGCGCGTTTATCTAACAAAATCCTTTATGCTTGCATGTGCGGCTCGTGTAATAGTTGTCGTCTTGACATTTATTTGAAAACATGTCTTGAAGCTTATTGTTTTAATAAACGTATTGTTGGTGCTGAGCACTAGCCGTTGTTATTTTGTCTATACAACCTATTTTATGTAGCAGCTTACCTACCCCATATGGTTCACCGGAGTGTGTCATATTAAGTCGTTGAACTTGGCACCCCTTCACTGTTTGTAACGTTTTAGTAAACTACTGTATTATTTTTCCCCGCGGCCCCTCTCTGACTTCTGTTAGTAAATGGGTGTTGCATACACCAGGTTTTGGCGTGGATATTGGAAGTATCCTATTGTTAGGTTTATTTTACCAAAAATTAAGGTAATAGACTATATTCAAGGCATAATAAAAAAATAAATTTCGGATATTATTCAGCACAACCACAACGATTAGTAAGTGAAAAGTTAATAGTAGTAATTTTGAAGTAGTTTTTTACAGAATTTAGACCGGAAATATATATTTCCCCGAAATGATAGTTGCGCATGACTGAAAGCAAAGTAAATAAATTGTGTTCAAGTCTCCTTACCTTCCTCATCTTAATATATGAAATATTCAGACAAGTACTTAAAGGCATGACAAAAATGCTTAAGGTTTCAGGTAAACCAAATAAACAGTAATGTTGTTAATAAGCGAGTGTTCAATGTGTAGGGTCATTTAAAAATTGCCTAGATTTAATTACAAGCTGGCAATTTCACTTGGATAGCTATGGCTGATTACCTGGAAGAAATGAATACATTTACTCCTGCAACAAAAAAGCTTGGAAAATATTCTAAAAGTGTAATTTTGCAAAAAAGCTCCGGAGCCCGGTAGCAACCGAGTTCAAGTAGCGTCCACATTTAGCGTATTGTTAACAGGTTTTTAATCCATTGAAAGAGCAACAATGGGTCTACAGAAGCAGCAGTTGTCCGAAACCTTTTTTCGTCTTGTAAATTCTACAATAGCACCGCGCTTTTCCGTTTTGCAGCTAACTACAAACGCGGAAAATGAACAAGGGATAAAAAAATCCAACAAAAACACTTTGAAACAAAGGACATCAGAGATTTGCTCAACCGATGGCTGCTTTGTATTCTGTGCGATGAAGTGACATACGGGGTCAATTGTGTGTTCGATTGCCGACCAACGAGGGATGAACGGACGCTACCGTCCACTGAAAACGAGCGAGGGAGCGAGCGAGTGCCGATTTTCCCGCTCTATCAACGGAATTAGGTATAGGGGCAGCCCTTAATTAATATGATCGGGGCTGCTCATCGGCGAACTGCTGCAGACGCACCTGTCTCGACGCCTCGAGGGTGTTGACGCATGCCGGTTGCTAGATGGCGCTGCCTACGCCACCGAGCGTATGATAATTTAATTGTCTTCTGAAGACGCGATCTTCTTCCGTCTTCACGGAGCATGTAGCTAAAGCATCACGGTGGTCGGATCCGAGCGCCTACGGCCATCATTAATGGAATACCTGGTCCCGAACTCTGTCAGATATGTTCTCTTCCTTTATTTATAGGCGGCAGTCGGGATTGCGGTCGCGAGGGAAGAGGGTTCGCTCCGGAGCCCGGAGCGAAATTTCTTTCTTCGGTTTCAATGGTCTTTTTGACTGACAAACAATGATTAATTAAGCGAGATATTTGATATTTCGTTTTCTCCAGAATGCAGCTTTAACAATGAGCACGATGCAAATTTAAGGCGAGCCGGAGAAAAAGCGGCGGGCGCTCGCCGTGTTTTATTAAATGAGCGGCGATGCAAAGCAGTTCCGGGCACCGTCTTGAGTGCTATATATTCATAAACACTCTCTGTACTCAATAATTCAAAGTTTTATTTACCATAATGTCAAGTATCTGTTAAATATTTTATCTTCACGCGTCAAGACGGCATCTATACGGTTGACAAACACTGCCGGAGTCGCTATTTGCATGCCGCGCCCCGGATCTGCTCACACGTACGCTTAACATAGAATGCATAATGCAATATTAAAATGGGACGGAGTAACGAATCGTCCGGGAGACCGACTCGATTCCGAAATTGCCGCTGCAGCGATTCCGGAATTTACGCGTATTTCCGTTTATGTTTCCAACAGGGCTGGACTGGCCGGCGTCGGCCTACCTCGACCTACCCCGATTCGCAACCTAGGGTAGTACAACACTCACCATAAGGTCTGTATTATTTAAGTTACACATTGGATTGCATTTCAATAATTCTAGGGCTGCCACCTGTTTACCACCAATAAAGCTGACTTTGGTGCTAACCTTTCAACATTGCTTTTGAAAAGGTAGAGAGATTTTGATATAAACACATAAGGAATGATATGTAATGTCTCTTGCACAGTCGTAGCTTCATGGATAAATGCATAGTGAAACCTCCTAAGTTTTATACTTTGCTTTTAATCAATGTCTTCGACCTCGTGGATAGCCTAGTTGAAGGTAGATCTGGTGGTATCGTCTGCAAAACGCCCCATTCCAGTTATTTTGATATTATCATAGCATAATTATTCACCATATGTGTATACTGAGCAGCTGTAAAGAAAGTGTACAACCTTGATGCGTTTCAAATTTAATCATAAATTTATTAGAGAAACTATTATCTACCCTTACAGTTACTTCATTGCTGATGTAAGTATGCCATTAGATTAGGTCAGATGACTGGGATACTTTCAGTACAATTTTGTTGCCTCTTCTATCATTCAAAATGTTCTGTATTTCTTCTTCAACAAAGTTGGCTTGCTCTGGCCGTATTTTCTTACAAAGACAACTTTCCGATCTGTTATAAAATTTGTGCGGGAGTAACACATTCATTTACAACGTTATTTAATAGCTTTTTTTTAAAATACTGTAAAATACCTTTGTGGTGGAATTCAATCTCTGTATAGCTTAGGTACCCTCGTGTCGTGCATTCTGATATGATCGTTTTCCTTCCATGCATGCGCCTTGTAAGTGACCATTTCACGACTTCCTATTGCACCACTCTTTGATAATTCTTTGAACGTTAAGAAAATCTTGGTTTTCATTTCAGATATGCGTGGGTTTCTTTAGTGTGTTTATCGGCTTTGGGATTTCTACAAGGTATATTAAATACATTTTATTACAGTTTTGTATATTTTCACTTTTTCCTCAGTACTCATGCGCAACTAACCCAGCAGGTTAAATTATCATACGAAACGTGCTAAAAATTCCCGAGAAGAAACATTTGCATACATCCTTATGAAGCTTTATCAAGCTGATATCAAACGATGTTCAGTATACAATTGATTGCTGTCATTGGTTTCTTAATAATTTGAATGGCAAGTACTCGTATTTGGTGTTCCGCACTGTATTAAATATAAGAATCAAGTGCAAAAACGAGTACATTCAACAGCCAAACAAAGCTAAAGGGTCATAGAACACCAGTGGTGCTACTGGTAGCTTGGACACTGACTGAAGTATGAAAGGAAATTACGAATTTTTGGAACAAATGTGCTGCGTTGAATATGAGAAACTATAACAACTTGTGAAGATCCCTAAAGAGGCAGAATAGAAAACACGCGAAGAAAACATTATTAAGGAAATGCAATCTTAAGGACTCTAGTAGATAGGCTATTTAGAAAACATGGAGAGGTCAAGAAAATTGAGTACCGAACAGCGGCATATATGACGATGTTACAGTAGGCGAGTGTCAAAAAATGGTTTAAAGTGTGATATTATGGTGTCATTCATGATAGTAGGGCATATTCCTTATTCATTTCCCTCAATATTTTATTTTTCTTCCTATGCGCTGTACAGGATTTGACCAGAACAGTTCTTAACGACGTGGAGAAAAGTACACGTCATTTCAAACACTAATTTAACCCATTAATGTCCTTTTTTATACCCGTATTATCACTTATGTATCTTACCATAGTTTACTTGACATTTTTCGGTCAATCTTCTCAGGACATCAATGAAGATAATGTCAAAGGGATACGTAGAGGTCAACCGCAAGTCTCCATAGATATTTTTGTCTATCATTTGGGCCAAGGCCAGTAATATACACAATCAGTCATTCTGTTCGTTTCGAAGTTTCATGATCAATATTTTGAAAGAAAACTAGTTGTACTAAAGGGTTTCCATTTTCAGTTACCGTTCTACAGTTTTAGGTATAGGTATCTAAGTTTTATTCTTTTGCTATTGTTGAGAAACATTTTGCTTGAGTAATCTTGCTTTCGAGAGCATATTTAATATATTTTAATATAAAACCAATACATTCTTTGAACATAAACCACAACACAAATCTACATGGATAGACAATGGAGGACGAAAATCAACAATCGATCATACTAACCAACAAAGAGATCCATCATACAAGAATACTGGACGTAAGAACACTAACTTCAGCTAATATTGCAACAAAACATGGATTACTACTGTGTAAAATAAAATTAAATGTGACAACTCTGCCAAAGAACAAGGCCCAAGTCATTGAAAGAATTAACACCAAAAAACTACAAAAACCGACCACTAGAGAACTCTAATTCTTGCACAGAAAATCAAGCAGCAGACGAGGTATGGTCTACAATAATGACAAATATACTAGAAGCAGCCAAGGAAGCAGTCAGCACAAGAAAATCTAAAGAACAGATGTAGCCAACAAAAGCTCCCTAGTTCACTGACGAGATAAGAGAACTAGCCCACGAGAAAAAGAAGGCCTTCCTGCAATACAAAAACACACCATCTGAAGAAGAACACCAAAGATATAAACAAGTACGAAACAGAATTAATCAAGAAATTAGAAAACGAAAAGAAAAATACTGGGGACGTCATACAAAGGACATGGAATACGACCTATATAGTGCTCAAACATGGATATGGAGAATGCTGCAGAAACAAAGGAAGGGCATAGACGAATATATCAAAAATAAATCATATAACAAGGGAAGAATGGACGAGCTACTTTAAAGAACACTTTCACCAAACAACAGAGGCAAACCAAAATCCACGTCCTGCATTTGAAACAAACCATTTTAATAATAACGAGATTAGAATACCATCAGAAGAAATAAAAAAGAAAATACGCCAACTGAAGAACCGAAAGACCTCAAGGCCGAATACAATTACAAAGGAAATGCTAAAATATGGCCGACAGACACTAATTGAATACACACATATCCTCTTTAATAAAATTCTAAATAATGAACGAGTGCCCAAACAGTGGAAGAGCAGCATTACAACACCGATCTACAAAAAAAAGGTAACCGAAAAACACCAGACAACTGCAGAGGGATCATACTGTAAAATACCGGTTCAAAATTATTCACTGCTCTCATCCGAGAAAAAATAGAGGAGAGAATCGAAATTGCAGAAGAGCAACAAAGATTTAGATATAACAAATGAACAATGAACGCAATCTTCATAGTGAGACAAATTACAGAACAAGCAATAGAATACAATCATCCTGCCTTCTTCTGTTTTGTTGATCTCAGAAAAGCTTTCGACCGTATTAAGAAACAGGACATCCTTAACATCCTAAACGACGAGAATATACTTATGCAAGTCATAATAGTAGTAGAAGACATATATAGAAACACCACCACAAGAATAAAAACATCTGAAGGTCTACCAGAATTATACATGTATTAATGAAGGAGTGACACAAGGGGACTCACTTAGCCCCATCTTATTTAATCTGGTAATGAACCGTATAATACAAGCAATTAAACCCAAACAAAGCTAAGAATGACACATTAGTTCAATATAACGGCCAAACAGTATAACATGCAAATATCCCTGGAGAAAACAAAATGCATGGTTATATCTAAGGACTTGCTAATATGCAAGCTGTAAATAGAGCAATCAATAGTAGAACAAGTAATGACATTCAAGTATCTAGGAGTTGAAACTACAAATAATAGAAACCAACTTGGAGAAATACAAGCTCAGAACACAAGAGCACTACAAGTGGCGAGGTGTTTGAGGATACGGCATGGCGAAACCAATATATGAGAACAGATGCTAAAGTAAGAGTATACAAGGCCATGGTGAGACCAATATTAACTTATGCCACAGAGATCATGGCGGAAACAAAAAAAAGCAAGGAGCGTCAGAGATGAAAGTGCTAAGATCAACAATAAACGTGACACTTAGATACAGGCAGACGAACAATTCCATCCGAGAAAGATACAAGACTTGGTAAAACGGTCGAAAACAAGAAAAAGAAAATGGAAAGAACACGTCGAACGAATGGATGAAAATAGATTGGCTCGAATATGTATGGATGAACGACCGAGAGGTAAAAGACCACCTGGACGACCACCCACGAGGTGATTCTCTTCATCCGCAGAATGAGGCAGAAGACAAACGGGGAACTATCCCTAATCAATGGTAGAAGAAGAAGAATGAAACCCGTATTGTTGACATGCTATATTGATAATATTCATCAAACAAGTGTTGCAGTCTCTAGCAGCTTTTTGGCTAGTCCTGTTTATGTGATATTTGCAGAAGGGAGCCTCCGTAGGCGAGTGGCGACAGTCGCTGCATTCGATGTCACAGCGAAAATTATGGAGCGCTCAAACCGGAGCGGTTGAAAGTTCGATTCCCGACACGGGTGGTCTAGGTTTTCACTTAATTAAGCTGAGGTTTAAGTGACGCCCGCGCCCCCTGAAGTATTGGGTAAGCGGTTCCGGGGGCCAACGGTAGTCGTTAGGGAGACAAAAAGAAAGGAAACGTCAGATTTTTTACTGAAGTTAGTAGATCTTTTCGCTAAGAGAAGGTTCGACTTTTACGCATTTCATGAATTGAATTTCAATTCATGTTTCCAATTTATATGCCCGAAGGTTTGATGCAATTATAGTAGTTGTCCTTGCTTCCCTCTTCCTGTAATGGCAGAAAATAATTTGAACAAGAAACGGTTGCTCTCTGATTTTTCATATTATTTGGTATACCGTGAGGGCCGCCTGGGTGGTTGAGTGGGTAAGGATAAGGTTTAGCAACCAAGTGGACATGGATTCAAATCTGGCGTAGCCGAGATTTTTCTCGGAGCAGCGATGGATTTGAACTTATTAGTTAAGTTAGGTTAAAGTTTGTTGAACATTGTGAGCTTGGATGCGGAGAGCGCAATGTAAGTCGAAGACCACCCATTACCTGCGTTGTACTTCCCGCGCGGTATGAATGATCCTCGACACCATGAGGTAAAATAGCCTAAAAGGATTATTAATGCTTTTTTTAATTATACATTAGAACGCTATATGTATGTGGCTTTTGTTTTTTAGGACAATCCGAGTTTGCTATTGCAGGTTCTCTCTGTGCAGATGTCGTTTTTACTACAAGTTTAAGTTTCATTTTAAATTTTATGACAAGTAGTTTACGGCCACTGTTAGAGCCGCAATGGGTAGTAATTTCCCGTTTCTGATTGATGATTCCTCTAAGGCTTCCTTGAAAATTTCCTCTCAGCGAATACTAAAAAGTAATGAGGAAAACGCACAACCATGTGATCATTACTCCTAACCTTTGTGCTTCTTGGCAGCATATATAGCTACAATGAATGAGTGCTGATGCCATCTATTCTCAACCTTTTAAACATCACCAATTAGTGATTGATGTTGTACACGCTTTATACACAATTTATATACTGCAGCGGCCGATAAAAATTCAAGTAGCCGACCAATTTAACAGGCCAGTGCGGGCCTGGCGGGAGATTTAAATACCTCGGCCAAAAATTGGCGCTAGTGTCCAGTCATATCCCATGCATCATTCGATTAAAGCCCCGGTCCCGCTCGGTAGTATCCCAATTTGATGGCCCTTCGAGATGGCCGACGCATTTTATGATCTACGTAAAAATGAAACACGTGTTGTAGATTTCATGCAGAACGTGTC
Source organism: Agriotes lineatus (assembly GCA_940337035.1). Taxonomy (NCBI): domain Eukaryota; kingdom Metazoa; phylum Arthropoda; class Insecta; order Coleoptera; family Elateridae; genus Agriotes; species Agriotes lineatus. Next base: position 77,773,833 of record OW679202.1, read on the forward strand.
GACCCACTAAAAAGCGGCAGAGGAAGGGCGAGCTTCCAAGTTCGAACTGATTGCGGAGTTAGCGGAGATAAATGGGTTCTGGAATAAGTTTCGATTTCGACCTATGTGCAACAGGCTTGGGAATCAGCGCCGCCTCGCATGTGTTTGCATAACCTGACTTAATTACGCCCTGTCGCTGTAAAAATGTAAACAGCATCCAAAAGTTATAAAATACGCCAGGTAAAACAGTCATTACGAATTTATGAAACCAAAATAAAGGCGCTTAATTACGCCACACTCTTCACGAATGCAGAGAGTCATAAATAAATAAATTTTAGCGAGGGTATTACACTAAAAATTCTCGGGATAATTGCGTGAAGCCGTCACGAACGTGGAATATGGAACTGCTATGCATTGGTAAATACGGCTACACTATAAATTCCCCACGGAATCGATCAGTCATATCATTACTCCAGTTCTAAAACTGACAAACGGTTTTGACGTTCCGTTATTAAAAAATAGAAATATCGCAGGTATTCATTGATATGTGGAAATAGTTCAAAAATGAACTGAAAGAACAATAACACATAGAATTTGGACTGTACTGCGTGAGCGAACGTCATGTCCTTTATACTGCGATATACACTGTTGAACAAAAGTTCATAATACATTCAATATCTACTGACATAGATATTCGCATGACGAAAACTCTTAGGTCACGATATAGATCAAATTATGACTCACATTTTAAAACCCGATGTTATAC
>OW679202.1:77774677-77800164 GCA_940337035.1 Agriotes lineatus
ACCCGATGTTATACACCAAGCTTTTATTTGTAATGACGGTGACGATTGTCTCGCCAACTACAATTTATATATAGTGTCAGAAGTATATGATTCTTTTGTAAATACCAGAAGAATTTTTTTTTCGGGGTGTAGGAAGCGCCGTGTAACTAACTTCACAAGTGATCCCCCTGAACCGCTCCGACTCGGAACTACTGAAGTATTACTTCAGGTTGGAGCTGTCTTGGTCTTTATGTTCCGTACATGTGTGGATAATTTTTTATTTTTTATTTTATTTTTTTTAATTTGCGTTATCTATAGTATTCGGCGAATCCTTTCATCTAATTCTTTCTGTTGCATTGTATTTTTTAAAAATTTGTGTATGGCGTCCCAATTTCTTTTATTTTGTGCATTAGCAGGTCAGGTTTTCGGTTGACATATTGTCTCCTACCGTCAGTTCTAGCCGTGTGCTTCCTCTTTCCCACTTCGGGCAGTAAAACATAGTGTGTTCTGCGCTATCCATCTGTTCGCAATACCAGCACTCGCCCCCTTCTTCCTTCTCACTAAGTAAGGTCCAAAACAGCCATGACCAGTGAGGCATTGGGTTAGAAAATAGTCTATATTTCCGTATCTTCTATTTATCCATTTCCGAATGTCTCTAATTAGTTATTTCGTCCAACCTGCTTTTTCTTGTGTTTGAGCCCATCTTCTATGCCACTTATTTACCATTTCTTCTCTTAACAGCTTTTTGTTCGTTCTTTCGTTTTGGTCGTGTATTCGGATCCGTTCAATTACCATGAGATCTATTGGTAGTGTCCCCGTGACTACCTGTAGTGTCTCTGTCGAAGTTGTTCTATAGGCACTTCTGACTCGTAACATCATTGCGCGTTGTATGCTTTCTAATTTGGTCGTCCACTTCTTTGTTTCTATAATTTTTCCCCAAATGGGGACTGCATATAAAACTATTGAGTAGACGACCGCTGCTAGAACTTTCCTTTTCTCGTAGCTAGCTCCACCCTTGTTAGGCATAATCCTGGACAGTTGTTTTGCTGTGTTTTGAGCCTTAGTAGATATGTGTTCTATATGCTTTGTCATACAACTGTTTTTATTAAAAACGACCCTAAGTATTTTAGAACCTCTACTGTTATAATTGTTGCATCACCAATGTATACCTCCAGTGTCTCTATTTTTCTTCTTGCCACTAGTAGTACAGCCTCTGTTTTGTGTGGTGTGAGTTTTAGACCTTTTGTCTTCACCCATTCGTTGATTTTATTGAGGGCACGGTTTGCCTTTGTTTGTAACTCTGCTGCTGTTCTGCCTCTCACTATGACGGCAACATCATCTGCATAACCAACTGTCGTAACCCCCTGAGGCATGGTTAGTTCGAGGATTGGATTATAATAAATGTTCCAGAAGAACGGCCCTAGTACAGATCCCTGGGGAACCCCTCTTGTAATCTGCGTATGGAGGTCTTCTTCTATCTCAAGCCACCTGTCGCAGAAGTAGTCAGTAGTTATTTCCACTAAATATCTCGGTGTTCCCCACTGTATTAATTCCTTGACAATTCCGTCCCACGGAGCGCTATTAAAGGCGTTTTCGATGTCTAGCGAAATAAGTACACATATGTCTCGGTATCTGTAATCTCCCTGGTCTACCTCTTCTGCTGTTCCATTAATTAAAGCCATAGCATCAACTGTCGATTTACCTTTTTGAAAGCCATACTGTCTTGTACTTAGCTGTTTATCCTTATTACCCAGCTCGGCGTGGAAGCGGTTTAGTAGTAGGTATTCATATGACTTTGCAACCACGTTCATGATGCAATCTGTTTGTCTGTTCATCCTTTTTTGGTTTTGAAATTAATGCAAGTCTAGCTAGTTTCCAGCTTTTTGCGATTTTTCTTTCTTGTAGTAATTTATTGAACATGTTTGTGCAGTAGCCTGTATAGTGTGTTAAGGCTAGCTTAATTACTTCGGCTGGTAGATGATCGGTACCGGCTGCTTTTATTGTTTTTTAGTTTAGTTGCGACCAGTTTGACTTTTTCTGTAGAATTGTTTTCATTGTCACCTTATTCTTCTTCTTCTCCTTCTGGCCCTATGATTTGCTGCCAGTCGTGGGTTTTATCTAATGGAAATAGTTTTTTAACTTGTGCTATTTTTCCATTTCTGTCTAGGTTTATTTGTGGTCTTAGGTTTAATTTGTTCATGACCAGCCGGTATCCATGTCTTCTTCTACTTTATCGCATAGTTCTTTCCACGCTTCTTCTTTCGCCTTAATGATTGTTACTTCAGGAGCTTTTCTATTGTTGGTGTACTCGCTTCAAAGTGATTTCCTTTCTTGCTGTCAACCTGTTATTCGAGTCGCCTCTTTGCATTTTTCTTATGGAATTTATACATTTTTTCCTTATTTCGGCGATTTCTCCATTCCACCAGTAGTTTTTGATTCTCTTGCATAATTTAGATTTAATTTTGAAAGTGTCATTGCAGGCGCCTCCATGATCAAATTAAATTCATTTGCCGTGTGTTTTAGTTGTGAATTCGTTTTCTTTGTTATTTCTTTGTTTATGTTATCTACAAAGAGATTTAACTGATCAGGTTTGATTATCCATCCTTTACTATACTCAGACTTGTTGTGAGTGCCAGAGTCTTGACAAATTTCAAATTTTATATTGCGGTGGTCACTCAGGTTTTCGTCTTCAGTTATATGACAATTTTTTATGTTCATGGCAACTTTTTCGGTGCTGAAAGTTACATCTATATGCGAGAGTTGGTCCCTTCTAACAAACGTTGGTTGATTTCCCGCGTTTAACACTATTAGATCGTTTTCGGCTAGCCATTCCATCAGGAGAAGAAACTAGATTGAATAGATCACCCTAAAGCTGCAATAACCGACATTTTCAAAATAGTACTAACTTAGTCATTATACTTCAAATCTGAATATATCTACACAATATTTAGAAGAAACGGGAAGTATGAATATAGTTCCTCTCCTAAATTCTTGCGATCAGGTGTGTTTCAATTTTCGGAATTCACAATTATCGGAAAAAGAAAAAGATCTGAGAGCCGCCGAGGCATTTTGCGTAGAAACAATGTTCACCCACACTGAATCCACCAAGGTAATGGCAATAGGCAATTGAAGAAACTATGCAAGTGAGGGGCTTAGAAACTGAAGAATGGTAGAATCGGAATTTATGGAAAAGAAAATTGGGAGCTGGAAGAAAAAAATTATCTTTATGTAAACTGGATAGAAAGAGAGTTGTGTGTAGATGAAAACTTACATTTTTTGTAAAATATTTATTTTCTCCGACATTTTTTACTGTTGTATTATAAAGAATTTATATGACTAATATGAAAAAAATATATACTACATTTTTTTTTAATAAATATGGTTGACATCACTTCATTGCATCCTAACAATAGCTAGTTCGACTGTTTCAGTTGAACAGTTAATTAGAAGACACTAATAACCTTTAGGTATCCACTCTATACTATTATAAATGCATTAGAATCAGTATTGTCGCTTTTTATTTGTTTTACTCGTTGGATTGTAGATAATACTGCGGATGACTATATCATTTCCTTTAGTGTCATTTATTGACGTACCTGGTATATCTACCCTAGTGCATTTTTATTATTTAAACTAGTGATGTTGAAAGCTGAAACATTATTGAATTGGAAGTTTTTTAGGTATTGCGACCACTTAGCAATATTGAATAAACATTTATGTAAAACGCTTTGCTTTTTTACTCAGAATTGAAGATTGATGTTTTACATGGCCTTCAAACTTACTTTTGCCTTCCATTAACCATACTCTAAAATTGTTTCACATCCTCTATTTATTCCCCTGTGCATGCCATGTACGCAGCTCGAGTTGACTTTGAGATTTTCTAGTCATTAGATGAAAAAAATGTAATAAAAATAATGTTCTTCTTAGCACTCATAGTAACAATAGCCAAGATGAGATCGAAACTTTCAGCTCTTAATAAATATTGATTGCTTATTTTTTATAATTTCATAGAAAACGCATATATTTAGAGGATTGAGAGAAATATATATTGTGTTAAAACTGACGAATTCCTATAATAGAGAAAGGTCCCATCACATAATACCTAAGAATGGGCCATCCTTTCCATTAAAAATACTTTTTAATATACCGAAGTTGTCAATCGTCTATCAAAGCAGAGTTGAAGTAAAGAATTATATCTTAATGTATTAAGAGACTTATCAAGGATAGAGGATTGACTTAAATAATTAACCCTACTCAAAGCTATTATTTGGAAGGAAAATAAACATTTTTGTCTAGTTAATAAAGAGTCGTGAAACAATTATTTCATGTTTCCTTCCCTCGTCTAAAAGACAAAGTATTGTAATAGCGAAAAAATCACCTCCCTAGATGACGAAAAACAGATTTTTTCAATTCCGCGTCCCTGGCTGTCTGTCTCTCTGTCTGTTGGCGGCATAACTCTAAAACTAGTTGTAGGAGGAAGACAATATTTTGCATACACATTATGTATCTACCTGACATAAACCCGAGAAAATTTCAGACAAATATATACAGGCTGAGCACCTCAAAAATAAAATGTTGTGTGTTTTTGCTTTAACTGAGAAATACGTAGAAATAATAATTTGTATATAACGCAGGCTTTATCCTTGATAAAAATGGGTTCTAACAAATACAGGATAAATGTTGTACGCTACAAAAAGGAGCAACGACTAAGTCCGTTACGTTAAATATAGCTGCAACGCAAGAATTCGAACGGTCCCGGTGATTCTAGAAGCGAACGCGCTTTGCCCGTGTGCTAGGGTCGAACAAATAAATCGAATGGACAGGCTCGTTCGTAGGCGCTGAAGTTCGAATTCTATCACCGATAATATTTTTTATTTGAAAATTGATGTAATTTGCATTACCAAGTGTGTCCTTCTATTGTTTCAGTATTTTTAGAATCTTAAAGATATTTTTTACTCCTAGTTTCCTTCGATTTTTAAAATGATTTAGTGTTACAACGTCTACTGGCGAGGAAAGTTCTTAATAAAGCCCTTTATAGATTTTTTAATATGGCATATGACACGTTAGTACTTACTCTCTCTTACCTTCCTTTGTTGCGCAAACGCAACCTGCGGTATTATACAACAAAACAAAAACTTCAAAGTTACTAAAGTTTATGAGAAAACATTCTAACGATATCACAAACTTCTCTCAAGGCGAGTACATACCATGAGGAGAGCCTGTGCTCGGGTGGGTGCGCCTCTTGGATAGGTGTTCTGTGGTTATGGTGTTACGAGATGACCCGTGGAACTGCAAGCGGATGTGTGTCAGACGGCAAAAGTTCGATTAGTGGGTGAATAAACATTCCGGCATCGAGGGAAACGAAGGCGTCGACGAGTTGGCGAAGGGGGCTGTAGCGGGTGACATCTACATTAGGTCCACACGAGGAGACCGTGGCGTGATGGGACGCTAGATTGAGAGCGGCGACCGTTCGAGAAATTCATCCCCTATCTGGTGCGGATCGGGAAGGCCGATGACGACGGGTGAAATTACGGCGAGGGCTTCAACACCGAAAATCACCAGTTCTTTGAGTGACCGCTGAAGGCGCAACACAGAAGTGACTGAGAGGCTCTGGGTAGCAGTGAAACTGAGGTGGCTGATAGATCTGGAGCACGTCGCCGCCCTAGCCATAAAAGTGGAATGGTGGAGAGTGCTTTGGAAGTTCGCAAGAAAGATTGAAATATTACTGGTGGAGCGTAAGTGAAACCGGATAAAGATCGGAAGGGTAGTTTAGTTATTGTAATTAAAATTATGACGTATGAAGCATGACCAAAATTCGAATTGTTAAATACTTTTCGCCTTAGTTGTCATTAAGATCCAGTAATTTAAAACTTTTCGTAAGTCCAATATAAGAATTAACGTGCGGTTTTATCGTGAAACTTTTATTTGATTGGTATCAGAGCACGTGTGTTTACTTTAATTACTTGGAAACACTGTATATTAACAGAATTGCCTGGAGACTGTATAGGATTCCCTTATTTGCGCTGATTCTGTTCCTAGCGTTCTGAGCACACGGTTGAGACTACAACCATGTTTTAAGACAATGTAGTCACGCCACTCAGAGGGGCGATAATATTTGGTAACTACCCTGAAGTGCAGCCTCACACTTCAAAATTTTAGGATTGGAAGGGTAGCACCTCGATGTTAATGTATCAAACAGTAAATGCCGATTGTTTTTATTATAAAAATATTGCTCTGTATATACAAATATATTTGCTTAGCTACTACTAAAATTGCATTATATCAAAGTCGCTATAAAGTATCATAACAACCGTCAGCGTTTAACCAAGTTTATTTCCACGATATATGCATTTATGTTACAGTGAACTCCTATTACTAGGTCGTTCATTAAGCAAGGTTGCTGACATTTAAACTTTCTGAACGAAAGCATGTGAAATTAAATTGCATTGCTAAACCTATGAACTGTAATTCTTAAATTTGGAAATGAAATTTAAACCTGTTTAATTCGAGATTAAACATATTGCCAAACTCCAGATTAAGAATGACAAAAGAAAGGAGAATGTCTCCGTAAATACTCTACTTATTTTTAAACGCACTGTTTCTTGAATTTTGAAATGGAATTTAAACCTGTTTAATTCGAGATTAAACAGTATATTTGACCCAGAATTTGGGGAATGACGGTAAATTTGAACGGTAATGAACTGCCATTTTTAGTTAGAAAGAGCAACTAACGTTACTATTTGGGAAAGAAAGATGTTATAAACATATTGATTAAAAAACAGTGCCGAATGCTTTAGATTAGCAACTGAAAAACGTCCTACCTGGCCAAAGTGATGCCAATCGACAAACAAACCAGACGGTGCAAACTCTTTCGCGATACTTCGGCATGCACTATATAAGGTGTTAATGATGAGATTTTTTTGCGAAATAATTTTATTGAATGTGTCGATACATGCATCCGATTTGAAAGCTGCTTTCATAATAATTGTGTGCAATCACAATACGCATGATCTAGTGACAGAGATTGCACATTTAATGCGACTCATGCCACCGATCGCTTCTGAAAGACTTTGACTTCTTTTCATTAATATTCCACACAATCTAGAGACACAGTCTGATAAGCTTTGTCGTTTTCGAGTTTTTATGTTTACATCCATACAGCGTGACATACTCGACTTGTCTTAATTTTCCAACTTTCCTTAAACACCAAAGCGATTGTAAGTGTCCCGAATAATGTCGTTTGGGCAATATGAAGTGGGCCTTTTTCCGATTGCGACACTTTGGAAAAATTTTAAATACCAAGGTTTTGGTCAACCTAGTGTATTATTAAGGCGGATACCAACGTTATGTAGCTATTACAAAAATAACAATATAAAAAGCTTCAATGCTAAAAAATAAGTTGACAGAATTGCTCAAACCCTAGAAAGAGGCATATGTTACATTTTATTCCTAATTAAAAATGCAGATAGTTTCAGAAAATTCAAAAAATCAATATTTGTTATCATTTATGAATTGCTACCGATAATCAGTCTAGAAATACCTATTGTTAAATATTTTCACTTAATTGCAGGTAGCTTAGACTCACCTTTCATTAGAGCTTAGAAATTGTAACGTTCTATTTATATTTTACGTTAGCAAATTCTTCGCTCTAGATACAAAATTCAATACGTTGGGGCAGGTACTAGATGGCGTCTAGTAAATATCGAATCGTTATTGTATTGTTTTGACAATCCCACTGCAAGGATAGCGGTGCCCTGTCTTTGCAGAGGTTTGGGAATTAAAACAGCACGGTTGCCAGGGCCGGATTGGGGAATTGTAGTGGGTACAGGCAATATATTTTTGTGGCCGTCGACGCAAGTAGAAATCGAAATGGTTTTGTTAGTTCAAGAAGTAGAGGGTCTATCATTGACCTACACTCTAGTACCAAAGAGTCAAATATTTCTAGGGATTATTATACCCAACTCTGTTAATGCAGGGTTAGATCATTGTCACATTTATTAATTATTTCTATAGTTTCCGTGTACATTTTTAAAATAATTCTGAAACCGATTACATACACTGTTGGACAAAAATAAAGCAAACAGTTTTAAATGTTCTTACAATAGAGAAATAAAAGTTGGTGTTAGAATGGCATGAAATCAAGGTTAGAATTCATAGGTTGCTGTCATGTTAGCTATAATATGTTAAAACAACTGCATTTATTTAGTGTTGTTTACTGTTTTAGCATTCGTGGTTTTCTATATATGGCAATAGGTAGAGAGCAGGATTAGAACCCAAACGTCAGGAAATAAGCCAGCTCTTGGATCAAGTAGTTGAAGCAAACATTTAGTATGAATTTTTAACCATGCTTTGAAGATTTGATATTTTGCTTTTTGCTCAGTTGCACCAGTTAGCCAGAGAAGCCATATGAATAGATACAGGTAATATGTAAATCAAAAGTCTATTTGGTGGAACGATACCATGGAACTTATGATAGAAAGAATAAAGTATACACTCGATTGCTAACAACTAAAGATTTAAAAAATACAAAAACATATAGACGGTTTTCTTGCATAGTTAGAAAAACGATAATAAAAACTAAGCATGTATACTTTGAGAAAAATGCAAGGAAATTGGCAGCTTATTAGAGAGTTTTAAAGAAAGAGCAGCCTGGCAAACAAAACCAAATTTACGGATAAACGTGTGTGAGATATGGACGATTGACTCAATGGGAATTGGAAAGCAGCAACTATGTTATCAAAATCTTTGAACAAAAAAACAGCAATTTTTCAAAAAGGTTCAATATGAATCGGAGGGGATAGAAGGAAAATATTGAGGAAATTACAAATATGCGTGGTAGAACAAGGGATGAAAAATAGTAAGTCTCGTTGACGTTGAGGTTTACCGGTGGAACTTTAAAGACCCTACTGGAATAATAATAATAATAATAATAATAATAAGATTTATTAGCCGTTAAGATACACATGAATTTATATGCTGATAATAAATACGTACATACAAAGTAATATAAACAAAAATAGCTACAGTAAAGGTAACGACTAAAAGGCAAACAATCAGAAATGATCAGTTTTCTGTTTTTCTAATAATATACATATTATTGGATCCTTAAAAAAAATAAATTTTTAGATGCAGAAATTATACCCAAACGCATTCATACGTACATATTGACTAGAGGCCCTACAGCATCCACCAGTAGGCTGTATGACAGGATTGTATCGTGCTTTTGAAAAAAACTCATTAGGGGCAGGTTTTGTTTAGAAATAACTATATTACCTTTAATTCAACTCGACTCAAATTTAAATAATCTTCAGTTTGGTCATAGTTTACTCAAAGTGAGATCTTTTTTAAACACACTCAAGTGAATTTCAGTAGAGTTGAATTGAAGGTGATATATTTATTTCTATCTGAGGCCACCTTAAATGGGTCCTTTTTAACGCACGATATAGGGAAGCACTCAACAAAAGCTAACAGAATTAAAGGAGAAAAAAGGATTGAAACCAAGAAGATCATGTATGGTATGGACAACTTGTCTTCATGGATCTTAAAAGGGTGCTTAATAAATTGTGGAAATCAATGAAAAAAAATGAAATTAATAAAGGTCACCTACAAGATTGTTATCTCTCTCGGATACTGTTTGAGCTATTAAAAAGTCGATAAGAAAGGTAAATAAAATGGGTGTACAAGCTGGGGAAAAAAAATATCTTTACGTTTTGCAGACGATGTGGATGTTTTGCAGAAGACTTTAATTAACCACCTTATATATTGAAGTGCTAACACAAACAATTGAAAAATGCCATAAACACGACATACTGTTTATTGACGTTCAACAAGCGTTCGACAGTATCTACAGAGAAATGCTAATAAAAGAAATGGAAAGAATAAGAATACCGATAAAGCTGATCAACTTGGTTAAAATGACTATGGAGAACACACAGGCAAAAATAATAACCCAAGAAGGAACAACACAGTACATTAAAATAGAAAAAAGAGTGAGGCAAGGGAACGCCTTGTCAACAACATTATTCAACATTGCACTAGAAGGAATAATAAAAGCAATATGAATAAACAAAAGCATAGCACAGAGCCTAACGCAAATAGTATCATGTGCAGATGATCTTGCATTAATATTCAGAGACAGGAAAACGCTAGAAGTAACGCTAACCAAATAAGAAATAGAAGCAAACAAAAGAGGGCTGAAGATAAACGGAAAGAAGACAGAATATATGATATGTACAAGGATAGAAACAATAAACATAAAAGACATAAAAATAGGAAACCATTGCTTTAAAAAAGTAGACCACTGGGTGTCATCGTCAGTGCTAAAAATAACAGAAGTACGAAAATTAAAGAACGTATCCAAGCGGGTAACCGGGCATATTGGAAGTATCAAAAATTACTTAAAAAAAAACTTCAGCAAAAAAATATAACTCAAAATCTAGAAATCAGCAATAAGGCCAGTAATAACATACGCGGCAGAAACGATGTGTTTGTAAAACAGAGATCAAGAAAAATTAAGAGTGTTAAAAATAAAATATTAAGAAAAATTCTAGGACAACAGAAAGAGCATGGGGAATTCAGATCTCTGATGAACCACAAGCTAAGGCAACTAGTGAAAGAAGAAGACATAGTACAGTTCAGACGCAGAGGCTAAAATGGTTTGAGCACATCCAAAGAAGAGAAGCACACGAAATAATAAAGAAGGTAATGGACTGGAGACCGATGGAGGGAAGACCGAGAGGAAGGCCAAAAATTCGATGGCCAGATCAACTGTATGAAGACATCAGACATTTGAAAATTAATAACTGGAGGGAAACAATTCGGAACAGATAGGAATGGAACTTGGTCATAAATAAGGCAAAACAATACAAAAATTGAGGGAAAGAAGAGAAAATAAACCGAATGTGTGGAGTAATTCACCACAATAAATGAATTAGAAGATCTTAAAAAAAGAAGCTATCTTTATTCCGACTCGGAATGTATGGTCAATATATATGTGTGTTGAAGAAACTTATAGATGATTATCGAAAATGGTGCCTTAAAAGAAACATTGAAAAAGCACTATGAGATGATATAAAAGATTTTACACAAATGTAGAAATAATAATAAATACCTAAGGATACAAAAATTAAGGATTCAAACTACTGGACGATGGAAGAGATTATAAAGACGCATTAGATAATCTGGGAAAAGGTAAAAATAAATTACAGTCTCTATTACGAAGCAAGAAAACCAGGGGACAAAAAAATGTATGTATATTCAAATCACTGCTGGAAAGCTGCGACTTGGAAGCTTTGATTGTAAGCTAAAATTTTAAAAGAAGTTGAAAATATACTATACTACTACATCGACTGAGAAATGATGCAGCTGAACAAAATAGAATGACCTACTAACACTAGAAAAGAAACAACAGTTGGTACGTATATATGGGACGACTGTCTTAAGAAAGTTTGTAGAAAATAGTTTGGAATTGGATCCCCAAGGGGCAGCCAAAATGTTCTGGTACAACAGACGACCAAAAAAGCTGTGGAGGAGTCGCTATATACATGCTTTATGTTGATCCTAGCAGTTTTTAGAATATTTTAGTAATGTGACTTTAATTTCGTTATGTTACCAATTAATTTAAGGTGCGGAAAGTAAGGAGTTTATCCCCCCCCCCCCCTTCGACACCTGACCGTCTACCTACTTGCTTTAAAAATTCAGCTGCGAAACCATGGTATTTTTGTCAGCGGTGCTCAAACATTCAAATGCACTTTTTAATTTCAAATGTCACATAGTTATAATCGCAATATCCTAGAGAAATTTTGGCTATGCTTTAGACCAACTTGTATCGTAACAGAAAATGTCTATAAGGTGTAAATCTTTCCTGTACCGAATTCTCAACGTGAGAAGGTGTACGCAAGTAGGTAAGTAAGGCAGTAAGCCGTGGTACAGACATCACCAGTACGTCATTAAAGGTGATCCAGGCGACTGCGCTTGGAAGAGCTAATAGGTGGCGCAGACGTCCGAGTCTCAGACCAAACTCTTCCAAGGTGTGTGGCGTCCCTAACCCCACTTTACAATTGTAAAATGCGGCTTATCATGTCATTCTGCCAACTTCATATTCGTGTATAAATTGAAATGCAGTAGTGTAGGTTGAATACCGTTATTAGCTACAGCTGTAGTTTCAGCCCGAGCTGATTATTGGAAGTGAAAATGTCCGTCTACTTACTTGAGGTGTCCTGTTTGGGCTGTGGCTGGGGCTGCACGACCTGAACGGGGGTGGTGGCCTGCGTTAGCAGAGGTTGTACAGCGAGGAGAGTCGGCGGATTCGCGGGTGCGGTGCTCCCAGGCGAGGCTGCCCACCCACCTTTCATGTCCTGAAAAACAAGCGCCGCACATTAATCAACTGCACTTTACAGGCGACTCACCACAAAAGCACGCCAGGGAGAAACAGTAAACAAACGGCCGTTTCCTCGTTCTTCTTGGGCTATCATATGTTCCGCATCAATTGCATAAATAAATCATACATCAAATGCGGCAGACCGACCAAACGGACCTTTGCATACTTGGGTTTTTAGGGAACTGTATTAATTTCAGCTACGTTTGACAAGTGTGGGGGTTTGTTTGCATTAATGACTGTCTCTCCGCCACATCATAGACAGAATGAACTTAGCGAAATGTACTGGTACATAGGACGGTGGCTTTAGAAAAGCAAGATAGATATGGGATTGACAATTCCTTTTATGTACTTATAATTTTTTTGTATTTTTCTAACTGTAATTTATATATCACGCACATTTTGTGCCACTCCTCTCATCTCAGGGAGCGTACTTTCAGTAAACATTTTATTTAAAAAAAATCGAATCAAAACTTTAAATAAAATCTCTGTAGGTGTTCATAAACAAGTAATCGTATAAAAACTGATTACTTTATTTATTATTATCAATGTAAAAAATTGTAAAATAATAATATTTAAGGTATTATTCATGAAAAAATATACACGACGGTTGCGAAAACTATGATAGCTCTGGCACTTTATATATCTCGGCGCTTCGTACCTGCGGATACAGTCTTGCAGCTTAGGCTGCAATAATAGTCTTCTCAATTTTTGTGTGTAATTTACTATTTCGTGCTTGCACGTTAGTTTATACAATGCGATTTTGAAATAAATACTATACGAAAAAAGTCGCCTAGCACAGTTGGGAAAACGATAGGCCTTGCATAAAGTAATTCCTCGGTTCGAATCCCGAGGGGGTTGGAATTTCCGCAGCCTCGGCGATTGGAATGGGGCTCGGTGAGACCATTCACAGTTGGGCACCAAATTAACTGTGCTCTACTCAGAAGCACATACCTAAGGGATAGAGTAACAAGGTCAACACATCACCATGTCAGATACCTCACACAATGGTTGCTGCGCAAGCACAAAAGGCGCGCTCCAACTCTGTAACCCGAAGCTGGGGCAAGTTGAGCATTTTCAGGCTTTTCTTCTTCCCCTTATTATAGTCCAGTGGTCTGTTTTAGCCACAAAGTGAGTCTTCGAGTTTGCAAAATATTACCGGCGTTTGAACCTGCTGAATTGAATTGAAGTTTTTGGCAATGGGTATGCAGTTTCCTCACAATTATATTATATTGTTTAGAATGAAACGTAACAAAGCGGCGGGGTTAAACAATAGGATTTACAACTGCAGACATTCAGAATCCCATTTCCCACTCTCCTAACTAATTAAAATTATTTTTAAAGCCGAAATGGTAGTTAGAGCACCCCAAACAAGACTAACGAAAGAGTATTCTAAATTTTAATTGAGCCTACTAAACTCGGCAAATCAGATTTGCCGGGGTTAAATATTTTGGAAGGCCGGTTTATTAATTTTTAAGCCTTCTGTTGATTAACAAACGCATGGTTAAATAATAAAAATACCTTTTCAGTATCTAACAATGAAATAATTAATTAGCCGGGCTCTTGGCTGAGCATCAGATATGTATGAGAACGTACCCGGAACGATAAAACGAAAGAATCGTCCCTATTATCAGTATTTCTAACAGGTTTTGAGGAAAGCTTATTTCGGAGAGATAACGAGCTTAATAAAAATCCCCCGCTTGATGTTAGCTTCAGATAAAATAATTGTTGGGTCAGAGCTATACGGTGGAAATGATTCTTTATAATATGGCAATATTTCTAACCAATGAAGAACTCCAGTTGCGAAACGTTCAAATGCATATTTGGGGGACATCAATTATTGTTAATAGAGAAAAATACTACCATCATTTTTAACCATTCTAATCCTCACAATTAGAAGGTAAACACAGTAATGCGTTTTTGTAGATTAAACCGTCTGTGTCAGTGTGTTTTTACCTACGGAATTTCCTAATTGTGTCCAGGATCCAATATAATGTGAGGTTAATTACAGCTACCTAATTAATTGAATACTGATTCCAATTGCCTGTGCATCAGCTGCAGAGACGAGTGTTACAGGTTATCATTAAAGGTGCTCGCCCGTAACAATACACTAATTAAATTCCCTAGTGTTTAGCCATAAACAAAGTTAAAACGCCATAAAGGCAAGAGCAATTTATTAAGAGCAGTTACTGAAAGCTTAGTGTACAGTGTCTGTCAAAAGTTGGGCATAAATGAAAAATACTTTTTGTCTGCAATCGATAATTATGTCAATTACTGAATTTGGGGGAAATTAAAGGAAAATCAATATAGGCGCATTCGCTTAAACGGAAGGATTTTTTATAGGTACTTTGAATTGAAAAAAAAGATATCCTTATATTTAACAGATAGGCTGTTTGATAAGGCATTACAAATGTATACCTTCGCATTTCTAAAACATTTTAGGCATTAAGAATGATTCAAACCTAAGTTCTACGAAATATTCTGAAATTATTTTACAAAATTGCTTGAAATACAAGTTATTAGTGGTTAAACTCAAAGTAGACAACCGTTTATATGATTTACAAATAAGAACAACACTGGTATAAAAAAACAACTACAAATATTTTTCCAATCTTAACAAATACGCACTATGTTCCTCCTCTTGTTCGATATCGTCACCGCGGGAAAAGTTATTTTCCAGATTATAGACATTTCATTAGTATCCATTGTTTACGCAACCTAAATCTAATACAAAACCCAGGAAATTTCCGATTCAGGTAAAATCCGTTGCTTTAAATTTGCGTTTTATAAAGTTTCCTTAAACTTAAATTACTAAGTAAACATTTCCGTAAACGCTCCGTTATGAATTGCCGAATGCGCTCCACATTTACGTGATTTCTGGCCAAAATCGTTAATTTAGGCCTAAAATATCGTCCCCTAAATTTAAATATCATAGCGCAGTTTACTTGCGCTCACAAGAACAGACTCCGTACCGGGAACTCCCTAAATATTGTAAACGAAATTTATTCGCGGCAGAACTTCCAAGCTCAGCGGGCCAACAAAAACCATCAGGATCTTTGGATATTAGAAGATTTAATTTGCGAAATGGCCTGAGTTGCTCACTTCTTTACATTTGTGTCTCGGCTTAAATGGCTATTGCACTTTTTAAAGTTAGTTACTGATTTATTCTAAGCGTTTACAATTCCCTTTTAAATTTGAGAAAATATTTTCAAGAACATGCAATATAAGGAGTAAATCTCTATATGAAGTGAAAATAATGTTATAAGTTAAATAAAACTGATGCTACCTCGATACAATGCCGTTGAATAATTTTTCAAGATGCCATAAAATTCAGTTTGATATTGGAAAAATCATAAACTAACGTTCTATGCTCGCCAGACATATTTATCCACTAAGTGCGCTGAATATAAATATGGGGTTATAAGTCCATAAATGTCGGATAAAAAAGAAGAAAGAAAATAAACGACGTATTTGGATTGATTAAGACATAATAACAGACTTTTCCGCGTAATAATCTTTGTTCATAACATTAAAAATTAGATGATGCAAAATTTTGGAATTGAAGAATAGCATGGTACAGGGTGTCCCGCAACTCCGCAACTTCAGGTAGCAGGCTTTAGTAACTCATTAGAACTCTAAAATTATCAACACAAACTCTCTGCAGTGACATCTTGAATACGCTGCAACATTCTGGAGTTAATGGTGGTGGCTGCTTCATGAATTCGATCGGTAAGGTCTTCTCGAGACTGGGCAGGATTAACATAAGCCAAATTCTCCACAGGAAAAAGTTCAAAGGTGCTAAATCCGGACATCTCGCTGACCAAGGTTTTGCACCACCACGACCGATCCATTTGTCAGGGTAATGGCAGTTCAACCATTGCCGACTACACCTGCGTAATGTGATGGTGCACCATCGAGTTGCATACATATCGCGCTGGAGTGCAGGCCTGGAAGGTTATCATTTAAAAATTGTAAATATATTTCTGCGGCCTGTCTCCAAGTATTCCTATCCATACATTTACTGAAAAACGTACTTGGTAGTTTCTTGCGTGAACTGCATAAGGATTGTCATGGGCACAGACGTGTTCGTTGTGACAGTTAAAGATGCCGTTTTTTGTAAATGTAGCTTCGTCCTTCCATAACACATTGTTTATAAACTCAGGATTTCTTCTATGGGCTTCTACCAGCATAAGGCCATCAGCAAAAGCAAGATCTTGTGAATGTTGGAGAATTGGTAGGAGAAAACGTCTAGAACTGTAAAATTGTCAGTTGTATTGTATGGATTAATCTAGGAATAATTATTCTCAGAGCATCATCAAACGGAATCAGTTACAAATGGTCCCTACGTTCTTATTTGAACACGGAGAAAGACAAGAGGAATAAAATAGTCTCAATAGTTTAGTCAGCTCCTAAGAAATGGTAGAAAACCAAATAAACTGCGCAAGAGAAAAAACGACAGGCCAGTTGAGACCTTGGAAGGACGCGTAAGAAAGTCAATGGAAGTAATTGGGTTAACTAAAAAGTTGCCTTTAACTGAGAAAGTTGTAGAATTTCCACGAAAACACGAATGCAACCCTTAAATTTGCCGCTGTATTATATTGATTAATCTAAGAACAATTATTTTCAGGAAATTATCAAACTGAGGCAGTTGCAAATAGTTTAAAATGTCATACATTCTTATTTGAAAACGGAGATAGACGAGAGGTTAAAAGGTCTAAATAGTTTAGTCATCTCCTACGAATAGTAGAAAACAGATGGTAAATCAAAATGTAGAGGAAATAGAAAAGTTGAGAAGACCTTCTAAGGACGGCATAGGAACGGCAATCAAAGAAAGAGGGCTAAATAAAAAGTTCAACTGGGCATGTTGGAAAATTTCCACCTGAAAATAGCAACAACTAGAAAAATTGTCGCTGTGTTATACTGATTAATCTAGAAACAGTTCGTTTCAGAGTGTCATCAAACGGAAGCAGTTACGAATCGTTAAAAATTCCCTAAGGTTATAACCCTAAAAATTGCCGCTATATTGTACTGATTAATTAAGGAACAGTTTGTTCCAAAGCATTATCAAGCGGGAGCATTTTGATAAATTCATTGTCCTTCCAAATCTTGTAAAAGTTTTTGCATTTTTATTAGAAAACTGGTAACGATAAAAACCATAAAAAAGTTTAGTTACTTTCTACGAGTGGTAGAAAATAAATGAATAAACAGTTTGTGGAAGAAAAAGGCCGGTTGAGGATGGCTTGAGAAGAAGATATAAGAACATAAATGGAAGTAAAAGTGCTAACTAAAAGACTTCTTTAAATGAAGACGCTGGAGAGCTTCCATAAAAAAAACGACTGCTAACCTAAATATTTCCGATGTATTGTATTTATTAATCTAGGAACGGATGGTTCCGACATTCTTATTCGCGTATGGAAAAATGCAAGAGGGATGAAATAGTCTCAATAGTTTAGTCAACTCCTACGAATGGTAGAGAACCAAATAACCAAATAAATGCGGAGTAGAGGAAACGACTGGTCGGCTGAGAAAACCTTGAAAGGACGGCACAGGAATATCAATGGAAGTAATGGGATAACTAAGTTGTTTTTATCATTCCGCATGGGGTTAACGGTGTAGTTTATTTGGGCGTGCTGACTCGAGCGTAGAAAAATTAACCTGGATACAAAATTACCTGCAGAAAAGGCTAGCAACTTATCAGCAGGTCAGATTAAATTGCTCAGAGAACCAACAAGGAAATATCCGGACCGAACATCCTGATGACGACCACCGCGTGACAAAGGAAAAAGAGGCTATGGAGACAGACACAGTAAGGATAGTAACGTGGAATATTATGTCATGGAATAACACAGGAGAAGAAATTATACTAGGAATTAATAAATATAAAATAGACATTTGCTCGCTTCCAGAAACAAAACAGAAGAGCAAGAGTTTTTTTATTTCGAAAGTTAGTAGCGAAAGAGAGTGGTTGTGCTGAAATTTTGTTCCTGTTTGATTGCAAATATTCAGTTTTTGAATTTACAACCATGTCTGGTGCCACCTGTTTAAAGTGTATGCAAGAGGTCAAAGATAGACAACCAATCTGCTGTGATACTTGCAAAAGGTATGTACATACCACCTGTACCGAGTTATCTCGAATTGAAGTGCAATGCTTGCAAGCAAATACCCGAAATATTTTGTTCTTTTGCAAAGAGTGTAAATTAAAAAGCAATCAAATTGTTGCCCTCAGCGAAGCAGTTGTTCGTTTGGAAAAAGAAGTTAAACAATTAAAACTAAAAATCGAAGAGACGTCTGCAACGGCAGCTACAAAACACCTGACTGATAACGAAGATATATTTAATGAGGTTTTCGAAAGACAGCGCAGAGCTAATAACGTAGTTATTTATAATATCCCTGAATCTAATTCTGAGTCGGCAATCACTCGCATGCAGGATGATAAAGTTGTTATACAAAATCTCTTTAAAAATATTGTAGGCATAAATGCTAATGATGCCCGTGTTATGCGATTAGGCCGAGGTGCATTACAAGGAGGGAAGTCGCGTCCCTTGAAAGTAATTTTTCCGACACCAAATGATGCTTTGACTGTTCTAAAAAATAAAAACAAAATCGACAATAAAAATGGATACCGACTATTTAGCGACCAAACACCCCTACAACGCAATTTTATGATGAACTTGAAAAAGGAACTGCAGCAACGAACGGAAAGCGGTGAAAACAATCTATGCATAAAATATATTCGGGGCGTTCCTCGCATTATCCAGAATACTCAGCCAAAAAACCAGAATCTGTAATTACTAAAGATCATAAATGTCTTCGCATATGCCATATCAACATCAGATCTCTAAATTCGTGTTTTGAAGATTTTTCTGATTACGTAAATGAACAAAACTTTCAACTTATAGCGTTATCTGAAACTTGGCTTTCTCCTGACATGTCTAACGATTTATTCGGTTTACCTAATTATTCTATGTTTCGTCAAGATAGACCTTCTAGAGGTAGAGGAGTTTGTTGGTATGTTCGTAGTGATTTGAAGGGCAAATTGATTGACACCTCGTGCTTCCTGGAATCTCAACTGGAACAGCTCTGGATTAATGTTACAATTGATGGCGAAAAAATCGGCTTCGGCGTAATATACAGACCTCCAGACGGCAATATTTCAACATTGGATGAACTTGAATCTACCTTATGTCATATAAATTCAGGAGTAGATAAAGTTGTTATGGTAGGCGATCTCAACATCGATATGTATAAAAAAGATTCTCGGCTTTGTAAGCACCTTATGAATATTTTGGAAATATACAATTTGTTACAAATTGTAGATGAACCCACGAGAGTCACAGATACGACATGTACTCTTCTGGATATTATCTGTATCAGCAAGAATGTGAATGTTGGCGAATGTGGCACAACCGATTTACTCAACATGACCGACCACAGACTCACCCACTGTACGATAAAATGCTCAACAAATAAGAACATTCCACTTAAACTGACTTATAGGGACTTTAATCAATTTGATTTTAATTTATTCGCTAGAGATGCTGCTGCAATCAACTGGGATTTTGTATATACTTTAAAAGATGTAAATGATAAACTTTTGTTTCTAAATAATACTGTCATCTCTCTATTCGATGTACATGCACCCCTGAAAACTGTAACAGCGAAAAAACCTGGTCGACCTTATATCACCCCTACTATTAGAGAAATGTCACGTTTAAAAGATAAAGCCTACAAAAAATTTCTCCATACTAAAACAGACAAGGATTACATATTCTATAAGAATATTAGGAACTATCTAACATCAGCTATTAGAAGGGAGAAGAAAGCCTATATTCAGTTTGAGCTCAATAATAATAGAGATAACCCGAAGAAATTGTGGAGCAGTCTTAGAAAGTTCAACATACATAAAACTAATAAACCATCTATTCCGTTACACCTCTCCGAGCCTAACTCCATCAATGATTATTTTCTCAATTCATTAAGTACGCCCAGTGTTGATAACAATTTAGTGATGTTTTATAAAAACAATGTGAAGTGCGATATTAAATTTAATTACAATCAAGTAGCGGAAGCTGAAGTATTGAGTATCGTTGAAAATCTGAAGTCCAATGCTGAAGGAAGGGATGGAATTAACTTAAAGTTATTGAAATTGGTCATACCTTACTGTAAAAACGCGCTAACGCATATAATAAACAGTTCTCTCCTACAGTCGGTCGTACCTGATGTGTGGAAAATGTCAACTATAATACCTACTCCAAAAGTGGCTAATCCGTGTAGTGTAAGTGAACTTCGACCAATAAGTATACTTCCTACAATGTCGAAAGTAGTGGAAAAGATTGTTTTTAAACAGCTATCGCAATATGCCAGTAAACATATTTTACCACCTATCCAATCTGGATTTAGAAGTCCTTATAGTACTTCTACAGCTTTACTGAATATATCTAGCGACATTGCTCAAGCTATAGATGAAGCCAAAGTCACAATATTAGTTCTATTAGATTATAGTAAAGCGTTTGATGTAATAAATCACAAATTATTGCTGGCAAAACTGCATTACTATGGGCTATCCGATACTGTGATAAACTGGTTTGATAGTTATTTATCTAACAGAACACAAGCTGTCAAGGTACACGGGCAACGATCAGAAGATATGATCATAGCTAAGGGAGTTCCTCAGGGGAGCATTCTTGGACCCCTCTTGTTCACCATATTCACTTCAGATCTGCCAGAAGTAGTAACTCGTGATTGTCTTCTACATATGTACGCAGACGATACGCAAATGTATAAATCGTGTTTGCCACATGAAATAAATAAAACTATTGATGCTTTAAATATCAACCTTAAAAATATTATGGAGTGGTCTAATGCAAACGGGCTAAAAATAAATGCGTCAAAAACAATTGCCATGTGTTTAGGTTTAAGTAGTGTACGTGAGCGCGCCTGTCAGTTTCGTATAAAAAGTATAGAAATAAATGGTACAGTCATTAATTTTTCAGATGCAGCAAAGAATTTAGGTGTTTATTTTGATAGCAACATGACTTTTGAATTGCATGTTACCAAATTGTTAAGCGCAGCTTATGCTAAGTTTAAGTCTATATATAAGTTTAAGCAAATATTATCTTGTGAGGTCAAATGGACGCTTTGTAATAGTATAATTTTAAGCAATCTTAACTACTGTAGCACAGTTTACTATAGCTTTCTTACAAAAAAGTTTAAACTTAAGATGCAAATGTTACAGAACTGCTGTTTAAGATTTTCATTTAATATTAGTTACCGGGAACATGTTACTCCGTATTATACTCAAAGAAAATTGTTGAAAATGCAAAATATCTTCTGTGTTCAGTATGTTATGTTTATCTATAATTTAGTTACAAATAGCGAACCGACATATTTGTGCAATAGATTACGTAAAAGATCGGATATACATAGCATAAACATAAGATTTAAATGTAAATATCAAATACCTGCGCCCAGAACTACTAAATTCGAGTGTTCATTCAGCTATATGGCACCAAAATTGTTAAACGATTTTTCTAACATCTTAAGCACTGGTAATTTTCAAACTGTCAAAAGTAATTTAAAAAAATATTTCATTCAAACTGTTGATGTAACTTAAAACTATTCTCTATAGTAGTAATTGTATGTATAGGGTGAGTGGAAGATCAGTCTTGGCTGAACCCATTCCTTTTGTGTATGCTTTTTGTATTGCACAATAAATTTTGTATTATTATTATTATTATTATTATTATGTAGAAATGCGGCAATTACGTTATTATATAGATACAGCTTGAAAGAAAATAAAATGGAGTAGGGATACTTATACATGAAGAATATGTGCAAGACACTGAAGAAAACAATTATATAAATGATAGACTGCCCAAAACAACCCTCAAAATTACAAAAATAAGTACCTCCCAGATAGTAGTAAACCAATGGAAACTATATACCAGTTTTATGAAGATCTCTAATAAGAATTGACACACTGTCAACTAATGAAGTGGTTGTTCTCTGAATGCCATTTTTGGCAGTGGTCTATTATGATATGTTTTTCGGACTTTTTCTACTGTCTATGGTGTAAATCACACAACGTTTCGGGAGTTTTGATCTAGTCCCGTCTTCAGGTGTTCCTTGTTAGTACTGAGAAGGACGTAGAAAAACGTACAATATCAGTCCTTCCCAATACTAACCAGGAACACCTGAAGACGGGAGTAGATCAAAACTCCCGAAACGTTGTGTGATTTACACCATAGACAGTGGAAAAAATCCGAAAAACATATCATAATGAAGTGGTTATTATAATGCAAGACTTAAGCGCAAGAATTGGAAATAATCATTTTACAGGAGTAAAACAGCGCTTTAGTGAAGACCCTGTGTATCAGAAAAAGACACAAGAATGAAAAATACAATTACAATAATTAAAAAAGAAAAGAACGCCAATTCGGAAAACTATAGAAAGATAGCGCTTCTCAGCTCCTTTGTAAAGTTGTTAACGTCAATAATCCGCAGCTAATTAGAACAAAAATAAAATTCAGAAAAGAGCAGCAATAGAAATAACTGATCTACTAGAGACGCACTGTTGATTATACTTCAAATAATCGAGAAAACACTGGAATTTCAAACCCCAATATACCTATGCTTTATAGATCTGGTGAAGGTCTTTGACTGAATTAAAGTAAATGACATCTTCAATAAACTGGATAAAAAACCACCAGTATCTCTCCTGAAATTAATTGAAATATAAGCACTAACAACTTCACAGAAATCAAAGTAAATAATAACTTAACACGATCAATCCCGGTAACAACAGGTGCAATACAAGGTGTTCAATGCTCCAATGGACAAAATAATTGAAAGTGTAAAAACAGCCAAGGGTTGTCAAATGGGGGGAGAATGAGATACATATTCTCTGCTATGCTGATGATGCTTTACTGATAGCTGAAGATGAGAACAGCCTGCAATAAGACCTGACAACAATACAATACAATATGCTAATATCTACGAGAAAATAAAATGTATGACGATCAGTAAAAAAAACGCTACAGAAGTTGGAAATTAACGGAAGGATCATAGAACAGGGGACGAAGTTCAAATATCTAGGTATAGAATTGTCAAGCCACAGAGGTCTGAAAACAGAAGTACAGAAGCAAATATCAAAAGCATTCGCAATATCAGGAAGTCTTCGAGCCGTAGTGTGACGTAACATATAATCATAATAATTTTATTCGTTTCCACAATTACATAGCAATATAATATAAATATATATTACATATAATTGTTTGCGGAAATCTCAGGGACCCAAATCAGTTACTGCAGCGCAGTAGCCGTTCTTCCATTGGACCCCTGCAGATTAGAAAGAATATATCTTTTTTTTTTCGCGTTAAGACCTAAAAAAACAACACATGCAAAAAGTACAGGATAATTTATTGCTTCCTTTCATCTCATGTATTTTGATAAAATTAAACTATTGAAAGAAATAAGAGGAGCTACACAGTTTGCGTATTCAGCAAAATTTCTCGAAATTTATTTTTGAATTGTATATACAGAGTGATTTTTTAAGAAATGTGGGATGAGAGTGTAGACTTTGTAAATATTATAAGAAAATGATCCTTCATATAGAACTGTTCGATGAAGAGACGGTGTTATCCCACCTTTGAATCGCAAATTAAAAGTATGTACATCATCCCTAAAAGATATTTTATGATATAAATAAAGAGGACACTTTTCAGCAATTATTCTGTGAGAAAGACACGCAGCACTCAGCTACCTTCTGTTTTTCATATTCAGCCATGATAAATCTGACAATTTGTGTGAAACATGATCAAATTTCGGGATTCCATAGATAAGACGTATACATGAATTTTGAACTCGTTGAAATTTCTCAGAAGCTTCCCTAGTAAGACAAGGTCCATATAGTTGAGAACAGAAATTAAAATGACTTAAAACTAGAGTGTTGCAAAGCAATGCCTTAATTTTTGGTAAAATGTAGTGTCTATGTGCAATTGTGCATTAAGTCATTTTAAACAGGCGTATGCTTGTTTAACACAGCGAGTTGTGTGGACATTATATCTAAAACTATTATCTAGAATCAAACCAACATTTTTTTGCCTCTGGCCGAATAGGTATAAGTTTGTTATTGATGCTTAAATGTACTTGAGACCTTAATTCTTTCACCCTTTGTTTATTGCCAAATATCATTACATTTAAGAGGATTTATTATGAAATGGTAATTTAAAGATGTCGTAGCAGTGGCGTTTAAATCGGCTTGGGCCTCGCTCAAGGCTTGCTGCGAATCGTATTCAAAAGAGTGGTACAGCTGTGTATCATCAGCATACATATGCAGTGAACAAGTTTTAATTACATCATAAAGACAATGTGTATAGATTGTAAATAGAAGTGGACCTAGAATAGACCCTCGTGGAACGCCCCTAGTTACTGATCTGTATGCCGATGACTTCAACTGCAGCCTCACGCTCAAATAATCTCTAAATAAAGCAACAGCACTATCTGACAGACCAATGTTTTTAAAAATTATTAAAAAAATGTTGTTGATCTTTGCTGAAATCTAAAAGAACTAAAGCAGACCTTTTATTTTGATCAGCTGTTGTCATTAAGTCATCAGTGACATTGAGCAAGGCGGTAGTGCAGCTGTAGCCAGATCTAAATCCAGATTGGTGTGTTGGTTAAATATTATTATCTGCCAAATAAGAACGAAATTGAAAATTTATTACTTTCTCCAAAATTTTTGACAGGACAGGGAGCATAGTAATTGGCCGCAAATCCCTAAATTCCTTCGGGGCAGATATCTTCGGAACGGGTACAACTACGGACTTTTTCCATGGCTTTGGAAAAGTACTAGTAGATAAGCAACTATTAATAATATGAGTTATATAAGGAGTAATTTTAGAACCAAAAAGTTTTAACAATTTTAATATTCAAGCCGTCCCAGCCATATGCGTTACTTTTAATATCATAGATAATTTTTAGTCTAAACGATAATGGAGAACTTATGATCGCTTTTTGCGCCAACAACGAACTGAGAATTAACAACACCTTCTAGAATCACAAAGAGCAATACAAATATACATATCAAAACACCAGAGGACAAAAATCAACAATTGATTATATCGTAACAAAT
>OW679202.1:77800264-77961916 GCA_940337035.1 Agriotes lineatus
GCTCTCTTTATTCCTGTAATAAAATATAAGGTGTTCTATTTAAAAAACTGTGGAAATAAATATTAAAGGTATTGAAATTTGAAAACCCGTTTTTATGAAACGTTAGCATTTTTGTATCCTAGATGGCGCCCCTTCAATTTTCAGGAAAGAAATACTCAAAAGTGGTGAGAATGTGACATTTCTAATGAAAGCTTGATATTGACAAACAATCTTAAAAACGTCCGATAAGTTGGAAACGCTGGGTGCAATTTAAATTAATTCTTAGAGTTAAACGTAGAACCACAGGGGCTTGAATAGCCATAAAGAAATACGGTACTTTATCAAGCCAAAATTTTTTGAGACACCCCCGTCAAAATCATTTTTAAATGTACCCCCTTTAACCTCATTAAGATATCTTTAATCAAACTTTTAATCGGAAAAGGGCAAAGTAATATAAAGGCGTAATTGGAGACCGGGTGCACTAAATGGACACCCTGTATATGGAAAACATGTTGTAGTACTTGTACTGTCACGAAACGAAGTATACACACAATTTAAGCTTAAGCTATCTACTTTTTAAAGGACTTGGGAGATTCAAAAATCGATACAGTGAAAGTATTTATTCTTCTCGGTTAGTACATTTTTTAAATTAATGGAATGGATTGAAATTGCGAAGGCGATTCGGGTCGTAAATTTGTTCGAGATATGAATCACATCGAATCGTGAATCCATTGCAAATGTAGATCTAACCGAGTCTTCACTTAACTCCTGTTATTGTAATGTTTTAACATGCACATAAATAAGTATCTTGAACGTTTGATTTATAGATTTTCTTACGTCATTTAAATTTTTCTCTTATTGTCAAATGTCGTATTTCGATTCGATTTCACTACATTTAATTACATTTTATTAAACTCAATTGCATTAAATTAGTTTTATGTACATATATTTCAGAGAGCGGATAGCCGGCTAGTAAAGCGTTTGCGTTTGCAGTCTCCAGATAGTGGGTTCAAGTCACACACCCGGACTTTGGTTACATCGCACGCTGTCCGGTCGCTATACTATCGTCTTTAGTGGCCGCCATCTTTGTGGAAGAGCATTCTTTCCCAATTCAAGGGGTTAGGCGAGCCACCTACTCCGGCCGCACACTGTACAATCCGGATACATTAAGAGGAAGAAGAAGAAAAATAGGTTATTAAATATCAAAGCTATTTTTACTCGTTACTATCCATCGAAATTATTCACCCCCCCCCCCCCCCCCCATCCATGTATGTTTATGCAATTGCTAGCCATCTTTCTTATCTTAAACGCAATCCACCTTCCTCTAGTTCATGTGCCTTCATAGCACTTCTAATTAATTTCCTAATTCTCCTTATAGCCACTCCTTTTAGTTCATCTTGTCAATGTTTGGGTGGCTAGCTGACTCCTCCATTTTTATAAATGACCAACCAGGTTCATACTTCTGTTCTCAGTATTATGGAATATGGAAATGGGAAAAAGTCCTCATTCTCATGATGCCACAGCCAACTACCGGTTCCATATAAAAAAATACAACTTTATGGTACATATAACACGAATTTCTAAACTTTTTTTGAAAAATTAAGTACGCCGCCTGCATTATTATAAAAAGAAGAACGTAGAAATTACTTTTCTCTATTTTCACAAAGAAGTAAACAATAGCCACAAAACGCAAATTTGGAAAAATCAAGCTTTTGTTTATACCTCGAAAACAAAAGACTATTGCCAATTTTCACCATTAATATTTTATTAACAAGAAACATCAAAGATGGGGGTCTACTTTTCCATATCTTCTAGAGCCTATCGAGATTCTTTATGAAAACATGGAAATTTTCCCACCGTGTACATAGATATTCCGGTTTTAATTTCTTACAAAGTTTCTTACGTATTCAACTTTACTTTGTGTTAATTGTATAGCTATACAGATTTTTTTCATTGTTTTGCAAATAAGAATATATGCCCGAGCGGACAATATGTTTGACTCTCTAGGGGGCCAGCCTGCGTTCTATTCCCGGTAATTATATGGAATTTTAACACTTGTGGTAGTTATTAACTCCTCAGTTTCGACGGACAAGGCTAACCACTTACCCGACTTACGAGCAAAGAGGCTCATACAACCATAACTGTGTGGTATCGTATTATACAGGCCTTGTACAAAAAAAAAAACCAGAAGAAGAAAAAGTTTTTCCATATATATTTGAAGCTAATCCTAATCAACCTGTAGTTATTTCCAGTCCGAAATTGATACGAACTATTATTTTATATGGTGTTGGCTTTTTGTAGCTTGACTTTTTCTTCATTCATGGTTTGTTTTTGGAAAGAAGGTGTTCAGACAATCTAACTTTTGTTGTGAAGAATTTCGCAGCATTCTTCTATTAGAGAAAACCACTAAACATCTGTAGAATAAAAAAAGGTCAACCACAAAACTATGTTCTATTTTATTTATTTCTTTTATAGAGATCGTATTAGCTGTGTTGCTATTACCAATTTCTTGCCGCCAACTTCGCTCTATTAATTTGTCTCATTACTTAACTTGTTGCTCTTGCCAAACATCTTCTATTTTCTGAAACTCTTCACTTGCATTTAAACCATGGTTAAACCACATCTCGTTATTACTATATTCGTGTCTCAATAATTTTTATATTTCTTTCGTCTATCTTTAAACAGCGTTAAATGCTCACACTTGGTCACAATACTTTGCAATTATTTATTACGTCTGTTATTAGAATAAGGTAACCAAGGATGATAAACACATGTGCCAATTACATTGTGGTAGTCTTCCTAAGTTATCCAGAATCGACGTGTTATTTCTTTACTTCAGATTGCTGGTTTCGTCCAATTTCCATACCATCTAAGCTCACCTTCGCGAGTTCCTGTGGAATATCAACCATCATCCATGTATATCGTTAGTGGCCGTAATATCCAGGTCTGCGTTTCGGTTCGGTTGCGTAACCTGACCACAGTTACTTGTTTCCATAAACCAGTCTTTTGAGAAGAGTTACATAGTTACAAGGCGTAATAGACGGCGGCAAAATTCCATTTGCCCATGGATTCGAACTGAGAAATCGAGTATTGCCCGACGCTCTCAACTATGGCGCCACCCGGTGGTTTCTAGAACTAATTGCTGCATATATAACCATAATTAATAGTGGCAGTAATTGGCGGTAAACGGTTGTTGATTGACCAGGAAAACGTAAACTTGTAGGGTATGACATCAGATTAGCAATTAGTGGTGCATTTGTTTTTTAGAAAGAACGAATATCCGCTCCCGACCTTTTTAATTGTTTATTGGCAATGCAAGTTCTTATCCCAGCGTGGTTGCTCTTTATAGTAGTAATTACCGCATACTTTTTTTTGTAGGAGGAACATACTATGGCCTAGATCATGTTTCGAATATATTTTTTTTATTTCCATGTTTATATTAGACCCTTGCCCATGTGCCCCTTTGCTATATTTCAGTAATTTGGCTTGGAAGCTATCAGCATAATATAAGATACCCTAATTGTTATAATAATTACCTACAAGAATATACTTAAAAGAAAAGACCTAAGAAAATAAATTAGAAATTCTTTCTGTTCCATTGAAGATTAACTGTATTCATCTGAACGAAATGCGACGTAATTAAGGTAGTATACGTATATCATTGGAGGTTTATTGAGATACTCAACAGCTTCCACATTCAAAGTTTTATAGATCTAACAATTTGAAACATTATTTCTTAATGTCGATAGAATGAGGAACCTTAGATAATACATAAGCTTTTGCGACGGATTTTCTATTTTGGTTAGCACTTTAATCTGAAATCTCCTCTATATATCTGAATCCAAATATTTGGTAACGTTCAATCCTTGAAGCAGTTCGAAATGTGAATAATAGTTAGGTCAGGTTAACAAAGCTACCACTTATTATTGATAAGCATAACGTGGCTTTAAAACAAAATACAATCTGATTAATAGCTAACTGTAATTGTCCTTAGCATATAAGTGCTCCTGGAGTACAATAAAAATGATGGAAGCGTGAAATCAAAGAAAAGAAATTATATGAGTAAAAGACAATCCTCAGATCAAAATAGACAAAAGCCAGATACTGGACGTATGGCAAGGATACTAGTCAGAGATGGAGTAGACCAAAAACTCCCGAAACGTCGTGTGATAAACATCCGAGACAGTGTAAAAAGTCCGATTAAACCTCTCACTATCCAGAGAAGTTTGAACGTCTATGAAGCAATAAAGAAACGTCGACAAATTAAGGACTACTGGGAGTAAAGGAAAAATATTAAAAGAGAGGAAGAGACATCGGAAAATACTGCCCAACTGGAAAAATTACTTAATAGTACCAATATGTAAAAAAGAAAAGAAAATGAGCTTGAATAATTACAAAGCAATCTGTTTCTCTTTAGTATCATTTAAAGTATTCAAAAGTATTCAAAATAATAGAAAATAAAATGAATGGTGCGCAAACACCTGTTAGAGCCAATAGACACACCAGCGATATCATAGAGGTAGGAAATATAGTGAGAAATTTAATATAAAGGGACATAGAAGAAGATGAAGAATTATTATTAACATTAATAGGGTTAAGAGCGGCATTTGATGCAGTAGATAGACGAAGTATTTGGAACTGTTTAAGATAATAGTGAAAGGTAAAGTACAAATAACAGGAAAGAGATCAAATAAAATAAATATAAAGGGGAATAAAACAAGAAGACAGTCTAAGCCCACTACTGTTTATAGTAGTAATAGATAGAATCATAAAAATATAAAAAAATGAGAGAGATTAGGCATAGTAATTGGACACCAGAAAAGTATAGAGCCAGAAAGGAGAACCAAGATATATTATGGCACCATGTAGGACAGTACTGTTACCTTACTAACTATCATATTGCTGGCGAAAACCGGGCACTGCAGAAAAGCAGGAGAGCTTATAGCTTATAACCAAAAATGGAGTAGGATACGGAATAAAAGGATAAGAGAGATGGTACACCAGAAGTCAATACTGAAAATTATAAAGAAGAAGCAACTAAACTGGTATGGACATGTACTAAGGACGGATCCAGAGAGAATATGTAGAAAAATTATTGAAGGCAGGAAGGTTAAAGGAAATAGTGGAATTACCTAGGAAAACCTGGATGGGGCAAATTGTAGACTAGCGAAGGGTACGAGGAAAGCTACCAGACAAAATGAAAATGCTAGAGAGAAACAGAAAAAAAAGATGAAGGTTTGAATATCAGTATTGGATAACGACACAAAGATAGAAATTTATCACTTTGAAGCACAACATATTTATGGTCAAGACTTGATACAACTAAAAAACTCTAAATCTAAACAATTAGTTTCGTGAATACAATATTTTCAAACTGTTATACTTGAACATTGTAGGTATGTTAACTACTTTTGGGTATCTAAATAGAAAAAGTTTTATAGCAAAGCTTTAACTTATTTTTTTAATGTAGGTATTGTGGTGGCATCATAATACAAACATTTTTTAGAAGGCGAGTAGTATTTTTTATATAGTCGTATGTACGCTTGCCTGGAGGAAAATAAAATATGACACGAAAGTTTTTAATTTGGTAGAAACAACTGGAATGATAGTTAATTATGACATTTTAGCTATTTTTTCTACAATTTTCAATGTATATTTTCCTTAAGCATTCAATTTTAACTTTTTTGTATTGTTAGCGTGTATGTCGTGGATATCTGATTATATAATATAAAAAGCCTCTATTAAATGTAACTAAATACTACTATTATAACATTTTGCTCTATTTTTTGTAATTGAAAAACATAATTTCAGATATATAAAATCATTTTACAATCATCTCTAGGCCATACAACATTTTTTCATTTTATCAAAATCTGCTTCGTCATACAGGCTTGTTCATGGTTATAAAAGTTACATATTGGTTAAATTGAGAAGGTTGGGCTGATTTTTAAGGCTTAGTTAAATCCCTAGGGGGTTATCAAATGTCCAAAATAATTGGAATCAACTAAAACATCTCGATTTTTTGTTTCTGAATAACTCATTACTTGTAATAGATACAGGAAAATTTACACAAAAATTAAATTTCCTATGCATTGCACATATTTTCAGTAATTAACGGTTCCAAAAGACATTTTGTCACATTTACAGTTTATAAATGGATATAAATAAGAAACAAAAATCTCATAAAGTTTTGAAGAAAACAAATTAAGAGAGAGAATTTATATTTGTAGCAGGGATAAGTGCACGGAAAATACAGATTAAGTGCAGGACTAAGTATATGTTATATGTTAACCGGCAAAGCCCAAAAAGCTTCAATTAACTTAGGGTTGTCTAGGCAAAGTGCGAAGAGCTTCGGGCTTTGACCATAACATATACAGCAAAGAGGTTTTTGCTTTGAGATTATATTTCTATTTAAAATGTAAAAATCGTTGGTGACTAGCAGTTATAAGCATTTTAATTTTCAATGAATTTTACATAACAATGGAAATTGATATTTAATCTCTTTTGCAGAAATGTTTGCGTTTTCCTGAAAACAACGCATATCGTATTTGGCTATTTTACGTTTCATCGTTTTTGCAATAAAACTGTAACTCAGACTAATAATAATACATTAACGCAAATGGAGCTGGGGACTGGTACACAACATATGCATAACATGTTTAAAGTGGCAAAAATTGAAATAAATTGCAGCTGAAAATCTATTTGATGCGTTATATCTCCCGCGGCTTGTAAATAATAAGTCATAATTAGAAAACTTGTATTGAAAAGCCCTGTTTTTCTGTACAGGTGAAGGATGGGATCCACATTCTGGCTGAATAATTAGTTTTAGGATTATCCCACAGCTTAAATACGTTGTTTGTTTAGATTTTTTCTTTGCACCACTTGTTTTACACTAAATGAAATCAATAGATCATATAGACAGTGATTTTATAGTTTGTAATTTTTTTTGTTCTTGATTCTGCTGAGGCAATTTTTTTCACAATAGGAAGTACTACGGCTATATGGTCCATTCATAGGTGTCATTGGCCATTACACATTACAAAATTAAAATATTAATATGGCAATTCACTAATTTTCAAGCATGGACTTTTTTATACAATTTTATGTAATGTTTGCTGAACAAATACTTGTAGTAATCAATAATAATCCCTTGTTCCCACCTTTCTCTATATTGCAACAAAATCTTTATTCTATAATTCGTCAATCCCTGTGCTTTCCAAATATGTATTGTGAAATCGACAAATAATCTTAGAGAACGAACGATTGCAGGCAGCATTTTACTTTTTTGGGAAAGAGTAGTTTCCGTATTCGGACTTTTGGTCTAATTGTTTGAGTTTAATTCTGATCAAAGAGCAAAAATACTTTAATTTTCTCTATTTCATGTCTTCTTTTTTTCTTCATTGGATTTAGCGGCATCTGGTCGTTGCAGTGTCAAAAGCAGCATTCTGTGCGATGACTTAGATTTAGATATGGGAAAGGTTGCTTGAAAATGAAGTGTAGTATCACACATGAAGAAGATTAACAACGTTGAAATGAATTTTAATAGCTTTAAAGAGGATGACATATCGATATACTCTTCAATGATACTTCCATTTTTGCTTCCTGTTTCGGTTAGTCCAGATAAATTACAGAAAATGGTTCGGCTTTTTGGACACTACTAGGGCCTTATGAGACTCGATGCTATCCAAACGGTTGGCGTAAGGAGTACGGCAGAGCCGGAACCGCCGTTGGTTGTCTTTAGCGAGAGCTACAAATATGTTTTAATTATGGCGTAACGTAATGTGAGCACACCTCACAGAGCTTTAAGCAGAGGCGTGGCAAGCAGGGATGGGGCTTATTGGAACGGGTTTCCGTTGCGCGAGGGAAACGGGTGGGCGGCAAAAAAAGTTGCATCAGAAAATTAACCGAAAAAATCATACCAAATCTCGAGCTCAGAAGCAAATTTAGCGAGCGGCCTTAACCGACCTTGGAGATTTACGTTCCTAGCTGGTACGAATCGAGAAAGCCGGTGACGATGCAATGCGGCCTGCGGCTCGGAAAAGGCGGAAAACGTGTTGTCTGAGCGCCCGCTAGAGGCGCAACAAGATGCGCTTAGTGGCAGCCAAGTGAATGTGAAGTATGAAGTACGCCCAAAGTTCGACGTATTCATTATTAAGATCGCGTAACTTAGTATTGAAATATTGTTGAATTATAACGAATAGAGTGAAACTGGTCAAAATCCTTCAGAAAACTCAAAGTAAGTAGCCTGGACCTGGCGTCAGGTCGTCTGTCGTTATATAGGCTCCTATTATGCTACAAAGAAGGGATTTTATTATCCCTCGCTGACTCGTACCATTTTAGGTTTACAATCGAGTAGAAGATCTGGACTCCGGAGATCGGGTTTATTGCATCTCTTTCTTTTGGTTGCATTAATATTGTGTGCATTGGATAGGCGGAAAGCTGGAACTCGGACTCGTCTTTGTTGTCGAAACAGGGTTAAACGCACTTCCGCTGAGGCGACTCGAAATTTCTGCACTTTCTGCTGTGCCGTTTCAGCTGAGAGGTAAACCCTTTTGACTTTGCAAGAGGCGTAATTTTTCCTTTGTACTCCTATTAGTTGGGTGTTTCCATGCAGTGAAAATATGGAGCAGTTTTTGGAAATAATGTAGTTGCATAATGAAAGCTTGACAATTTGACTAAAACAATGGAAAGGCACGATGTACACAAATCAGTTTTTGACATTAAAAAGTTTTGCTTTATCCTACATGACAATCGCTTTCAAAATACCCACTGAGTTTAGCTCATACAGCTGCACACCAAATTTCATTTTTTATTAGTGTTTTATATACTCAATCAGCGGTACTTTTACGACCTCTCACGTGAAGGAAATTTCTGAAGCTTGGTCGTAGTTGTGCAAGAAAAGCTATAGTAGAACATTTATGAACACAAGCTTTGGTTTTTAATAGTGCATGTGCAGGTCTTGCTGTTCATGGCCACATGAAGACTGAACTTATATGGAGAAAAGAAGCGTTTTAGTAGTACCTTCTTATATCGTATGTCTGTGTTCCTCCTTCTGTCCATACGTGTAAATGCGTGAATGAATAGCTGAAGTTGGTCCAACATATCATTGCGAGTAACATTATTTCGACCTATTGAAAAGGTACAGAAAATGAGAACAATGAATTTCCGATAATTGATTTGTTTGTTACGACGACCTTCGTAGTGAGATATGGTCTGACTATATTTTGGAAAAGTCAATAAAATTTATACGCGCCATTGAATTAACAAGAAATTAATAAAAATCCGACTAATACGGCTATGAACATGAGTTCGAAGAAGCCATAAACAATGATCATGATAAATAACAGCTTTATTCGGAGAAAAATATCGAAGTTTTATTTGCACATGTGCCTCAAACACGCTCGGAATAATAAGTAAAAACGATGTAATAAGCGAGCGAACACCGTTTATTTATTAAACAAGCCTTTCGGAGATATGTATATTCGCGTATGTGTGTTTCATTAGCAAGTTCTCACACGTTGTATATTTAATGGCGGCCCATAAAAGACAAAAACTCTAATAAAAGCCGTGCAACTTCGGCGATTTAAAAGGGAATTAATTTGGGTAAAATATTCATGGCCAGGTATAGACACCTGTAACGTGGCTTCTAAATTACTTTAACGGCGAAACTAGGCAGGGTGCAGCACCGCAGGCGTCGCAACGCGCCGCGTCGCACCGCAGCGTGCATTAAATAAACACTGCGCCGCCCGAATATTCGGTTGACGCGTCGGCCGCATTCGAGGCGTCCGTTAATGAATGACTCCCTAATGCTACTGTTATCGCATTGCCAAGGGAGTCGTTTGCAGAATTCGCTCACTTCTCATAATGAATTGAATAATATTTACATTAAGAATTCAAAAATAATACGTTGCCGTACATTGCCGAATTCCGACTGCAGAGGTATAAATTTTAATTGCCGAAATTATGAACGCCGTAAGTGAGAACGTAAATGTTGAAACACTAATTCCGAAATGTGTTACGCACCTATTACACTCCAACAACTGCATTTAACTTTTCCTTGGCTCCAACCCTCCTTTATTATGCGAATAAGCAAATTAGCATCCCTCGCTGTTAATTACGATACACAAACGAACCAAGATGACGGGTCGAGGCAGCACGTAGAGAATAGGCAAAACGAACGCTTTTGGACCAATCCTTGCCCCTAATCCCTCGAAACATAGACACTCATCAGTAGTAGTTTCTTCGATTTTTATCTAAAAGGGTTTTCTGTAAAGCTTTCCGTGTAGTACTGAATGCATTTTCGGAGTGATGTTTTATATCGACACTTACTAGAACTTATAATTAATTGCCATGCTAGAAACAATCATGGTTAACTACTATAATTATCTCTCGATTTGATGAACCGACAAGAATCATATAAGAGAGAAGTAGTAGGAAATTTCTTTTCTCCATTTACTGTCAGTCATTGTGTTCTCGGGAAAATGAAGTGCAGCTATCTACTTATCTAGCTAGGGATCGTAACAGTAAATCCTCCATACTAATCAAATTCAAAGCTAGTTCTTCATAGATGTATCACTGCACCTTATTTTTTACAAACATGAGCAAGCACTTTTTTAAAGTTTCTTAAAAATTACTCTTACAATATGTAGGAAGAGGTATTAGTGTCAAACGCATACACGAAAAATATGACCTTCCGTATAGATAAAAAAATAAACGATTTAAAGTTGAAAGAAAACCCACCCAGTCAAAATGGAATTGCTAAAAAACTTCATATATCCCAAGCAACTTCTAGTTGTATAATTCAAGAATCAAAAACTGTACCCTAGTGAGCTTTGTTCGTCATGATGCTATGTTAGCACACAAGTCAGCGAGGAGTAGCCTGGGCCGAATCAGATGTTTTTCTGATTGGAAAGCTTAAAGCTGTAAAAGTTGCGGTTAGAAGTCAATAAATCGCCCTTCAAATTTGAAAGCGCTCGCATAATATCTTTTGCATCGGTAAATGGAGCAAAGTGTGAAAGGTGTGAAGTTGTGCTTTTTTCCTCATTGTGCCAGAACATTGAAACTGTGTTAAAAAATATCTCTTTCAGTATAAAGCGTTTTGCATAGGAACAGTAGTCGGCTGCAACACCGAAAAATTAATACAAAAAGGCCGATGAAATCTTGTCGTTTTAAGCATCCGTGAAGGTCTTGGCTCTCTGTTTTGGATCATGCGACATAGAACTCACCAAGTGAAAGTGGCGGCGATTCGAGTTCTAGGCACACAATGCCCAACCGACCAACCATGTGTGTAAATTATGACCTAAAATTTGAAATCTTTTTTCCAGTTAGAAAACAGGCATGTTTTCACGACTCTATTCTGGAGCGTATGAATTCACCCCTTTCTCTGAGCCACAGACATTAAACGCTGTCTCGATAAGAATTTTTATCGTCTTAGAAAATACGTATTTCTCATGCACACCATGAGTTTGAATAGAATTCAAGTATTCGGCAAGAAGATTGGCCAAAAGAGGCGGCTCAGTGACCTGAACTTTTAACCAATCAATCAGATTAATCTAATCGGCAGCTTGGAAGTTTAGTAGGGATACTGCTAAGTGCCTCAAAATATCAACACCGTAGTGAGATTTTCTGCACTTGATAATACAGCGAATTGCCAATTGTAGCACATGTGGACGTTCCACTGCTACCATGGATAAGAGCAAATTTTCTGAATGACAGAAAAATGCATTTCTGGAAATTACATTGTCCACAATCTTTCTTTGAACAACAGGTAAGTAGCTGAAGTCGTGGATTACTGGCGAAAGATGTGTCGAGCTGCTGTTCAGGACGAATTGCACTTAATCCGAAGCCAATTAGAAACATAAACTTTTACTGTAAATGTCACTAATGATTTGAGCTCGGTGGTCGGCCTTTCTATGCCAATTTACAAACTATAGTGACTAGTGACCCAGGATATTTTCTTGATAGATCATATGAACAGTTTCCTGACTGAAGTGCTTTTGCTATGTCCAAAATCAAAGATTATATATACCCCAAAAGGGTATTGCTGATCGTGACTAAGATCTGGAGTTAAGACATCTGAGATGCAACGGTCAACAGTATCAAACTCAAGTACAGGCAAGTTTTGACATTTTTTTAGAGTTCGACGAATAGAGCCTTTGTACGAATTAGGAACTGCTGTAGAGCCATTATAAAAATCAAACAGATGTGGCAATTCATTAAAATGTAGAAGACATATGGACCATTGAAGTGGCCGCTGAAGCGAAATTCAAGAAATCTTCCACTCACAACAAATTCTACGCAATAAAACTTGGATATGTAAACTCTATTGCTTGACGACATATAAACTCCATCGCCTTTGATCATGGTTTTACTCGAATGTAACCTAAACCTAATAAGTGCTTCAAAATAGGTACTTGTGAAGTTAAATTGAATATATTCTGTAGATAGATATGAACGAACATCATAAATACAGTAAAGCTAATCTCTACAACTACTACAAGCTATTAGAACAGAAAAGCTGGTCAAAAATAAGGGTGAAGATTAAAATAGAGACATCGAACTGTATCAGGAGAGATTAGCAGGTGGTATTCCAAAAAAATAAGGAAACACTGACGAAAACTGTTGACAAATTTTCACTGGAGTGATAATCTCATATATTAATAGTGCACCAATTTATTTCATGAGTTGTATTAATGCCGTTAAATCATGATATGTCACCTGCGTTGTTAAAACATCTTCATGGTGTCAATAGCATAAAAAGTTTAAGTGCAAAATTGTATAGCTACAAATTGGTTGCCCGTAACTGAAACAGCTATTTGTCAGATTGATACAGCTTGCCCTTGGTTTCTGCTATGACTTTGACTTGATATATTTCTCTTAAAATATTATGATTCTGTTGAAAAATATCAGAATGATTCCATAATTTTATTATACTACTGTACGATCGAAGCATATTTTATTGAACAAACCCCTAAGAATATTCATTATACGCACTCGGTAAAATATTAACATTTCCCGAAGACATTTTCTTCTTTTACTACACCTGTCCTGCTGTCAGGCTGCGAAACGTGGAATGTCACCAAAACTATGAACCACAAGCTACAAGTCTTTACTAACAAGGGGTTTTGCACAATTCTGTATATCTATTGGCCGGACCAGATTTCAAATCGAGATTTATGGAGTAAAACCAATTTGGCTGGGCCAGACAGCGTAGGAACTGCGCTAGGATAAAATACCCAGAGTAGTAGGGGAAGGGGCGGGACAAGAACCACCTGTAAGAGAACATTGCTAAAAGAGTCTCCTAGAAAGTGCGTTTCCCGGTTGGGGGATGGGGGAAAATCGTTGAGGACAGGTTACCTGAGAATGTACCATAATAATCAGACGTGAACCATAGACCAGAAGTAAATAGATTTATTAGGTATCTCTGAATTTAGAACCCGAATAGAACGAAGAAGATGGTCTTGAGACCCAACGCCGTATGGTATAAATGGGAAAAAAGAAGAAGAAAGAGAGTATATTAATATATACTTTATTTAGGCCTTTCGCCAATATTTGCCTATAGAATACGTTGATAATGGTAACCTGTGATTGACAAATAGTAATTAAATGACCTACCAATGCAATTGATCAAAAATGGAGATTAAAAGTAACGTCGCAGGAAAATAGGTTGAGGATCATTCTTGAACCACATAAAAACTATATATTTCATATATTTAACAGAACAAGCTAAAGAAGATAACTAGAAGTGGAAAGGATATGCAAACAGTGGCTCAAAGAAAAGTAGAAAAAGAATTGTGAACTGAAAGATCGCAAAAATTAGCTGGTGCGTTATCCAAGAAAGAAGAAGAAAAATACGTTAAGGACGAATAAATGTATCAATGGGTATTCTATGCTTTTGTGGCATATGTGTGTAGTACCAATCCAATATATTGTGTCTCCTCATTGATTCGATTCGAGACTCTATTAATACAGTCCCGGCGATCTTACCACCACGCCACTCGAATATTCAGAGCATAAGATAAGAACAAAGAAATAAGTTTACATCTGACTAAAGAAGAACCAAAACTTACAATTACACTTAAGGAAAGCAAATCATTTCGCCATAACGAAGTTGTTGGCATATATTGTAAGCAGTTGAATAATAAATATTACCGAAATTATGAACGCGTAAGTGAGAAGAACATAAATGTTAAAACACTAATTAATAAATAACGAAATGTGTTACGCACATATTACACTCAAACAAATGCATTTCACTATTCCTTGGCTGCGAACCCTCCTTTATTATGCGAGTAAGCAAATTAGCATCCCTCGCTGTTAATTACGATACAGGGATACACAAACGAACGTAAGATGACGGGTCGAAGCAGCACGTAGGGATAATAGTCAAAACCTTTTTATAATGAACTCGTAACTCGTTTTTCCGAGTCTCACCGCCATTCGGTTTTCCTCGAAATTTTTCCTCCTTTACAAATAAGCGTCTTTCCGTGAAAACACAGGACAGAACAGCCGAGTAATCAAAAAAATTAAATTTCTCTTTGTCTTAATACTACAATTACATTTTGGTTTATTCAAAGCCTTGATTCTTTTCTGGAATAAGCATCTTTACGAACAGGCTAAAAGCATTACACACACAATTCGAATAACAAAAAAATCAACCCCTATTTTTCTTTCTATGGGAATCGCGTTCTTTGACATCAGGAACACACTTGCCCCTAAATAGAGCTTCCAGAATGGAGCGCTGCATTTTTTGTCTACTTGAAGTGAACGTTGGACAATCATCAGATGTATGCGAAAGCTTGGTCTAGAAATCGTTTAATTCCGGCCCCGAAGAGCGACCTGAAAATGCCAACAATTGCTTACTTGATCTCCACAAGTTCCACTTGTTTCATAAGTATTCTCACTTAAACAAAAACTTTCCATAAAGTTCCTGCCACAGGTATTCGCCTTTGATCAGCAGCTTTGCCTCGCAAAGTAGTTTAAAATCGCGCACTTTGGCATTTCGGTAGTAAAAGAACGGAATCGATTCTAAACAGCGCTTTTGAAAACGTGCAATTTAGACCAGGAAACCCAAACTTCTGGTGCAAGGTTGTTTTATTAACCCCGAAGTTGCAGACGCCTTCGGACTGTTTCCGTGTTGGTCCGTAGACGAGCTGGAAATATTTCATGAATGAAATTTGTGAAGCCCAACTCTAAACGAGTACCCAACGTTCGAGTTTTAGTTACAGTGGCATGCTAATTCACTGGGGATGTGCTTCACGAATTTAGACTGAAGCCTCGGAACCAAACAACGAAAACGCTATAATTAACTAAATCAACGCTGGTTTCGTTTCTGCGATATTTACATAAAGCATATTTTGATTAACAATGTATTTGAATCTTACACAGAAACGAGAAGGGCCAAAATGGACGCTAAGCCAAGCTCTATTACTTTATATTGGAGATAATCTTGGCGTTGCTGAAATTTGCTGATTCAAAATAATTCAGAGACGTCAGACACAAACGATGTTTTTGTTACTTGAGGTTTAACATCGACATCTATGGACTGTAAGACTGGCTATATTTAGTAAATAAAGTTGCAGTAGCGTGTGGTAGGTTTAGGGCGTGTAGGAAGTCTAAAATAGATTCCTGTAAAGCTCATCAAACCTTTTCCTCACCGAACATGGATAGGTTAGGATTTTCAATATCTCTACTGCAGCAGAAGTACCAGCAGCAAACGCACGGTGATAATACAGCTTAATAGCAGATAGCCTTGATATTCTAAAATTAATTTTTAAGCGTGTGAATTCGATTAGTACTAATCTGGGTATGAAGCTGAACACCAAGAGGACGAAGTGTATGTTCATTAGCAAAAAACTTGCAGTTGCTGTTCGAATAAGACTGGACAATAAAACAATGAAATAAATTTCCAAATACAGATAGCAAGGATGCTGGCTAAGTGAAGGATAAGAATTGAACCAGGATATAACAGCACACATGGAAGAAGCGATGCTCATTATTCATCATTATGCAACTAACCGTTGTTAGTGATAGGTCTGTCCATATCTCTTGAGTAGTCGTTGTGACTGTTCTGTTTTACAGGTTCCAGTTAGTTTTGATATATGCGTCCTATCGGCATAGTCATTCCAGTTCTTAATCCCTGTAGTTATGTGTGTCTCTTATGTATTTTTATCCTTTTCTAAGCGTTTATAGTTTCTATTTCATTCCTCTGGTTAAAGCTGTCGTTAAGCAGTATGTCGACACCTGGATGACGATTGCTTCATATTTTCTTATTTTTGCTTCCGATATTTTAAAGCGTGTCAATGTGATCAGTACTAATCGGAGTCTGAAGACGCACATCAGGAAGACAAAGTGTATGTTTGTAAATAAACTGGAAAATGAACCAATGGAACACGTTTCCAGACACAATTACAAGGGTGCTGACTAAATGAAGAATCGGAATTGAAGGATATAAAAGCACACATAGAAGAAAATAACAATTGAAAAACTGAAGATATGTTAAAGAAATATGGAAAGAAAAATGCTGGGCCTGCGTCTTCGTGATAGAATAACAAATACAAGAATTAGAAACATTACAAAAGCACGTCGCATCGCTAGTTTGAAATGGCAGTGAGTTGGACATCTAACAAGAAGAATGGACGATAGGTGGAGTAGAAAGGCGACTGAATGGAGACCGAGAGTTAGAAGACGAAGCTGTGGAAGACCAAAAACTAGATGGAGACACGACATCGACAAAGTAGCGGGAAAGACATAGCGAATAGCCGAGGACCGCTCTGCATGGAAAAAGCTTGAGGAGGCATATATTCAACGTTGGATTATATAGCGCTGATCATGGTGAAGGTGATAACATAGAAGAAATGCTACATCCATTCGGAGCTCTTGAGTGGTCGCTCTGGTAGTCTCCTTTCCTCTGATGGTTGTTTTGCAGGTTCTAGTTAGCTTCAATATATTCATCCTATCTGTATATTCATTTCAGTTCGCAATCCCTATGCTTACCTCTTGTGGTTTATATCTTTTTCTTATTGTTTCCAGTTTCTATTTCAGTCTCCTTGTTAAATGTATTATAGTTGAAGAGACGTGGATAACCATTGCTATATAGTTTCTTATGTTTTCCTTGTTCTGTGTAGCCATTTCGAACCATATCTCATAAACTAATGCATCGTTTTAGCTCTGTACCTTCATTCCTAAGTTTTTACTACCTGTGATGTCGACTTATAAACAATTTATTCGGCATTTTTTATTGCACTTCATATTTAAAGTAAGCAGTTTGCAATAGTTTTTCTTCTTCTTCCTAAAGGGGACGGTCTATAATCACGAGAATGAGCACCAAAAATAGAGAAACATTTATATCCATAAATGGATGAATGACGGTTCACGGGTTCTTGAAACAAGTGAATGATTTAATATAGAAGAAATTATCAATATTGGGAGTTTTAAATATAGTTTTAAGTAAGCACCGTATTTTATACCACGAAATAATGTCAATTAATTTATTATCCGGTTTGTCACTCCTTGTTCGTTCCTCAGGGCTGTCAACAAGGTTCCGAGGACACTGCAGTCTAAAAGGCTTATTGTGTTGACCCTGGTAATTTGTCACACCCAATATGTGACCTTGGTTTCCAGTAACGTAAGGTAAAGTTCCTCCACTGGGTTTGTAATACAGTTTTTCGGTTCCATGTAGCGTTACCCGAATATACGTCTCTTCCTTGCCAACGTATCACATTTGCACAACATGTGCATTGTTGTTTCCTCCTGAGACCCCCAAAAAAGGATTTGTACCATTAATGGCCTCGATCCTCTCATGTGAGTTTATCGGCTCTTTCGTTGCTTTCAATTCCGCAGTGAGCTTGTTCTGCTCCGCTAAGCCAAATTTTCGAAGCACTTACAGACCAATCTGGATGAAACTTTTGTGCTGCCGAGAGCCTCGTAGAACTGCCTGGCTATCCGAAAAGCTAATTTTCTTATTTGGGCTTACTGAGTATAATCTTGCTCCGGCTCCCAATTTTGAATCGTCCTTATAACTATTGGGGGCTCTGTGCTATTATTCCAACTTGTATGATCCGTGTCTGCATGAATATTGTACGGTGAATTCACCTTGGGCCACCATACCAAGGCCGCATATGTTATTGCTGGTCTGACCACT
Source organism: Agriotes lineatus (assembly GCA_940337035.1). Taxonomy (NCBI): domain Eukaryota; kingdom Metazoa; phylum Arthropoda; class Insecta; order Coleoptera; family Elateridae; genus Agriotes; species Agriotes lineatus. The sequence goes on from OW679202.1 coordinate 77,818,386, forward strand.
CTGGTGTATTGCTAACGTCACATTCTTGGTCTTAGGCTCTTGTTATATGTTCGTCTAATTACAGCTAGTGTACTTTAGTAGTACTTAGTTAAATACTTCGCCCGACAGATTACTGTCTCTGTCGCCAAAGCCTTAGAGGAGAATATAAAGGCCTCCTTCTCGTAAATGGAACTATTGTGGTCCTTTAGGGGCTCTACAGTCCACCTATTTCCAACGTTGCATACGTTCCTCGACTATGTTAATAAATCCCCTTCTACTAGGATGGCCAGGTCTTCCGCATACCCCAATCTTTCACAACAGGGAGACATCCCGGTGGACACCCTTGGTCTATTCTGGTATCATTTTACTATAGGCTGTCTATTATACCGCTTTTTTCCTTTCAAAGTAAAGTAGCATAAATCACTATCTTGTTGAATCCACATTTTTGTTTTGGTTTCCGTGTGCCCCATATACGTACCCAACTTTTCCAGATTTTCTTTGGGTTTTTAGTTTTTTCTCTCTTCCTCGGCCCACCCTTTGCCATGCTGTCACATGATCTCGCGATTGTTGTCTCCTTGTTTTAATCAATTTAATCAAATTGTGCCTTTTATGTGTTCAGTATATGCCTTGATTATCTATATTTAGAGTTATTTCTTGTTTTCGTTTCAATGGTACGAACACTTTTCTTAATGACAAAGAAGCGTCTTGCTATAACTGTCGACAAATACGCTTCCTTGGCTTAGTGTTCAGGATGTTCAGTTTTTACGCTCGCTGTCGTTGCCCTTCATTGCTGATGAATCGTGATTCTCTGAACTCCTCAGGTACATATTTTGACAATGCGTTGTCATCGTTGTATGTCCTCCGCTTCTCTTAGTCTGGTTCGAACTTGTGTGCCAGTTATGGTTTTCATTTGTTCTATCTATCTTGTCGGAGATCTTATTCTGGGTCGGATGCCCTCCACTTTGCCTTGTACCATTAGTTTGTCCATATTGCTGTCGTCTCTGTGTGTTATGTGCCCGAAGTATTGTAGTGAGCGTTGTTGTCCACCCTCCTACGCCGTATAGGAATATTGAAAATATTAGGGTTACTTTAGTATTTCTTGTTATTTGTCTGTCCGCGAATGTCCTTTTCATGTTGGTCATTGCATTTTGACTCATTTGTATGCATCTTCTTATTTCTATCTCGCATTCTATTTCGCTCTTAATTAGGCATCCTAAGTATAAGAATTTTCAACGCTTTCAATTCCCATCATCTGATTTTGTAGTTGGAGTCTGCTTGCTCTGTCAATCACCATTAGCTTGGTGTTATTTAATATAGTCTCTAGACCGAGATCACGGCTTTTCGTGATTACCCACTGTAGTAGCTTATGCAGTTCCTCTTTATTTTTAGCTGAAAGACTGGTGTCGACGGTATATCATAAATTGCTTATTTTTCTGGATGTAATAGATATGCGGCTTTCTCAATTGTCAACTGCTAGTCTCATTATACAGTGGTGGGCAAAAGTACGGAAGCACCTGTATACCGGGTGACAATGAGACTAGGGCCATGCTTATATCTTTCTTATTTTATCAATAAGGTCAATAACAAACCTTTAATAAAAGAATATAATTTGCTAAACTCGTTTTTTAAGAAAAGTTACTTTTTGTAAATGGCACCTACTAAGGGCCATCTTGCCATTAGATAGAAAATGTAATTACCAATCTAACGATATGCATCATGCACTACTTTATCTTTATCTGAAACTGAAAATTAATTAATTAATAATTTTTAAATTACCGGAAGTGATACTAACTTTGGTTATTTAAATAGATCACTATATATGTTTTATGTTTTTCGAAATCTACAACTCAAATTACATACAACAGTGTTGCCAAATTTTCTTAGGTATTATTAGTTATTACATAAAAATATTTAAAAAAATAAACAATTAATTAATTTTCAGTTTCAGATAAAGATAAAGTAGTGCATGATGCATATCGTTAGATTGATAATTACATTTTCTATGTAATGGCAAGATGGCCCTTAGTAGGTGCCATTTAAAAAAAGTGACTTTTTCTTAAAAAACGAGTTTAGCAAATTATATTCTTTTATTAAAGGTTTGTTATTGACCATATTGATTAAATAGCTATTATTAAGAGTTGTTAGAGTCAATTAGAATAGATTTTTCCAAGTCAAGACCTTCTATGGTAAAAAATAAAAATTGAAACAATATTTTTTTTGTTTAAAAAAATTGAAATTTGCTAAGACTATTATATGTATTTTGAATATGTCTATCGGCCAATCAAAAATTATGTCTAGTATCTTGGTATAAAATTTTATCCAAATCGATTCATAAATAAAGAAAATATAAGCATGGCTCTAGTCACCCGGTATATCCTATAATCCTAAAGGGATTTCTATGAAATTTAGTATATTTATAGTATATATGACGGTTTAACCGGAAGTTGCACATAACTTAAAATTGCTAAATAGATGTATATTCTTCTGTATTCCGATAGAGAATCTGATTGCGAAACCATGTAGTGTTATACATTTGTTGCGCTTTTCTATCAACACACATTAACTACTCTGCATTAAAAACGTAAATCGGGAGAATAACAACGGGATTAATAGTCTGAACCATTTTGAACGTGAACTAATTACATTATCTGTCAGATACCATTGTTGCTTATCATGATTTTGTTTGTGTTTAACAAGACAAGAAAACTAGATATTTTTTAATTTGCAATCAAGTTCTCTATCCGAATACTGAAAAATATACAGGTTGTTCAATTTTAAAGTTTTAAGTAAAATCACTTCCGGTTAAACCGGAAGTGTTATTACAAAGGGATACTTCCATTTTACCTAAAATAACGAATATTATACAGACGGAAAAATAAAAAACCAATTAGGACAGGCTGTGAAATGTGTTATACGTTTGGCAGTACTGAAGTGTATTGTCAGTCTATGTCAAATTCGAGATTTGCAGGTTAAGTTTTACGGCAGTCTGTGTCAAACAACAAACAACACCTAACCTACTAATCTCGAATTTGACATAGACCGACAATACACTTCAGTACTGCCAAACGTATAACACATATCACAGCCTGCCCTAATTGGTTTTTTATTGATCGGTCTGTATATCGAGTATTTTTGCCCACCACTGTATATATTCGCCATCAATACCATAAAATCGGTGTTCTCTTTCTTTAGTGTATGTGTGTATCTTTGTTGGCTATTTCCAACGAAGATACTGGACTGATTACATTGTATAATAGCCAAAAATTTTGCTAATTTTTAGACTTAGATCGTAGGCCGGTTTTAATTTAAAAAAAAGTACGAAAAAGTAAAGTAAAATTAAACTACGATCGGTTAAAACAGCGCCGGTTTCGACGTCCAATTTAAAAGAACAATTAAATCGTGCACTTTCAATGTTCATCTATCAACATTTTTGTATGTATAATTGGTAAGGTTGTACGTGTTTTTGATTGTGACATGTAACACCCTTTCCCACAGAAGCGTAGCTCGGGTGATTCACTAGTATGTACTAAATAGCTTTGGCGATAAGATGCAGCCTTGTCTGATTCATTTATGTGTGTTGAAAGGCAAGGAAGTCTCATTTTCAATTCTTATCGTGTTTTAATTAATCAGGTATTTTAAGAGGGAGGTTTGAAGGTTTTGTACTCACATCGCTTTTAGTATTTGCCATGGGTTGTTCCATTGGACGCAGTCGAAAGCTTCTTTGTAATCGATGAAGCAGAGTAGCATGTGCGTATCAAACTCTGTGGTTGTTGTATCAGGTTTATAATTTGGTTTCTAGTGTCCCTTCCTTTCACAAACCCTGCTTGTTCGCTTGGTATTTGCCTCGTAATCGTTGGTCAATAATGTGTGCGTGATTTCAGAAATGGTTCTGTAGTTTTCGCATTTACGGGTCGCCCTTTTTTATACATAAACATGTATATTGAGATGGTCCAGTCTTTTGCCCATTGCCCCCCCCCCCCCCCCCGTTGGCCCATATCGTGTTACATATATCTATTATTATTTCTGTTCCTTCTCCTAGATTCCTAAAGCATTCAGTAGCTCTGCTGAGATGTATCGCTAACAGGGGCTTTGTTGGTTTTGAGTTTACGTATTGCATTTTCTACTGCTGATTTTAATATTGCAGGCTCTCTTTCTCTATCCAAGTGTCTATACTCCTCTCCGTTTCTTCTGCAGAATGTTGTCACCATCGGTTCATTTTATTTTTATTCTGCCATATGATGTTACCGTTCACGTTTTCAACTTCTGCATTCTTTGCCTTCTTGAATTTCCTAGTGATCAAATTCACTTTTTTGAAAAAGTGATGTCACTGTTGTTGTGGTGGTCTTCAATTTCTTTGCAGATACCTTTAGTGTAGTCGCTCTTATTTTGTTTACACTTCCTATTTTTTTAGATATCTTTGCGTAGGCCGTATTATCTTTTTCTGTCGTCAGTCCGTTTTTCATAACTTTTCTCTTACTGATGATTTCTAAAGTTTTTGTTTTGATGATAAACGTGATATTTCTACTAGTTTTGGAACACTGACTGGTATGGTTGTATTATGGAACAATTTTAATCAAAATGAAAGCATAGGTTAGGAATAATTTTAGAGCAACCCTTATATTTAAATTTTTTATTTCGGTTTAGGCTAGTTCACTGTCTCTCAATTGCTGGTTTGTTTATTAGTTAACATCGCAGCTGAAAACTACGTGGGATAAGCTTGCAATTCCCGTTCCCGCGGCCTTTTTAATCGTTTTCAGAAAAATTAGTGTTGCTTGTGGTTAAAAATTGTCGGCGAAGCGGATAAAATTGACAAAGCATCTTTGATGTCGGGAATAGTTTTAGCGATGTTAGTACCTAAGTGGAGTTTTCTGTCCCGGAAAAACTGTGTATAGTGTAAATACGGGATGACAAAGAAAATGCAATTACTCGTCCTTAAACATCGAACTGTTTTCTAGAAAGATTCTGGAACAACATTCTCCCATGCATGCATTCTACAAGCACAAACAAGTGCAGCAATAAATCTATTTTCATTGCGTACTTTTTCTTGCTAATTACATCTGTATTCTTTAACGATCGCTCTACCGTTTGTGAGATTCAGAAGCAAGGGGCGAATTGTGCAAAAACGATGACATGTATGGATGGCAAGTTCAGGGTCAAGTTAATATGTCAATTGTGACTGTTGTCCAAGGTTGAAGTGTTTTTACTGATCTAACCTGTGGTACAATCGTAATAGCAAACATTGCATGGGAAGGATCTAATTAAGTTTGAGGCGATTAAAATTTTAGAAGGTTAAATTAAAATTGAAAGGAGTTAAGGTATAAAGAGTCGGACGGTTGTGAGCATGAAGGGATGGGAGAGATACTGTTCTTTTATAATTTTTGCAAAGTTTGCTAAAATAAATATCAGAAGAGATTTCATAAACATAAATTAACAGATAAGACTAAAACTAATGCTCCTCAGTAGCCATAAACTTTGTGCTTTGCTTGGGGTTGCACTCCAGATGTGTATGATAACGTGAGTTTTCTGCATTACAGAAAGCTTTGATCCACATTATCTGTTGACATGAAACGAACGGTACGCAAAATGCGAATAGATGAACAACGTAAATTGGCGCCTAATAGAGCGTTAACAGGCATTAAATATAAATCAGAAAATCGTTTGCATTCTAATCGGATCCTATCGTATTGCAAATATATTTCGAACTAAAGTTTAAAGCAAATAATAGTAGCATTAAACTAGAATTCAGGCTGAAACGTATCTTGTGACATTTAATTTTACTGGCGTATTAGTGTTGCAGTTTAATATAAAACTTTAACCCGACTAAATTTGCTATCTGCAATGCGAAACATTCTGTTTAACGACTCTCCATTGGAGCCACCATTACAAAAGAACGGGCAAAAGTTCAAAGCGAACACCTTCATAAAATTCGCCCTAATTGCAAAATTTCATAATAAACAGGTGCAATAGAAGTTCGAGAGTCGTCGCTCGGGATACGTATCGAACGGGAAACGCGAAGAATGGGGAAAATGATTAAAGCGAATCTATTTAATTTTTTGTGCAGCGTGCAGTTCAAGGAAAAGGTTGTAAAAATCGCAGCGGACGCAGACAAGGAGGGTAAAGTTATCGTTATTTTGTAGAGACGATCTAAGCAAATCGAGCATGGAGCCGAACCAAGATATTGGGGAAGCATCTCTGATGTAAAAAAGAACTAATTTCCGTTTGGGCTGGGGGTTAAGACTAAAATTGGTAGGAAAAGTATGGGGAGAATCATCCTCGATCCCAGCAAACTGCGGTCACTGGAGATCTCGAGCAAGATTAAAAGACTGCGTCGCAATTTTCGTTAACATTAAAGTAATGGATTAACCGATATACAGCTAATAAGATATTTAGTGTTTACTAACGCCGTTCAGCCGGTATTAGCGGAATTTCCAACTTCTCCTACCCTCTCTTTTTGTTTGTCGTTTTTCCACGTTTATCTTATTAAGTTTTTGTGCAGCACGTCCAAGGATGTGCCAAATTAGATGGCTTCTACACTAAGTTCTCTGTTATTTGTTTTACGAGTATGCCGTCGCAGCCCCTGCCCTCTTTGCTACCCTGCGATTTTAATACCGCCTCGGACAAATGCTATTATGGAACGCGACCAAAGTGATTTTACGTCACTGTTATTGTTTTGTTGATACCATTCAACGTTTAAATTATTGGAATTTCCTGGTGACAGCAATTCATTTGCTTTGATCGTTAACAGTAGGCAGTTGCACATCAAAGCGCAATAGGATTAAGCTGAATCGCGTATGCACTTTACTTCAGGTCGTCTTTTGTTGTCATTATCCTGAGGACAGTACTGCCCATCATATGATTTTTTTTCATACAGGTTGGTGTCGCAGTATTCAATCCTTTATTATAGAAGCTTTTGTCAACTTACACATTATACACTGACAAAGTAAAGTACAGGGTCTTATGGGAAGCGACGTTGCTAAACTGAGCGTTAAAATTTTAATATATTATTATTTGCAATGCAATGCTGTATTAGGCTCCACTATCTGGTGCCTGTTTGTGATTTTAAATAAAATTTAATAAGTTAAATTAGGGGCAAATTGTATCGCACAATTCTCAGATTTGTACTGTGGTTTTACTTGGCCTGTCAATCAATTACGGCTGGTTAAAAATGACATGTAATAATTAATTACACAAATAAAATGGTTGTATGCCCCTCTTTCTATTTTATCTAACTGCAAAACTGATTACGCTAATTTTACGGCAAGCACAAGACTTTATATCTCATTGGGCTGGGTTCATAAATGAACTAATCTAAAATTTTAGGTTATTTGACTCCGCGTAGGCTCGTTCGCTCATTATTTAGTAGGTAAAATTCACAATCTAGTACATTGATAGATGACACAAAATGTCGCCAGTGTAAACAGCGTATCTGAACGTTTAAACTCCTGAAAATACTGTGAAAAACGCGTCAGGTAAGTTATTTCAAATTCTCCCGCTTGGCAACTATTAAAATCCCTCGCCTTCGTTATTTAGGATGACGTTACCGCCTCTTGCTTGTTCTGACGCAGAAGGTACGCCAATTCTTCTTTCAATTGTTTATGAACGCTTGGATTCTCGCCAAACCCGGCACAATCTACTGACGCCACTTGATTTTCGGAAAACACAAAGCAACTCGGCCCTTGGGGAAAAGCTGGGCCACTCCGGAAAGATTTGATCTAGTAGTTTGATGCGTTTCCCCAAACCTAACTAGTGACGCTTCTTAAATATCTCGGCTGGAGACGCTCCCCTCGCTGCAGATGTTGTACGGGACGTTCTTGCAGTCTCCGCAGATCTATTGCAGTACAGGCCTCTGGCTCTGGATGCTTACTTTTGCCGGAATCGAATTTGAAAAATTTCACTTGGACGGCTCGCAATGTCCTCGGAGGATGATGTTGGAAATTTATATTTTTACACTGCAGAACCTCTCACAAACAGTCCGACATAAACATGGACACATAGGCAATAAAATGCGATACTTTTCGTATGGTAATATGCTCGTTTATTAATATAAAATTGTACTTAAATGTGGTGCACAAATTCGACAAACTTCTAATAATTTTTAATTCAATTGTTCTCCTTGTTTTAAACAAAATAGCATCAGGTTGCTAAGTTACTGTTGATTTTCTTATGTTAATGGAAATTAATTTTGATAATGAAAGGTTACAAATGGAAGTAAATTTGAGTACATAATTAATATTTACAAGTTTCTTAAATCTAAATTATTTTCTTTAACCTTATAATTAAAATTGTTCGATAGCGTTACACAAACAAACGTTATTTATTTATTATTGTTACTGCTCTGCTCTGCACTATTGCACTTTATTTTTAAATACACTGATTTTTGAGTTCACCATTTTCGCGTCACTATCTTTTCTCTTCTGTTGCCTTCTTCTAGCATTGCTCACTATTTTCACTATCCTTTGCTTTTACTTAACAACTACGCTCCTTTTAAAATGCAGCTAACAAACCTTTTGTGTCAAATAAATTTTATGTGGTCTGGCTTTACATGTGCACAAACCTTTCCTTTTAAATTATATTAATTTATTTACAAGCCAATTCAAACCCTTTGAAATATGCTTTGCCTTTGCATGCCTTTTTCCAACTAATTTACTGTTTCTCGCATCTCATTATCAATGCATTTAATATTTTACTTTAGTTTAGAATTGCAATTATATAAAATATCCCAACTCTGTGCTTATTGAACCGGTTAATTATCCTGCACTGCAAACAGAGCCAAGTTGTGGGGTTAATACCATCTCAATATATGCAACTGTTAATCATAACCTAATTATCCTTTTGTAGTACGGGCCGCTTATCATTGATTATAATATTACCAGCGTTGAAGTAAACTTTTTAAACTGAAATGTGATACTTTCCAAATATTAGCAATTGGAAATCCTACATATCGATTATTTTTGCACACTTAGAGTTTCCTCTATACTTTTTAGTTTAAAGCTATTGTAAAGGGAACTTGATCTTGCTCACTTGAGTGTATTTCAAGTAGCATATTAATATACCGCTGATTTCCACATGTATGTTTTTTGTTGTTTCTTAGTTTGTAGATTCCAATAATTAGATTTACTAAAGTGCATGGAAATTAAGCGCATTCCACTGATAATTTAAGTACGTGTTTAAGTATGTATCTGCATATTCCGCGCTATACCGAGATACCGTGTACAGGGAGTTAGGGTGCTTTGAACTGTCGTAGGCACAGGTGCACCCAGGCGCACTCAGCGTCAGTTAAAAGTTAGCATTCCTACATTTTCACATGTCATAATTTGGCTTGTTAGCATCACGGAGAGTTACAAAGTTCTGTTGCCCTTGTTGGTTGGCGAGTCATAAGTCCAGTAAACCAATAATGGAATGTAATAGGAAGACTATTGACAAAAATACCTGCAAGGGACAGACTCGGGTTATTGCACAATTGGAATTCAGCGATCATCACTTAAGGTGAGTGATTTATGCCAGATTCTGTTATTCGCTAGCAGCCATTGTAGCCAAAGTTTCTTAGCAGACTGCCAGCATAAATGCGTAGCAGAAAAATCTAAAAAGGCGGTTTAAAAACCGTTTGTTGTTTAGTACCTACTTAATTATAGTACTAGTTAATATTGTTCTTGTACAGGAAATACAAGGTGTCAATTTGAAAACTTACAATGTGTTATATTTCTGGAAGTAAAAAACATATCTAAAATTGATAGAAACAATTTCTACAATATGGAGAGGGAATCGCGATGATTTACAAAGTAATCTTTCCCATTCAACCACCTGGATTCTAGCTAACCCAGCAATATTGTTAAATGATAACACCCACCTTGTGGTATTTCATTGGAAAACTCTTAAAAATGCTATTCAACAGTAGGAATTTCTTTTACTGATTTGTTTCGGAAACATTAATTTATAAAGCTATGTTACTTTGAAAATTTACAATGTATTATATCTCTGGAAACCAAAAGGGTACTGAACATTTCTATAAACCGTTTCTACAACATGGAGAAGGAACCATCACAAGTCAGAACAAGAAAATTTCAAATGGTAAAATTCTCTTTGTATCAGCTCATTCAAATGCCATTAAAAAATCCTATTCAATAGTGGCATTTTTTTAACTGATTCATTTCGGAAAAGTTAAAACATTAAACTCAGAAGATTAATAACGAATCGTTTTAGTTCACATTTAAAAATGTTCAAAATGATTGTCATTATTCTGTAGGCTATATTAAAGTCTATTTTCACATTCTCCCCGACGAGATTTGACCCCACTAAACTTCTTGTTATTCATTCATTATCTATAGCTTCTTTTACCTTTCGGTGTCGAGGACCATTCATACCTCGCGGGCAGTGTAACGGAGGTAATAAGCCACTCGCAACACCACGCTCTCCCGCATCCAAATTTACCACACACTCAACCATCCTAAACCTAAATTAAAGCTAACGTAACCAATGAGTTCAATCCATTTCCGCTCCAAGAAAATTCTCGGCTACTGCCAGATTTGAACCCATGTCCAGCTGGTTGCTAACCAGATTTCTAACCCACTCAACCACCCAGGTGACCACTTATTTTTCTGAAATCATCTAAAATCTGTTGTCTGCAAAACTCAGCCTTGGTCCATTGAACAGCTGCGACAAGGGAATACTTCTGGAATGCCAAGCTATTCCGTACCAAACCTTCGAAGAGGTTCGGAAATAATTTGTAAGTAGACTTCAATATTGCATACAGAGTAATGGCAATAGTTTTGCACATTTAATCATTTTAAATGTAAACTAAAACTACTGGTTCTCAATCTTTTGAGCATTATTTTTTAATTTTTCCGAAACTAATCAGATAAAAAATATTACCACCATGGAATAGAGCTTTCCAAAGAGATATCACAAGGTAGGTGTAACGTTTGATTTTTTTTGTTGGGATAATTTTAATACTTTTTTCACTTAGAGAGATTCAGCACACATTGTAAATTTTCAATGAGACATAGCTTTATTACTTATTTTTTCCGAAACGAATTAGATAAAGAAAAAAGTTAGCTAGTGTCAAATATCAGTCTTTAAGAGCTTCCCAATCAGATATGACAATGTGGGTGCTACCATTTAATCTTGTTTGTTGGGGTAGCTTGAGCCCAGCAGGTTACATGGAAAAGATTACCTTATGAGTCATGATGATTCCCATTCTTGTTATAAAAACGGTTTCTTAAATTTTAAATATCTCTTTTACTTCCAGAGATATAATATATTGCAGGTTTTTAAATTAGTACCCTGTAGTTTCATGCCTAGATTTGTTCTTCATTTCAACTCCTGGGTTTATTGCAAGAAGGGTTTGCGCTAGCTACGAATTGAGGTAAACGAAACAAAGAAGATGGAATTACCATTGAGCTAGCAAAAGACCCCGTGCTACAATTTGGCGACCAGGCTGAGGGGTAAAAGTCCTCGCGTTACTCTATAAACTCTATTAAACCTCTCCTAAAGATTTGGTATGCCTCAAACTGTTATTTTATTCAAATTGCTTGTTCTTCGTAAAAGATGGTGAGCTTATGTGGTCTAGCTGCGTCCCCTTACCATCCTGATTTGACATTGTTTCAATCTTATTTTTTACAAGTTGCAGAGAGTCCATCAGTTATTAATCCGCCGTATCTAGTGGTGGTTAAAAACGTGAAATGTTTTGGACTTCAGAAAAAGGGTTGGTAGTTAAACACCTTCGGGGTTTTCAGCTTATTTATTTGAAATAGTGAAAAACGAACACAAACCATTCCACTATCAATTTATCGGTTACCACGCAGTGGCCGCTCGTGAAAAATATTGATGGTGAGGTCAATCAAATGTAAAATGCATTTAACACCCTCTCACAGGCAAGTACAGATTCCGACTGGCAAAAGTTAGCGTCAGTGAAAAAATTTCCAAACTTTACAGGCTAATAATAGATGATAAACTAAATCGACTAACTCTCTTCCATTTTTCATTTAAATGTATAATTCGGTTATAAAAATTGCATCCCACTGTTTGGGAATTAAGTTTCTCACCACATTAAATTAGTAACTAATTTAATACGTATAACATAATAATAGGAATTCACTGCTAGGTCTGTCTTCTTTATTTCAAGCCTTTCTTTGGGGCAAATACGACGAAAACGGCTGTTTTTAATTTTATTTATAGTGGTTTCCAGATGCATAATGAGCTCCTACAATTACGTCATAAATCTAAGGTATAATAATTATTAAATCAAGTAATAATGAATACAGTAATACATACAATGAGAACTACATGTTATTAAAATAACAAGCGTGAGTTGGATACCCTGCCAATGAATAGAATTCCGGGCTCGGACGCCGCGGTTGTTAATATGTACGGGCAAAAGTTACACTACGTGTCAGAGTTATAAGCATCGAATTCACCGAGACGGGCACTATCACAGAGGCAGGACAAAATAAACTAAAACAGCTCATATTTAAACTCGCGTCCTTCATCACTCTCCGCTGGTGCAGCCCATAAACTGTCAAAAAGATGCGGACCAGATGGGCCACTTCGATCTGGCCCAATACATTTTATATTCATGAGCAGAGCAGAGCCATGGTTTTTTGGCTCCTTATAGTGAGCCGCCACTGTAACACGTATTCATATATGTTGTAGACACCTTACTCTTCTGTTCTATTCATCATATAAAAGTATGAATGATTTTTTAAGCTAACTGGCAAGGTATTTAATTGCAAAAAGCTGTTATCTGCATTGTATTGGTAAGCGCAGCGAACGGTATTTTTTCAATATATTTTAACTGTCTTTAGTAGTATGTCCAAGTGTTTCTAAAGTTGGAAGATAGTATAATTGCTATCTACATTATAACAATTTGCTGTTGAGAATTCATTTATCAATCTAATTCCCACCTATCTGTACTTTTTAATTTGCCCAAAAAAGCATTGTTAACAAAAAATCAGAGGCTAAGGCTTCTTCTATTCTTCTTTCTTTTGGCCTAGTTGAGGATAGGATAGACGAGATAAGAACCCAAATTAACATTGTCTCCAAGGCTTAAGTTAAAATTGAGTGTATGGCAGTTTAATAAATTCTACCATTTACTTCGTAGCTAACGATTATTTCATATACTATTGTTCATGTATTCAGACTCTCAAGGCTGTAGTTGATTGTTTTTTTTCCGATTGTCTCACTTGGTATATTGAGTTCAAGATACCTTCCTTAATAGTTGTCGTCGTGCTGAAGAAAGGGCATCTCTGTAGAGGTTTTCATTGCTGACGTAAGCAGTCGCTAGATCATCAGCTCTGTACTATTTCTTCAATAATGATGTATCTATTTGGTTGTTTAGGAAGTTTTATGCATTTTGCTTTTTCCGTTCATACTGTACAGATGATCCCTATTCCTTCGTCTCTAGAAACAGCATGTATCGTCTACATTTAGTTTAAGCCTTCTGGATGTTCTTACACTGATCTCAGTCTTCTGATACCGTCATACCATTTTGATAGGTGTTCGCATCACCTTTTCCAGTTACTTGTTTTTCCAGGTCGTAATCTTCTTTTCATGCAGGTCAGCTCTATTTCGGTCTTAATATGTCAGTTATTATATCTTGGGTTCCAGCACATCGTCTAAATCATTCTAGAGGTTTTCTAAAAATTATTTCTTCTTCTTCATAATCTTCTCCTTGCATGACTTGTTCTCCTGTAAACTGTTTACTACTCTGACTATCTTTTTCATGGTCTGTTTTTCGATCTTGTTCTTATTGCAGTATGTAGATATTTATCCAGGGGACCATTGCTTGGTTCATTCTGTTTAAACGCACATAACATAGTCCAGGTGCTACTAACATAGGGTACTGGAAGTAGTGATATAGTTTGGAAAATTTTTATCATTGCAACTTTGTTTGCAACTGTTCATTTGGCTGTATATTGATAGTATCTAATTTATATGCATTAGATCCAATATGGATGAGTTTTCTAACTGCTGTCCATGTGAGATTTAATCGTTTGCTTTCTGCATTTCGTTGCTTACCTTCATCATTTGCCGGAGATCTTATATAACTACTTGTCTATCTATATTTATTCTGTTTTAATGCATTACCAAGATAATTTCATGACATAATTTGTATTTTATTGACTTTTCCTTTAATACCATTAACATCTCTTGTGATCTACGGATGTGTTTGCTACTAGATTTTTTTTCGATAAATATTTTTCGCTGTTTGCAGTCCACGTTTATAAATAAGTCCCATATGGCCAATGTAAAATGCATTTGACATAGACTTTTGTTTCAGTAAATGATAATAGAATACTCTGCATGTCTAAATCAACATCTGACATAGAGCTTATGAATGTTTGAAAGCAAACGTCGTAACATTGTAAGTCCAAATAAAATACATGCCGCATGATTATATTGAACTAAATACATCCCCAATGCCTAGGTAATCTGTTTCCAGAATCGCCTCATTTACGTTGAGCTTTGCAATCAATGTATGAAGATGCAAAGCCAGCTTTTTATAACATTCAAAATATTTTCTATATCTCTTATTTTTTTTAGACAGCCACGTCTACACGTTAGAAGAGTGACACGCCCTGCTATAGTGGAGCTGTGTGTACTGTTTAATCAAATAAATGTACTTTTATCGCGTTAGCAAGATTCAGTGGGTAATTAGTCTTCTCTGTAAATTTAAAAATAAATAAAAACGGTCAGATCAAAGCGCGGAATAAAGTTTTATGTGAGAGTGATTTTCAAACCAAGGGCAGTTTGAGCAATTAATTTTTTTCTAAAAGGGCTTTATTGTCACGCATTTATTTGCGGTTTAATCAGCAGTATCAATACAACCTCAGATATTTTGTCCATTAGCTGATTGTTGACCGATTCATTAGTATATTATTAATCTGTCATTTGTTTGTTAACTAATTAATTAAGCCGCAGGTATGTTTCAATGTGGTATTTATTAAGTTTTAAGGCAGCGGACCTAGTGGCCACTAAATGCATTAAAAGCCGAACTCGATAAAATGCATGCGCTACTTGCATGTCTTCCTGTCGATTTCAGCAGCGCTGCGATGATGCATTTGACGGAACAGCATAAAACGTTAATCAAGCTGCGACGGGATTTGAATCCCACCGGGGGAATCGGCAGGCACTGGTAATGGCCACTTTGATTTCGATTCGTTGTTTCCGCAATATAGAATGTTTAGCAATCATTAAATATAGAGGGATCCCTAAGTTGATGAGTAAAAGCTGCAAAACTTCTCTACGTTTTTATTTTTGTTTCCTTCTTTTTTAATCTTAAATGCTACGTAATTTCTGGGATGGTTTACTCCCATTATCCTACTTTTGGAGTTTGCTATGACCTCAGTTATTTCATCATTGGCTTTTTTGGGGTTTGTGAAGTCTCAAGTTCGAAGTTGTCCTAATTCCTCATTTTACCATATATTAATTGGTCTTCTATTTAGGTTTTCTCATTCGTTGTGCCTGTACACATTTTAGGGTACCTTCGGTGTATAACATTACTCACTCCCTGATTTGGTGGTAGTATTGGTGTTAATAACTAGTTCATCCAATGGCTTCAGTATCTACTTGAATTTCCAAATATAAACGGTTCTTTAAGTCTTATATCTCTAACTCAATTACTTCTTCTTTTTCTTCTTCCTAGTTCTTGAACGAACAGTCGCTTGACTCGGTTAGTTTCATCATTAACTTGTAGCGGAGCTGTGATTGAAAACGTTAGGAAGTGCCCCTTGTAATTAGGATCGTAAACATGCCTCCGGTAACACTAATAAAACTTAAAATTTGGGGGTGCGACGGTTCTAGTGAAAGTGTCAAAATCAATTGTGTGCTTGCAGTTAACAAATCTCTTTAACGCCAGATTTGAGTAATGTCGTCGCGCAGTGAATGTGGCAAACCTTCCAAACGGTGCGCTACAGTCTGTAAACAGCAGGCATTCCGGACCATTACAGTATGATCTCCATTTACTCTTTTTGCGTCATGGAATAGACGCAATTGCAGAGAGCAATAAACGAACGGACGTCCGACTCGAATAACAATTGGCCAAAGGAAAGTGAGAGTCAACCCTGCTGGACAATAGGACCATAAACTCGAGCAGGGAATTCCTATTTCTTAGGCAAAAGTGAAGATTTTAACCCTTAGCTTGTTCCCGTCAAAATCCATTGTATTCAAATAATAGGGAATCCTTTTGCCTTCCACAAGCGACCTATTAAACAGAGAGACTCTTGCATTCGAAATCATTGCTTCTTCATCCGGCTTGTGTCATTCTGTTCTAGACGAGAGAGCGGGTCAGTTTTCTTTAGCCTCTAATTACCAAACTAGATTCCGGTATTCGTTTCTACGTAATTCGATGTTCGTATTTGTATTTTAAAACATATTGATGTAATTTATGTATTTGTAATTTATGTTTGTAAGTTGTGTTCTAATGAAAATAAAAGGAAGGTTAGTGTTTTCCACATTCGTTTATATCGTGTTAAACTAACTAATTACTTAAAAGCGTTTTACTGTATTTAAATTCTATCGTTCAAAGGTCTTCTAGTTCCTCATTTTACCATACAGCAATAAGCCTCTTTTATATTTTCTTCATTGACTTTAATCATCTTATTCGTTGTGGATGTACATGTGTTACCATGTCTTCGGTATATCACATCACTCACTGCCTTATTTGGTGGTGGTATTGGTGTTAATAAGTAGTTCATCTAATCTCTTCAGTATCTACTTGAATTTCTAAACATAAAGCTTGTTTAAGTTGGTCAGTAGAAGCTGAACAAAATAACAGACGTTGCGCTTCTGGCTTTGCTTTCTTGTATCTCCAACTTTAAAAAATAGTGGTTGGGAGTTAATTACCCCCAATGTCTTTTTTTATAGCGCTTGGAGTTTACCTTGACTTTAGTTAGTTTCATCATTTATTGTTCCAAGGTTTTCTAATACCTTATTTTACCGTATAACCATTGGCCTGATTTTTGGGTTTTCGTCGTTTGCTTCAACTATCTTATTCGTTGTGTATGAACCTTATTTCATTGCATCTGAATCTGTGTTTTCACCCGCTTCTTTATGTGAATGCCTGAAATATCTGAAATTTGCTGAAGTCCACTATGAAATGAACTAATTACATTTTCCTGGAGGCTTTCGTGACTTGGCATATGACTTACCGTTAGTTACGTCGTTGTAAATTATAAATACATACATTATTAAAACCACATTTTAAACCCAAGGCCTCCGCATTAACATTTTAGACGCGAAATAATCGCAGTACGAGGCGTCAGGGTGTGAAGTGTGTTATAAGTATCGATCACCGTTCTGTACTTAGCAAAACTCGTCCTTAAATAGCGCGATGGCATCAACTAATTAGGAATACATTTGCCTACGTAACCAGTCCAATATGTACATTCGGTTCGAAACACGAGACATATTTTCCTACCTGCTATGTGTACATATAAACACCATTAGCGCCGCTGTAATGCGATTTTTCCAGGGGCATAACAAGTTGCCGAGGGTCCATCTGTTATTAATCCGCCGTACTCGTCGCTATCTAATGGTGGTTGGAAACGTGAAACCTTTTGGACTTCAGAAAAAGGCTTAATGATTAAACACCTGCGGGTTTCTCCACTTATTTACTTGAGTTTTTGGAATTAGTGAAAACGACCACTAAAATTGCCAGTATCAGTTTCTCGCTTGTTATGTATTCATACATGTTTTAGTTATACGCTGCTACTCTTCTGCTCTATTTAGCATGTAGAAGAGCGAATGACCGTTTGAAGCTAAACGAAAATGTATCTGATTACAAAAAGCTGTTATATGTATTGGTTTGAGAATCGTAACGATTAAGTTTACATAGCGAGTAATATTTTATTTTTTTCTTTAACATATTTTAACTGTCCTTGGTAGTATGTCAAAGTGATTAAAAAGTTATTAGAAGTTGAGGCTTCTTATAAAATTCTTGCTTTTAAACTAGTTCAGTAAAGAGACTTCTTAGATAAGGGTTTTATCACTACAACAACTCGAAATTCCTTCTATTTGCAATTTGCGTGGTGACTAAGGAGGAAGAAGATAAACCATTATACGTATACACTCTCTGGGCGCAATTTGAAGTGGATATCAATCAATTATCCGGCATCAATTCCGTGTCCCATACGCATTTAAAAATCCCTCTTGGCTCTATGTTCCTTTGGGGGAAATATTCCACTGTTAATAAGAATCATAATTGCAAAAACGCTAATATCAGTACTTAAATTGGGTAAATTTTTGATGTTGCTTTGCGTTTTCTGTATTTACTGGTTGCGTCCCTGTACTATATGTATTTAATCATATCGAAAATAAATAAAAATCATCTTTACTGTAGTTATTTCGAACAGTTCAACTGAATTATATTCTTTAGTACATTGGAGATAGGGAGAGAGATGCGATCCAGATGTTTCCTTTTCCTTTCTGAGTTACCTGATTACTGCAGAAATGTAGACTACCATAGGCTATTAAAAAAGCAAAGTACTACTTTTATTTTGTTGCTCTTCCAACATTGAAAACGGGTAATAGAGTGACAGTGTAATCGGAAACATCCAATAAAGTACGATTGCGTAATGGTATATACTAATAGTTCTTGCTACTAATAGAATATCTGAAAATAGTAATTTCCGAAACTACTAGATCAGTCGATGACTCTTCAAAGTCTTCCGGGCAATGTGAATGAAAGTGAGGAGTTATTTAGTATATTTTCTTTAATCGCAAACAAAGTATCACAGGATTTGACCAATATTTTTTCCAGTCCAGTTGTAAATTCCATTCAAAATGCATTTAAACAACAGAAATTGGTGTTGGAGTGGTAATGAACATTGTAAATTATCAACAGGGAACATTTTGCACAATTTCGAGTATTGGTGATAAATTTGAAGCATACAAAATGCATACAGACAACAATATGGAAGATATTAGGGTCCCGAGTGGTGTAGCTTGAACAAGCGTCCACGTTCGATCAGCAGAGTTAAGCAACGCTGTCTCTGGTCAGAACTTGGATGGGAGTTCCACGGCTGCATCTCTCGGCGCCACGTGGTACGGCTATCACGGAAAAAAGTTGGTCCCGGCGGTCATACAACATCATGACAGTCGTTAGTGGGGTTGGAAGTCCTCATAACTGCACAGCGACGCCTATAATTGGCCTAACGGCTGTTGGCTGAGTGCGAATTAAATAAATAAATAAATATAGTTCATCGACAAGTCCCGTGAGCATTGTGCAAAAATGGAAAATCCCTAAGCGACTGTACTACCGATCATAGGGTTGAACTTTGTCAGTGGTATATAAAAAATTTGCAAAGAATGAAGAAGCAGTGTTGAGCATCCTCTTTCATTTCAAGATCAACATTATTGTGTTTTTATATATGGCGATACCTTAAAAATAAAGTATGCCTCAAAGATTAAGTTTATCCATAAACTCAGCAACTATGGTTAAGCTGCAAGGTATTCAAGCAGAATGTCAAACAAAATCAGGAGATATTTTGCATACAGTTTGGCTACTTGATGATGCCAAAAATATCTGCAGCGGAATGAAAAATAATTTGAAAACCCGCGCTGATACCCATTTTTCTAGGATTTTTACATGTTTATTTGGAGCGAAAAACGGTGAGAAGGTCCACAGCTGAGAGGTTTGGATGACAACTGAGGTGGTTTTGACATCTTGCGCTAAGAGCAGCAATTTTTTCCGGCACAGTGGTTATCGTAGTGTATAATGTAATTGGAAAGGTACCAGGGCGCATGACAAGTTATTCGCAATGGAAGTGCTGGAGCTTCAATATTTTTGATCCACTAGCAGAACTCCAGAATTGAATGTCATCCAGCCACACCGGTTCTATGATGGATTTGTACACTAGCAGTCGATTTTCCATTTTGAGGTAAAAATGTCTACTCGTGAGCCGTTGCCTTTTGCGGTAGACGTGATCTAGTTGTAATCTATTCTTGCAAATGTGATTTGCCCACGTCATGCGTCTGCCTATATAGAGACCGATGTATTTGATATCTTCTTTTTGAGGGATGGGTTGTTTAATAGCACTTGGGAGCATGTTTTCAACAATCGTTTCACAATTGAGTTGTTAGAGGTATCTAGATGCAAGATGTGGATCTTAATGCTAAGCTATTATCGCAGTGTCATCGGTAAAAGTGGCTATAGCGGTGTTTGGGGTGAATGGCAAATCATCGGTATGGAGTGGATATAATAGTAGTCCAAACACACTGCCCTGTGGTACACCTGATTTTATAGGCACCAGCGATACGCAAGATTATTCAAACTTGACAAGGAACACCTTGTCAGTCAGATAAGATTTCAGAGAGGTGTAGAGTAAGCTAGTCTTAATTTTGTATATAAAGCCACATCTTATGAAAAGCTGAGGGGCAGCTGAGCAGAACCATTTATCCTTCAGGGCTTCTTTGATGTTTTTACTCGGAGGTTCAATGTTGTACCCTGAAGCCAAGCTGATGATCAGGAAATAAGCGTTTTTATTCTAGCGGTCGCTTAATTTTGACTAAGAAAGGTTTCTCTAATAAATGGCTAATCAAACTGTAAAAAACGGCTTCTATTGGATCTTTTCCGAGTTTCAGGATAATAATGATAAAATTGAAGTTATAAAAATAAGCATGACAGCTGTTAGGTAAAAGGTAAAAAATTCAAGGTAATTTCAAGTTCCCCAGCTGAGGTGGGCTGGTATAGGAAACTTGAGTCCCGCTTCAGCCAAGAACGGGAATTATAGGATGGATGAGTGAAAGGAGGAAGAAATGCCAGGAAAGGTGGAGAAGTACTGCTTCGGCATTCGCTACAGAGAAGATACACTGTTGACTCAGGAAAACCACATAAAAACCTGAATCAGAGCAGACGGCTGCGGGAATCGAACGCACAACCTCCCGAATGCTAAGTAGGCATACTAACCACTAACCTATAGAGCGCGTTGGGTAGCTATTAATAACCAAAGTGTGTATATATTTATGCGTACTCATAAAATAGGGATGCTTCTAATAGGTAAAAATATCTTAATGTTGCTAGTAATACTAAAACATCAATAGGAAACGCTTGGCAATGTGAATTACATTAATCTGCAACGAAAAAAATGCACTCAGTTGGATTCGAATCTTCGGAATCCGATTGTCAGTCAAACTCTTTAACAACTTGCTTACAAAGGCGTACATACCATGCTTGCTTGTAGATGCATTATAAAGAACACGCGACACGACAGCGGAGCGCGGTCGAAGTGGGCCCCATCGTCGGCGATAAAAATGTGGCGCAAAGACACAAAGCCGCAGAGACATACAACATACATTTATATATAGGGATGGACGAGTGAACCATGAAATGGTTTTGAAAACATGAAAAGCACAAGAAATGTACTGGTAGAGGATGAGGATGGGCTTTAAATATTAGCACATTGCTGCTGTGTAAACTAATTTTTCTTGAGATCTTGCTATTATTTTTATGTACATATATCAAATAAAACTTCACGATTTTTTAGTAAAATCTGAAATGTCTGCCCCTTTTTGTGAAAAGCTTGACGTTTGTCGTTTTGGATTAACATTATCGATCGGTGAGTTCTGAACTTAGAGTACATTATACTGGATGGGAGAGGAATATTCAAAAATATACTCCTTTGAAGAGTTAAAGATGTGTAATATGCTGATTTTGACATGCTAACTACATCAATTACCAAATGTATTTTTGTAATTACGCTAAAAATTCGGACTGAAAAATAAACCGAGAGGTTATAAAAATGCGGTGATAGAAATCCAGTTAACAGCACTTGGGCACAAGTACACCTTTTAGCTGCGTGTAAACACCATGTATGGCTTTTGACAAGCAGAACTGCAGTAATCAAACGAACACTGGGTTATTTATTCATGTTATATTCGCAATCCCGCTAAGTTATTCGACGTTTGGAGTTGTTTTGGAGAAGCGGCAACGTGTGTGTTGAAATTCGATACGAGTGAGTCACTTCATTTCCCTCGGGAGCACATATATTGCTCTTTTTATCGTTTATATTTACATTTCTATTTTGCTTAATTGCAACGCTGCGATGGTGGTAGTTTCGGGCCAGCCATCCACGCGAGACACATAGTTGAAAGTTAAGAAAATACAGTCAGGTTGTCTTGCAGGATCGTTACTGTGCAACCAGCTAGCAATTTGATTAGCCCAGGAGAACACAAGGGCCTCGCCGGCTGCTAAGTGGATTTGGACACAAGCGTTGCAAAAACTCGAGTGCAAAGACTGCTAACGTTTATTTAAACTGCATGAGGACTGTTATAATGTTCTATTCCCTGTTTTGCAATTAACAACTACCAACAATTTTTTAGAGACATTTACATGTCATTACCCCCGGAAAATTACGATCCAAATTTCTCAATGAACTGAAAATTCAACCCGTAGTAAAATGTTTTATTTTTGTTTACATGAAACTGGACAGAGATGCAATCATGTAACACAGTCGGTTCTGGATGAGTCAAAACTCAATTTGACACAATAAAAGAAGAATTACAATCATACATGAAATCGATTCCAATTTTAACATGTTAATGGACTTGTCTTGTGGGCCGAAGTGGATATTCAACGAATTTGAATAGGTTATATATTGACAAATATTTTAAAATGTGCAGTAGAATAATTAAATGCGTTAGAAATTGACCTTTAATGCAATGCGTGACACATCATACTTCATACATACATGAATGACAGCGATGTTTCTGGAGTGGGAACGTCGTTCCTTTATGTATGAGGGGCAGCGTACACTACGGGGCTTCGTCATTAATATATGGACGACGGTCCCGTATATAGTGGAATTTAATGTGTGGTAAAAATTGATTTTGCTCAATTCATCGATTCGAAATTGTGATCATAATTTAAAATTTTGCATATTTAGTTTGCATAATCGACTGCTGAATGGAATTAAATTGTTGCGTTTTATGCAATTGATTTGGATTGAATTTGACTTTAATAAAATCGATTCCATTAATCAAATTTCATTTCGGCGTCGAATCAAGTCCTATATAATCGATTTTCTGCCTAAACCTGCTCATCAAGTAATTAAAAATGAGTAGTTTCTACAATTAAGTGCTTAATAAATTCTGGCATATATAAACGCCTCAAATTATTGATAGGTATTTTAATGAAAGCAAAATTTAGCCACTAGAAAACTTAGGTATGTTTTGTCTTTTGTATATACGACATACGTAATTACGGTTTTTAATTTTTTTGTCGACCTTTTAAATAATTATTTCTTATATTTTTACTTATACATACAACTGTATATAGAAGATTTTCGAGAATGCACCCGTGTTGACTGTTATTTTTATAAAGTAATTTTGCTATGTTGGATCTTATATTGTGCTACTTTAATTTGATGTTTAACATGGTAATAAATGTACATCTTTACTATTATAATATTTTAAACCCTCTGGGCTTTGTAGGAACATTTAAAAAAATATACTTTTAGAAATGTGGAAGAGCTGATTGTATGATTTAACGGGAAGAAGGCACTTGTTTATAGAAACTCTAAGAAAAATCTAAGTCGACTTGGCCCTGCATTTTTACACTGGTTGGTATAACACGTAAGGTAAAAAAGTCGAAGTTAATAGAATTGTTCTACTTGGACTGCTTAGCGGTGTAGAAACATGTGTTGGTTCTGTTTAGTTAGACAATTAACATAAATTATGTTGTACAAAATTTAATGTAGCTCAAAATTTCGATTCAGAGAGATTTATTACAGTTACAGTATGATGAAGTTACCAATCGGGGAAGCTAGGTTGTTTACAATATAATGCTACGCTTGCTTACTTGCTGAAGGCTATGTAAACAACGAATTGTTGCTAATTAAATTTATGTACAAAAAATATATATTATGCTTAAAAGCATTACTCTAGAATTTATATTCACAACAAAATTCAAAACGCCGCTACTTGTGTTGCAAATACCCATACATTTATTTGTATTTAAAGTGTATTACCGAACATTGTACCAGAGCACGACTTTATTTTTATTTTGGTTTAGCTAAAGTTGTGGAATTTGAAAATGTTGCTTGTTTAAGATAGTTACGCTATAAAAGTATTATAGATGAAGACAACACAGTTTTAACTAGGCCCTACTAATCCATTTGATATATCTAAAAAAAATATTCTCCGATTTTAGGTAGGCCACAAAAATATTACAGTTTACATATCGTTCTTCCACATTCAATGAAATACATTTGAATTTCCGAACTTGTATTTATTAAAAACTTTTGGCGATCTATCATATTCGATGAATGTTTGATCGGAATGTTGATAGTGAAATGTATTTATTAATTATTGATGTAAGGTTTCATTTCAGCAAAACTTTTTAACATTTTGGGAGGTAGAGTAATTTAATAACATAATTATCTGATGTTTTAATTAATATTCAGCGAGGAAAATGTTTACAGATACATATTATATCGTTTATTTAATGTACCTGCTTGTTTCTGCGTCTGGAAAAATTCGTGCGCTGTTTATTCGCATGTACATTATAAGAGCAAAATTTAAAACAAATACTGGCGAGTTTTGCAAACCATTATACCCCGCGTCCAAGGGTGATTAATATTTAATGTTCTGCGGCATTGTATTATTATATAGCGCGTGTAGGTTTAATGTACGCTCTTAGAGCGTATTAGTCCCGATTTAGCGAGTATGTTAACCAAATAATCAAAGTAAAGCTTTGGTCAGTCCATGTTCCTGGGGGATCGAAACTATACGTGCTCGGTTGGTATATGAAGCTATATGGCTGTCGTACTTCTCTGTAATTGTCTGTTGAGGTCGTTTCACGTAGTATATTGCTCGCTATGGTGCTAGTTACGAACTCTGGCAATTGGAAGTCATAACTAAATGCTAGCTGCATTAGGGTGTCATTAATTGGACAAAAACCGCCGATCGGCTTCTCTGTGGCAAAAATAAGCTACTTTTGTTAAAGGTTGTGTTACTAAATAACCAACAGCGTGGCTTCTTGCAATTACAGACTGCTATGGGATTTGCGAAGTTCAAGTGAAACCGGGGCAGCATTTAGCTTAATCTAGGAGAAGCAATTGAATCTATTATTGCATAGAAGTACAGTGTAAGCTGGATAAGTAAAAATTACCAAGCAGCCGAGACGATCAGTTTAGACAAAGGATTCTGTATTACGGTGGTCTAAATGGTGCTTTTATCAGAATGTGAGTTGCTCAACGTTAACAATGGTATATCTTTCGTAAATTTACCAGTGATAAAGGTCTCCGCTAATAAACAGTTCTAAAGAAAATTAAAAAAAAATAAAACGGCTTACTAATGGTTAATGTAAATAGCGTATACTTAATATTTTTTTTCAAATTTTAGTTCAAACAGAAATCACAATTTTTATTCGGCTTGCATTGCTCGCTCTGGAGCTCCTCAAGGTTCCCAGTTAAAACTCCTTGGATTCTTACTGTTAGAAAAATTATCTCTGCTCAGATTGTCAATGTAATAAGCTTGATAAAAAAATCCTGCCATTCTGTAATTTTTTAACGCGCGCCGCTGGCTTTAAGACCTGCGGAAGGAGTGAACGCGTTGAATGCTTGACCACGATCAGAGAGAGAAGCGAAGAAACGTACAGTAAAGATCGTGTTGTGGCCGTGGGCTTTACTGACAATACAAAATTTCCTGTCGGACGTACTTTAACGGCCCTTGTGGCAATCATACAGTTTTTACCGGATTATTCACGCCCTTGGCAAGTATGAACTTTTAATCACGTGCCGCTTGAATTATTGAAGAATTTCATTGTCGAATTACTTCGAATGCAGCATGTCTACTGTCAACACATCTGTCCCGCCCGATCTGTTCTTCTGCTCACTCAGCGGTCAACGTCAGTCTACCATTCCGATGCTCCGGCGACTGGGACTAATTTCTCTAAGAGGTTTCTGGGTTGTTATTCAATATCACATTCCTTCACCTGAAACACCGTTTTGAGTTGAAAACTTACCCTTGCCTTCTATGCTAACGTTATTTACTGCATTATCGCTAAAAATATCCATTCATCATAGCATACTGCTGCCAATCAAATCGACTATATTTAAAAACAGCAAAATGAATGGTTATTTAAGTGCCAAGAGTTTAATAGTGATTTGTTATGTTACCGGTAAAACGTAAGTACTAAAGTGTTTAATACTTGCGTTTTACCGGTAATGACTTATGTAATGCAAATCTGCTAAAAAACTAAGAGTAACTCAACGAGCCATAGAAAGGTTGATGCTGGGAGTAAGCCTGAGAGACCATATTCCAAACGAAGCTACTAGGAAAAGAACAAAGGTAGAAGACGTCATCGAATATATTGTAAAGCAGAAATGGAACTGGGCCGGGAATATCGCACGACAAGACGACTCCAGATGGTCAAAATGCAGCCTACAATGGAAGCCGCGATTTAAACAAACGCAGCGTGGGCAGACCACCAAGACGCTGGCACGATGATTTAAAAGAAACAGCAGGCAGTAAATGGTTACAGCTGGCGCAAGACAGGGTACAATGGAAAACGAAAGAGGAGGCCTATACCCAGGCGTGGGTGGTAATATGCTGTTAAAGAAGAAGAAGAAGAAGAAGTTATATTCTTCCTTTTACTCATGGTTTTAGCTCTCCAGGAACAACAATTATAAGCTTCGCGATGACGATGGAAGTAAATTGATTAAATTACTATACAAAACGGTATCATTGATGACCGTCAAGTTTCTTCTTCTTCTTCTTCTTTCAGCGGTTCTCTACTCGTTGAATATAAACCTCCCCTATGCTTTTCCAATTTTGTAGGTGTTGTGCTACTCGATACCAATTGAAACCAGCTGTCCTTTTCAAATCGTCAGACCATCTTGCTTGTGGTCTCCCTACGCTTCGTTTCTGTGTCCATGGCCTCCATCTGAGCAGTCTGCCACTCCAATCATTCTCGTTTCTAGCGACATGGCCCAGCTCCACTTCAATGCGGCTATTCTCCTAGTTACATCTTCTACCTTTGTTTTTTCACGTATCCAAGTATTGGTCTTTCGGTCTCTTAGAGTAATACCCAATTTTTTTTTTCGTTCGATGGCTCTTTGATTCACCTTTAATTTGTTGAGAATGGACTTGGTGAATACCCATGTTTCGGAGCAGTAGGTAGTTATCGGTAATATGCACTGGTTGTAGATTTGTGTTTTAAGGGCGAGTTTAATAACCATTATTTATAGTAACTAATTTTTACTTATATATTGTGCCTTAATATTTTATATAATTTTGTATTTTTGGAGTAGTATTGCTTTCTACTTGGGTGGTACGTATTTTTGAAATTTGACTATTTGATTCTGTTTGAAAACTGGTGTTACACAATGATGCTATATATATCATGAACATCCCACATTTTAAAATAACAAGTATTTGATATGGCGCACTAATACTGAAATAATTAGAAAATAAAGACGTGATCACACCGTTGCAGTAGTAATATTATCTTCCCAGCTTCACTATTCACAGAAAGGTTAAAAGAAGAAGGCAGGCTGGATGACAAGGGACGTTAAAGCACTCTAGAAGACACTCTAAGATGAAGAGGATATCGTTGAGTACATAAATCTAAGTTGTAGAATCATATTTCTAGTTTTATCGCTTTATCTTATTGACAACAATTTCTTCCTATTGTATAGTTTTGCTTTAAGGAAATTGACAAGCGATAAGAACTATATGAACAGTTTTTGTGCTATAGTATGTAATGTCGAAAAATTTCCAAGGTAAAGCAGCTAATACAATATTGACATCTCCTTGACGTCAACAGATAAGAGAAGTGTAGATTGTACAATATATATTTCGACAATTAAATTGTCTTCCTCAGTTGCATACAAAAATATTAAAACATCTCTCATGGATTAATTAAGTAATCACTCCTTGTTGTGATTTACAATAAGAAATTTTAAGAATAATTCTTGTTGTTAGAGGAGCTAGCTTGGTAGCACAGTGTAATTGTCAGTGGATTCCTATACGGTAGGTCAAATATTCATCCAGAGTGTGACTGAGTTAAGGCAACGGAAAACTGCAGGTTTCCCAATAATATGAGGGTACAAGGTATACGACGGTAAATACGATTAAAAATGTCGCTTTGACACTCACCCCAACAACCGATATCGGATACGCCAGTTTTAGAAAGGCCAACAATGTTAAAAAATATAACAGATAGTATTTTCGAAGTCGAATTTGGTGGGCCTATACTGGTCTTCTCCCAATTATTTAAAACTTTTTGTGATCTAAGGCAAGTTAGTGGACACGTATCCCTTTCTTCAGGCTTCGCATGTATGGTATAAACGTCCCACGCGGGACTGCACCGGAACTTTATTCGGGGTTTCGTCCTTCACGAAACGAGATTGCGAATAAAAACGTATAAAAGATGGGAATTTAACTTTCGCAAATCAAATAAATTACTTTAAAAGCAAATTTAATAATTCGAAAGCACAGGCGAGCAAAAGAAAAACGACAATTTATTTCTAATAATGGAACTACAACGCCAGACGTGATGCTCGTATATTTGGCAAATGGTAGAAATATAAGTCGAAATGAAACCGTTTGGGAAGCGCTGTCATAAAGAGTACGGAGACAATTTGATATTGTGGCAGCACGAACGTAATAAAATGTATAGAACACACGGCCGTCACCGCGACAAGAGTGGCGCAATGTAATGAAAGAAAAAACTGATTTATTTGTCAGCTGGTGCGGTTAGACTTTGCAACAGGTGCGTCAGATTGGAGCTTAAAGCTCCACAATCTCGACGCACCTATACCTTGCGTTTTCGTTAGTCCGGGTACTTAAAATTATCGATGGCGCGATCAACCCCATGAGCATGAGAAACTCAGGAAACGCTCTCGTTACAATCTTTTTATGTAACGTAGCAGAAGGGCGTTATATTTCAGCTTTCAACACAATCCGAAGAATGCGATAATCAAAAGAAACAAAGCATTTTCAATTGATGCGTGATACTCTGCTCGACAGCTTTGATCGTGTATTCAAATATGTCTTTGTGTTAGAAGCCATCTTTGAAAGTCGAAGCAGAACGTCGCGTTAAGACGATGGATGTAAGGGAGGAATTTTATTTAAAATACGTAATTCGTCGCAGTGTAGCGAAAAATGCTAAGAACGCTTTCTTGTTCGTTAAAAACGCATGTGTCGTATTCATTACCCTTATCTGGAAATTACGCGCTAAAATTTATTACGCGGCAATTGGAATAAATATTCAGCAAAACACAATCCCCTGTAACGGTGGTTAATATTAATAGCAAGTAGCGATGTTATCTTTTCATAAGCGCGAATAAACACCGGAACTCGGAATGGGTGTAGCGCGTTAAACGTATACGAGTACGGTAATGCACGGGTGTGCTTCGGCAGCAGCCAACGGGAATCGAGAGACGACTGTCCACCGGAAGTGCGTACTAAGCTCGATGGAAGGTAGCGTATTTAACGTCTCCGGAGACCGGAGAATTTTCCGCAGCTGTCGCAATGAAAACTCCTTTTTATTCTATTTAGTTCCTTTGAGACGCTGCGGAACTGAGGCCGTAAGCTTCTTAACCCAAAGCCAGGGAGGAAATGATACATTACGAGAAGAAAATAGTCTCTATTTCATAGACACCTCCTAGGCGGCTGGGTGATTAAACGCTTCCACCGGCGATGAGCGCACTTTAAACTTACTTATCTAGTAAGCGGGACTAAATGGAAGTAAACTGAGATGACTTTGAATTTTGCATGAAATTAGATCCCTCAAACGGGAGAAGTTCCACGGGTCGCTTTGTGTTGCTCTTTATAGAAGGCTGTCCGCATTCCAGGCCGCAGATACCTTTACAAAGCTACGGAGGGAACGCGTCCCCGAGCTTCACATGTGGCACGCGGACGGTCGACAGCTTTCCCATCCCTCTACCCTCCGAAAAATTGGCAGTAGTGATACGACCGGATTTCAAAAAGACCGCGACTTTATTTCAGCTCCGGGCAGCATACCACATCATACGACACTCAGCTCGTTAACTTTGTCACAGCACTCCATAAATTCACGCAATCGCGTATGAAAACGTGAACGTAATAAAGCCCGACACCCACCCCTGGCCGTAACTTTCGCGACCATTTTTCCGTCAACAAAAGACGTGACTTCCGGCAAATATCGATATTAACGGTTATTCAAATTTCGGGAAGTGACGAGCTAAAATTATTTATACTTCTGGGTCAACTTTAACCCAGACGAATTCGCCTTTTTAGTCACACTGTTATTCGTTCCGAATAACAAACGCAAGTTGAAACATCACACAAAAGAAGTAAAGCAACTCCAGTGAGAAGGATGGCCGTAGGTATATAGATAGCTACACAGAATATGGCAATGGAGACTAGCAAGTCGAAAAAACAAGGAAAACGTAGAAAACCAACAACAAAGCCACGACAGTCGGCCAAGACACTTGAATCTACTTATTTGTCATTGAAATACCCTTTACAAACCCTAATTTTCTAAATACCACCACGGCGTGTTACTAAAATGTATTCAACTGCATCTCTCAGACGTCTCGATACGCACTTGAATCAGTACTCCACTTTCATCAACACAATGTAATGCCTATCCCTTTTCACAATTAGATCCGATGTTTTAAGAAACCAACAATCGTTCAGAAAATATACTGCGGTCTAATGTTCAAGCATGGATCTATCACATTTTAAAAGTTCATCTGATAATATTTTAGACAGCGTCGATTTTGATTGAAATGGAGGACAACTTCTGATGAACTACGTGCTCGGTGGGCTGGGAGTGCCCATATTCTGATGGTTGACTCAACTCAATTCAAGTTGGAAGCAACGCCATGACAATGATAAAAAACAAAAATGTGAGAGGATACAATGTCGCAAGCTGTGGGCGCAATGAGGGCAGGAGCCTGGTAGTTAACTACTGTATTAGATATCTAGTATTGATCAAAGACAACATTGTGAAAATAACTTAAAACAACAACATGCCAGAACCTGATTTATAAATGACTAGTTCAGAAACGGAAGACGAAGCGGGGCTAAGAGGGCAAAATAATTCAGTAATTTACATAAACGTCACAAGTAACCAAATCTTAGGGCGCCAGGTTCACCGACTTATCGGGACCCGCTCTGGTGAACTGCAGAGGGATATAGTAAACAGTTGAGAAACAGTAACAGCTAGTGCTACAATACAGATGATCTTAATACACGGAAAGACATGTCACAAATATATTTAGAAAAGAGCTATACAAATAGCGTACGGTTTTACACAAGTACAAGCGATTTGATGAGGTAAGACTTCTCGGAAGCCATTCATCGAAGTAGTAAGATGCCCCAATTGAAAAAGTATCAAGTAGTATTCAAAAAAGCCAGTTAATGACGTGATTCACGTAAGGCGCCGCATGACGAGGTTCATTCAAATGGACTCAGATATAGATATGGTAGAATTTATGGCCGTAAAAAATGTAAGTTCTTAATAGAAAATACAGCATAAGTTCAGAAAATACACAAATCGAATGAAAATTTGGTAAACAACTGACAATTGTTGACTAGTTGGAAAGAAATTACAATCAAAGTTAAGAGCTGTAGGGGGTAACCACCATGATGGACATATTTCGATAAGCTATATGTGTTATTGGTAGCGATAAGCGCGATCTGCGACATGAAAAAAAGACCTGACTGGTGGAACTATTACTTGCTTGTAAAATCCATAACTGTCACAGAGCGAATTGTTGGTGCCATATGTATCGGGTTTTCGCCAACATCCGCGAATTTGCGGCAGGTAAGTAGCATGACGAATCTTGGGATTACTTGCAGAAAAAACAAAGAAGGAAACAAGAGCGAAAAAAGGCCTGAAAAATAATTCTGCGATAGAGATGACAATTACATGCCTGCCTGAGATTTCGGGTAGCCAACATATGTTTTACTATCAAAATACTAACAAGTTCTGAATCAATCAAACGGATGCAGCAATTTATGAAACCACTAAAACCAAATCTGCACCACAAGTTTCCTCAAAACAAGCATCGAACAAACACGTCTCATGGATTCGGAAATAAAATTAGGACCTCCAAAAATTTACATTTCTTTTATCATAGCTCAGACAAGTTCAGGTGCTCCTCGGTGAAGATTTAAATGAACCCTTTCCAAATAGAGGAATGGCGTTGAGAGTCATAGTAAATTTTAAATTTAGAAGGATTGTTTCAGAAATATTGATTAATATCCGGATGGAGAAATACCGTATACTGCTTAGTGCGTACTAGTTACATTTTCACCACCAATACCGATAAAATATTTTTATTGTTCAATAAAGTACCTACAAATAGGCTTAGTTGTTTGAACTATTATTCAGGACCTACGACAGGATAATTCTAGCTAATGTCTCTCAAAATGTAATATCTATTTACTCCCTTTCCCCACAAATCAGATGAAAGTTCAACCAGTGACGTATACACGAAACGAATATACGCAGGATAGAGTATCGATTAAAGTGCAAGCATGGCTCCCTTATACTTGCACATGCTTTAGACAAACTCAATAATTGAAATGGACAGCAATAAACTAGTCATTAGCTACCTAATTGGCTGGTTGAAAGTGGCCGTATAATGGTTGACTGATTTCAACTTGTTTCATCAAATATTCTCATTTGAATTTCTCAAAATGGCTTGCTAGTTAAATTGACGGGGGTACATTGCAGTATATCGTATTGATCAAGAGTAAGCATTGTCAAACCAACTTAAAATACCATACATGGCTTCAAAGAGCCTTTTGAAATTCGACGAAAGGTAAAACTCAAAGGGTTCGGAGGTATTTTTGTTCTTGTAACAACAAGGATTGCAATAACGCCACGTGCACCGACAATCACATCAAATTTTAAGCTTGACACAATTGTTTTGAAGGTATCCATTGACAACCAGATAGAAAAACAACGTAAATTTGCTGAAAATAGAGTGGTATTCCGCCAGTTCCTAATAATCGTTGTTGTTGTTCTAAAAGCACTTTAGCAGTCACTTATTGACGTCTTTCGCAAGTAATAAAATCTATAAACATTAAGAACCATGTGGGATTTTCAGTTGAAGTAGTCTAGTCGGAAAGTGCTTGTCTATGTAGAACAGGTAACAATTATAGATGCATTATTGTAATCCTTGAGCAAGCTATAATCAAACTTGGAGGCATATACATAATAAATTAACTACTTGAACTAAGCAAAGCATTTGGTGTTGCCCTACGTGATCTGCTATTAAAGCTATATGAATTTGTAAGGCAACTGTCGATGATAATTTCTTTTCCAATTTGGTAAAATTTTGATAGCTAGTATCAATTTTCTCCTCAATTGCTTAATTTTATTTCTATTTTCTCGTACAGTATATACATAAACCCAACTAAAAAAATCAATATCAAGTGAAGGTTTACTCAAGACAAGTGTGTTCATGAGAATGGCAGTAATGAGATTTAACAATAATTCCTATATTATTTATTACTTGGCGTTTACTATTCCATATCTGATGAATCTAGTGAAAAATCAATGCTAGCTTTGATTATTTTTAGCTCGGAAGTGGATTGCCTGCGTTAAAGCTACAGGTGTTACGACTGACTCGGCCCGGTACTGCTTATTTCCTTGACTGCGTTTTGCTGATAGGTAGGTCAAGCCAGAATACCGTAACGTTTCACAAAGGAAACTATGAAGAGGTAAATATTCGCAGACAACGTATTCAATTCAAAACGAAATGACAAATATTTACGGGCTGCAATAAATCAGTACTCAATAAAATTAAATTTGATCTATTATTATCACTCGATATCTGTGTGGACAGGCCGCTTTCTGTAAACTCAGTGTGTTATTGACATTTGGTTGTGGTTTGTCAAAGGTGCGTTTGTTACATGTTACAGTTGTCAATTATCTATTAGATCGCCGAAACACTTTATAGGAACTTATCCTGACATGCAACCTGGTGCGGATTAACTGTTTTTTATGTGATAAATTGTATGATAGCAAAGTATGACAATGTAAGACTACACAGACGCATTTTATAAAAATATATTTTATTTTCAAAAATCGGCTGCAGACCACGAACATATTTTGCTCTTTTATGGTGTACAGGACGTTTTTACTTCTGCCTTATCTTCTTTAGTATTTTAATGTACGTATCTTACGTTTTCGTTTCAGTGTCATATCATACTCGTCCCTGTGCTTTTAATCTTTACTACATAGATCACGATCACTACCCCAATATTCGTCTACTTTATTTTCCATTGGTTTCATGTTCTTTTTTGTGAATAATCAGTTTCATGAGTTGACATTGTGGACGAGTTCAAATGCCCAGTTAGGAAAGAAGTATATTCAGTAAAAACTACTAGCCAGTACAGAAAAAGAGCGAACAGGCACTCAGATCTTTGTAAGTAATCAGACTTGGGAATAGAAATAAAACGAGGTTTGGTGCATTGCGAAGGAATACCTTATACCCGTATAACTACAGAACTTTATCTAGCTTAATAGAACAAAAATCATAAAAGATCTTCCTAAATACGAAGATTTAAAAAACATGCACATATTAGAACGATAAAACTTTGCAGACAGCACACTAGATAAATAAGAAAGCGACTATCTTGAATATCTTGATTACCGTGTATAGAAAAATAAACAAACATAGAATTGGCACCTATCTGTTGTCCAGTAAAATAAATCTTTGTATCTTGAAATGTAACAACAGAATCTTCTTATGATAATATATCTTTTTATTTGTAGAATTACAATTATAAGTAGCTGATAGTTGTATATTCAGCTTCTCTAAAACGTAGTCTATACGTTTGAAATTCCAAAATCCCGTCTTGCTTGCTAGTTTCGAACAGTTTCACACCTACCGATGGTAGGATACATTCAAAAGAACGTGCTGTATCGTAGCCATGTTATCGACGTATAGTACCTCAATCGATCGTTTTCAACCTTTCGGCATCACGACAAAGCGTTGGAAAAACTTTCCGTTCATCGCGTGTGAATTCACACTGACTGCTGGTAGATGTTTTCAAAATAGCGCTGTCCATTCTTCAAACGAAGTTTTGGAGATATTCTCCTTGTACAGTATGTAGCAGATGTTCAGCCCGTGGAGCTACCGATTTTGCTCTGTTTTGGAGCTGCAAATCAGCTGCATTTGCAAGACCGCAAATCTCGCTTAACTTTTATGGTAACCGATTCTGACCTGCTTTACCGTCAAGCGTTTTGTGTATCTACAATTAGATTTTGCTTGAGTATTACTGCCCATTTTTGTATAGGGTGCTAAGTTGTGTGTTGTGAAATAAGTTTTGTGAGTTGGTTTTATAAGCATTTTCTGAGTTTTGTTGTCACGTGACGTACGACGAGCAGGTAGAAATTTCTTGCGATATATTTTGAAATCCGTTGTTAGTTGCGGTTTTGACTTTTATTTGCGGCGCGCTTAAATGTGTTGTTGTGTATGTTATCTTAGTGGAGTTTTTAAAATTACTGATTTTATTTGTAAAGCCCAGTACAGTTCCTCGTTTTCTGAAATAAGCGTGTTTAGAGCTTCAGAGATTAGGTAAGGTTCAAATCTCGAAACTAAGCTCCGTATACTATTTTCCATCGCCTTGGTTTTTTACGGTGGAACCCCTACTCCATCACAGGCATTCAAAACACTATGGTGGCCCTGAATAAATATGTATTTTCCAAGTTATAATTAATTCGAATATAGCCAGCGAGTACTTCTCCTATTTCAGCCTAGTGAGCACTCTTTAAGCTGATTTACTGGTAACAAAATCCCTGAAAAAATTATGATCTAGCGTAGTCCATCCCCTCTGTTTGCACATATGAATCGTAGAAAAGACACTATAAAAAGTTATTGTACAGGGTGAACTTGACCCAAGAACACTTACAGCACATTCTTTAAAACGGTGGGTTAAAGTGACTACAGACAGTCTCCACAGTAATTTTGTGGAAACTGTATCTTTCTCGCAGTTGTGAGAAATGACGAGAGACAGTACAAAGAGCCATACAAAATATAGATCAATAATACCTAGACATGGGTCACAAGATCTTTGTATAGACGTAGTGGCAAAAAAGAAGATCCAGTATCGGCCAATTAAGGGTGTTTAGTTATTGACAGAAGTATCGTCTTCATTCTCTAATTCCTTGGCCATTGTTTATGTATCTGTTATCTTGAACGCAACAAAAATATTGTTTGTTTCATAGCATCAATTTCATTATCAACAGTACTGTCCTGAATTTCTTCCTATAAAATGGAAACAGCAAACTACCCACCAATAATTATTTCAGGCATTTATTGCTCCTACGGTGTTGGGTCTCAAAGCCATCTTCTATATCGGGTTCTATCTCTTGTCATTTGCCTGATTTCCTCGATGTTTTTTTCTCTTTCACTGGTCAACTCTAAGATATTATCCTCCCTTCTGATTCTAGGCCTATTGCTTAGTCTTCGACCTTAATTCAAAAATTGTCTTGGGCTATCTTTCTATTCCCACACGGAGAAGGTATCCATTTACTGTTTTACATTTAAATAAGATAGAAAGTATAATGTTACCTTGTACATAATTAGAATCCACAGTGAAGTCCACAGTGTACTGTAATGCAGCTAAACTATAGTTATTACCATTTTCTGGACTGTTATTTGCCCTTCTGTATACTTATAGATAGATCTGGGCGATTTTTTTTAATCACTCGCAATGGGTCTATACTTCTATATTTTGGCAAGACGCTGAAAATTTAGTAGTAGCTATTTCTATATTTCCATTTTTCTGGTGCTTTGGTGTGTGAATTCTAGCGTTGCATCTTTAATAAATTAAGAATATATTAGCCTGGTAACTAAACTAAATAAGCAAACATAAATGCAACTTTTGCTATGCAGCTTGTGATTGCAGGGGAAAATCCCACTTAATGAGATTGTGCTATGAAAACACCATCGTCCATCGAGTCAATTTGAAAAGACATTGCGAAGTAACAAGTTATTTTTATTGTATACGTGGCAACGATAATCGTGTCATCTAGCTTTCTAGTTTGATTTTGATCATTAACTCAAACACCAACTCGGACATGGACATTGGACATCCTCTCCAATTCAGGTACACCATACATTGTTCTAGTGTAGATTCTACAACACGAGGATGTCATTTCTGAAGGCTGCAATAAAAATGTTCTCATCTTTCTAGCGATGCCGCTACACAAATATTAAACCATCCACCATTTCAAATGGCATGCCAGTAAGCCATTTCATTAGATTATGAATGTTTTGAATAAGGTTACTTTTTCATAGGATAAACGTTTGTTGCGCACGCTAGGCGAACTTGTCGGGCACCTGGGACCCGATCGCCGACCACATCTCATTTTTTATGCCTTGTCAAAATTAGGCCTGATAAACAACATCGAGCGTCGCATTTGTAGTTCCAACGTTTCGTCGTCGTTAGGCGTTGTCCTCTAATTCCCATACAGCTGCTAACTGATTCGCACATAATTCGAAACAGTAGCCTGGACATGTTAAACAATTAATACCGCTTGCTGTCGTCGAATAA
Source organism: Agriotes lineatus (assembly GCA_940337035.1). Lineage (NCBI taxonomy): Eukaryota > Metazoa > Arthropoda > Insecta > Coleoptera > Elateridae > Agriotes > Agriotes lineatus. Next base: position 77,855,865 of record OW679202.1, read on the forward strand.
GAAACACGATGCGATTATGTCTCTGCTCCGATTCCCTATATCCGTAGCTTCTGATTACGACAATCGGAGCAGGTAATTCGTATTAACGCGGGAAATCAGTTAAAAACACAATGTTGACTTGGCAAGCTCGCTATAATTTAGTGCTTTACGAAAGGCAATAAAACAGAAAAGAGCATCGTAGGTCTATAGAAATGGAAATTTCGTTATAATTTAGTCAATAAATTCGCAAATGAGATCGCTTTAACTTTGCGCTTTTATAGCTGAAGACGACCCAGAATATAACGATTGCGTATGACAAATAAGGGCAGGCACTTTACTGCGATGTAGCGCGATAAGTCCAAGAAAAACAAGACTCTGCAGTTGTTAGAGACAGCACCAGCAAATTAAAAGCTGTCTAGCAGTAGTAGTTCAGGTGCGCTTGCAGTAACAACACTCCCTCGTACGTTTTAATTTAGTTCTCGTTTTAAAAGACGGGATTTTCAGACGTGGCACTCGCAGTTGTGAGGGTTCGCACACCTCCCAGGTCCTTATTAATTAGTAGTTATTAATAATTAAACCCTCAGGACTCGCGCCACTCGTTGACAAACGGTTGTGATGAGACACCCTCGCGAAATTGGCGAATGACAAGCCAAAGTTGCCCAAGTTTAGCGGCTCTGATACGTAATCAGAGTAATAAGCAAACCGCGGATTCTTATTATTTATTCAGGTTGTTTTTGAACAAAGCGCCTGCTTTAATATTCTGACCAGATCAACGCTGTTGACTCCTACTCCTACGCATACCCTGGGGCTGTAAGAGTGCCGGAGATTTTCCAGTATCGAGATGTATTTGTTATACGGCCGCAAAAAATAGCCTTAGACGAGCTGAGGAAAGCATTCATCTCTCTACCAGCATTACAACTTTCTACAAGCCATGATCCTAATTATTCTGGAACATTTTACTAATGAAGAACCCACATGCTACTCGATTAGACAACAAACTGGCGTGAAGGACGTGTTGGAAGTTGTGATAGTGAAAATAGCGTTACGTAGGACCTATAATAAGAATAAGGAGTCATAGTAGTGGAATAGAAACCAAAGTAAGAAAGGAGAAGTATCCGACCACCTAAAAAGACAACAGAATAATGGATGAAAGACATATAGAAAAGAAGTAGAATAGATTAAAACACGATTGATTAAAATTGCTCCAGATAGAGGGGGCTACGATGAAGCTAAATAATATAAAGCAGCTGATCGAATTATGATCTATCAACATCCTACGTTAACCTTAAAAACACCAAGTTGGATATTGTTTGGACCTATATAGAACAGATTTCTGACAATCTTATATTAAGGCTGAACTACGAAATATTTGAAGAAGAGTTTAGACAGTGGCGGTCATGTTCAGAAGCTGTACATGGAATATAGAAAACGGGAGCTGGATTTAAACCTGGATACGATTAAATACATGGTCATATAGCCTCTTATACTATCAAAGAAGCTACCAATGTCATAGGAGCATTTAATTTTAGCTGGTAGAGCAAAAGCAAAAATAAAACAAACAGAAAATTGGTCAAACTATGGTTGAATATGGTACTTATATATGGATCCGAGATATAGACAATAGACAAAATATCACTAACAGTAGTCGAAAAGGACTATCTATAAAGAAGCTCTAAATTAGAAAGAGCTCGAAATGAATAAATTAGAAATAGTAGAATACCAGCGACAGGGACAATTATTTATCGAATCCAGATATCTGTTAGAGATCTGATATGATTGTCTAAACGAGTTTTTTCATGGCAACGCCAGGGGAGAAACAGAAGGGACCAACTTTGCAGGTCGTGGAATGAGGAAATCGCTCGAGCAATGAGGGATCGTCGTATAGACCTGGATATGGGAAACGATCTTGTGGCTTGGAGACTGGGGCTGGAAATGATTAGTCCCAAATATATATAAGTGTAGAAGGTATACCCAAGAGCAGTATAGCATCAATAAGGCACCTCTCCACTAACCTTAATTGATTACTGACAAGTGTTGACTAAAAGAATATGACCGTTGCAATAGATCAGCAAGATAACGAAGAAGAGCATCGAGATATCTTTCAAAAACAGTTTATCTACAAATCACGGCATACTATGAAAGGTAACTAAGAAGTTTAACAGCTCTGAACTGCACGTGCTCACAACTAGGATATTAAATGGTGAATGGATACCTATCTTCTCAAGCCTCTCTGACGTCTTCTATAAATCACCATTTTCGGTAGAAGTCAAGATTAAAATAAATATATTAGAGGTACTATTACCAAGTCTATGCTACTATAACCATCATATGGAAACCTGGTAGAGTTTGACTAGAAACGGTATCGTAATATCTTCGAGACAGTATTAGGCAATCCAATATTTTAAAAAATGATGAGGACTTTACTACCGAGTTTGGCTTTCCATGATTGGCAAAAATAGCTACCATACTTGAAGTCATGTATAGAAGCATTATAACAGGGAAATTCATGTTACGTTAAAGGAAACTGATACTGTATAAGAATTAGGTCTCCTTTTAAACTAAAACTCCAAGAAACATACAAGAGAGGATTCGAAAAAAATAACTTCTTAGAAAAAAATAGCAAATCGCTTTTGCACCCACTGACGAAAACAGGTAGAATAAGAAATAAGAAACTGTTTGACGAACACAAGAACCAAAACTAGAGAAGTTACCGATTATTCTATATAGAGCGCAACAAAGAAAATCAGTTGACCATAGATTCAAATCTCTCTTATTAAAACTGAAAATGGAGACTGGGGGATATACTATGAGAAAGTGAGAATATTCGCGCAGCATCTAACAAACGTTTTTACACCATTTCCTTTGGAAGTTACTCCTAAACAGCAAATTGATATTCGCAAATTTCCTGAACTGACCAATCAAAAACTTCGAAAAGAAGGCAAATTGTTCTTTTAAACTATCAACAGAGGTAGCTTCGTACAGACCTATCAGCTTGTTGCCAATCCTGTCAGAGGCATTCTAAAAACTCTTCCCACGACGAACGTTACCATTTATCGAAGAAAAGGAGTTAATACCAAAGAGTCAATTTGACTTTCTTCAACGCCATTTCACATGGAATTTCCATCAAAATTAAACATGACCCGAAAACGAAGCAGACATGACCCAGGTATTTGATAAAGTACGACACACTGGCCTCCTGTATAAAATCAAACGTTGCCTGCCACATATCGTATGATATACCCAAATTGTATGTCACCAACACATATTTTCTTGTAAACTGTCAAGATATCATTACATCTTTGTCGCCTATTAAATCTGGAGTTCCGCAGGGAAGCGTGCTTGGTCCAGTGCACTTCCAACCTTTGCGGATGCCACCGCTATGTCTTCTCACCATGACCTAGCCTCGAGATACCTAAAATTTCACCTGAACAAAATAGAAAAGTGGATAACGTTTCAACGCATCCGAGTTAATATAGACAAATATGTTCAGGTCACGTTCACAATTAGAAAAAGGTCAAGTTCATCTGTCCAACTTAATGGAAATCCTTTACTACAAAAAAATAAGATCAAATTCTTCGATGTTCTTATGTTCATTTCGACCGACGCCTAACTTGAGGTACATACATACGGTATAAAAGACGACAACAATTGGGCAGCGTTAACTGTAATTCCTAGCTTTCTCTCGGCTACAAGGTCGCCATTAAACCAATATGGAGATACAGAATACAATCAAAGGCGCTGAGGACAATAACCGACTCATCATGATATGTATCGAATCACGTACTTCATGCAGATTCTCGAATCGTTACAGTTAGAGCTTCTTTCTAAGCTGCAATATAGTTCCAGTTTTTTTTAAATATAACATGTTCGTGTGTTAATCCCTATGGACAGCATGTAAAATATTCTTCAAGTCAATAACAAAAGATCTGTTTATCAAGCAGTTCACATGTAGGTACATAAATATACTCTACCAAATTTGTTGAATTGCACACAACTAGTATGGATACATGGAAAAACAAATTTGCTCTATAACTACACCAAACCATTGTTTCAGAAAGAGTAATGCTGATGAAGGTTTTTCTTGCAAATTTAGTACTAAAGACACAAATACTGCAAAAGTATTAGCAATGTTAAACATATAATATTAAATGCTATAGCCACATTATTCTGTTCATATGTATTATCATTCACTGTATCTCTTGCACCCCATTTAGGGAAAACAACTGCTAAAGGTGTGATGTGAATGCCCTTTATTAGATTTGGTGCTAGAAAAAAATCTATTAACTAACATCTAGATGAGATAGGAAACTGGAGTGAACAGCTTGGTAGAAGTGGTGACAAACAATGACATTGGGCAGAATACAATAATAGATAGACTACAAGAGTGTTTTCGACTAAATGAATGGGATAGTCAGCAGACTGTAGAAAAGTAAAATAAAAATAGAGAAATCCAGTCGAGCGAACTATATTCAATAGTGATGCATGAGGGTTCAAGAAGAAGACGATTTATCTATAAATGATGTAGCTTGTTTTCTTTTTCAATCAATATTTGAGAAGAATTTATGAAAACTAATCACATTGTAGCCAGTCTTCCAATGTAATCGCTTCTACTAATTTGAAGTGTTCCTTTGAAGATAATCCTTTACGTATGACAGGCGTTATAAAATAACTAATCCTGAATTGGTTATTCTATAAGTAAGTTATATGCAGCCTATCTCTTCAAACGTTTTATTCATCTTGCTGTCATTAATAAGAAATTTACATTCTGCGAAATCTTCTTTAAAGGATGGCGCTGTAGTGTATGGACAATTAAATGCGGAGAAGGGTAAGCCATTAAAAAATCGTAAGAGATCAATTGAATTCAGATTTCCCTGTTTCCTGGATTGAGCAACACGAATATATTATGAAGTCGTAAAATTTCTATTTTCGCAGCGAAGGAAAGCTAAGAAACGGCAAAGAAAATGTCCCGCTAAGAGCTTTTACCTCCGACCTTCTTTTCTATCTTTAGTTATAATGAATCATATGCCTGTCGTTGCGAATATTTTTCCCTCGATTTCCTTTGTCAACGTCCTTTTAATGTGTGGTGGATCCACCCACATCTGAAATGACGATTATTTTTAAGGAAACGTTCAGTTATACATGATTAAATCCCAGAGTCCTCTAAAGCCAACATTTATTCCTATAAAGTTCTTCGAATTGTGCCCCATTTCCCTAATAGCTACAGTTAATGATTTAGAATGTTAGATGGCGCTGCTCAAGTTTTATTTGATTATTAATAATAAAATAGTGACCTGTATCATCACACTCTATGAACGGGCTAATACATTCCATCAGTATCTGTGTCCCGATTGAACAAAAACAGTATTCGTTAAGAAACGCCAGTGAATACGTTTCGTAGACACCGAAAGGGCTCATTCAAAACCACCGTTACTCTAAATTTTGCAGATATTAGCAAATGCCACGCCCTTATCGCATGCACCGTCTGTATTCAAGGAAATTAAAATATGCGTGGCTACACTTACTGCGCACCGCGATACTTTCTATAACTAATGAGCTTGCACAGGGCCGATTTTAATCCCAGATAAAAATGTTTTCCAATAAAACTGACTAACATAATTTAACGCTTAAAGCACTTCCTTCGCAATTTGGTATCGGCGGATGTTTGCAAATATTTTTAGAATAAACGAGGACTCGTCCCAAACACTTAGCAGCCCCCTTGTTCTTTTTCTCGCTAAGAACACGTACTTAGTCACAGTTTTGTTGCATATCTGTGATTGTTGCTTGTCGCAATTGAACTTGCAAGTATGTTAGTAGACAGTTTTTAGTATGATTTAATACACTTGGATATATTTTAAATAGATAGATTAATACACATGTTATTATATTTCCCTTCATTGCTTGTTCTATTTCCTTCATATAAAATACGAAGGATGTATTTTGAAAAAAAAAATATCCCGGATTTCTTAGTATCAACCATTTCGAAAAATTAACCATATGAAGTTTCCGATGATGAAAGTTGAAGGAAAAGAACATTTCGCAGTGTACCGTTTCTTGTCGATTTTTAAAAAAAGAAGAAAAGTATAAAAGGATTAAAGTAATAAAAGTCTATGACAAGGGTGGAGGACGATGAAGGTAGAAATGGGTGCCAACAGCGTGTATAGAGCTGTCTATAGCACAAGACAAGGATGACGTACAATGCGTATAATAAGACTGGATATTAAGGTAGTTATCGCGAGGTATCCATTTTCTTACGACACAGTTGATTTTTTTTTATGTATCATTAAATAGTTTTTGAATACACGGTTAAAATTCCGGAGAGATTGACCACCTAGAACCGGAAAAAATAATTAATGAAAAAAATGCCCTTATACACGGTATTCCCTATGTAACTCGGAAAATAAGTAACATTTTCGATCACAGTAAGCATATATTTCTTACTACTTTGATCAATTTTTTCTGGGGGCAAGAAACATTTTTGATAGTTAACTCGGCGAAATTTGGAAGCATTTGACCACCTACTTTTGTAGATAAAAAATAATTAATACCATCGTATTGAGCTTTTAGTCTTTTACGAAAGAAGACTCCAATACGGCAACACTGCAGTCAGCTGGAAACCAGGCACTGTATGTCTATGTCAAATTCGAGGTTAGCAGGTTAGATTTTGTATCAGTTTCTGTCAAAACCTAACCTGATAATCTCGAATTTAATATAGACGTACAGTGCCGCCAACATACTATTCATAAAGAAAAATCGGCGAGTCGCTGGCGAACGACTATGCATACGGGTGTTACATTCTGGACATGATCCAGAATAGTACCTTAATCCAGATAAAAAAGCTTAAGCGATGATGCTCTGCGGAGGCATAACATGTGCTAGCAACAAATATAATAATCAAACTAGTACAGCTTTTGTGTTAACGTGCGAAAGTTCGCCTCGTTTTTTGCTGCCACGACGCAATTTTCCCGTAGGTACGCATGTCATGACTGAACAATTTTGACAACGGATTTGTGGAATTGAATTTAAGCCGAGATGTTTCTCGTTAACAATGTCTGTCAACAAAAGGCCGTGTACACATTTGCAGCAAGTCAGGTTTTTGCCGAGTTCCGTCAGCTCAACAATACGTAGCCCGACACATTTTTCTTAGCGAATCTTCCCTTATGTCTCGTACGCGTTTCATTTTGCCGTAACAACCGTTTCTCACCTAACCTCACACCTTACTTTCGTAAAACTGCGTAAGCAGAGACTACGCCAGTATGACCAAGTCGATGAAAAATATACGTAAAATAGCTCAGGGAGCGGATTCGGTACGTTGGCAACAGTTACAGTCCAAACCAAAAGTTTTCAAGACGCGGATACAGTTTTTCATAGATTTCAACACATACGGTTAAGGCACAAGGCGCGAATTCGGTACGTTGGCAACAGTTACAATCCAAATCAAAAGTTTTCAAGCCGCGGATGCAATTTTTCATAGATTTCAACACACACGGTCAGAATCAGTTTTGGTTCAAACTATCGCATGTGAACTGCCTGAATACAAACAAAACGAAATATCTGGTACCAGAACAGACCATATGGAATAGCTGATATTGCTGCTAACCGCTAAAACAAAACAAGACTTGTTAAAACTGTTTGAAAATTCCAGAGGGAACCGCATAGTGCGTGTCTTCGAACTTTTTTCCGCGGTAAGATATCAGGTCGCGAGGAACAGATCAAGTGTGGGCCAAATACAGTCGAGCACAACCTTGCGTGAGGTGTGTTATTTGGCTTCGAGAATATCATCGTTGAGGATCCCCTAACGTGCACATTTTAGACAAATTAAGACGATTGTCGAGTATTTGAAATTCCGAATAGCGTTTTGCTTGCAATTTTGCCGAATCGCACATTGACCAACGACCGGGCACAGTCAAAAAAATATCCTATATTGTCTTGCTATACCCTATAAGCAGCCAATCATCGACGCCCAGTACCTCTTTTTTGCAACCCTCGTGGATCCACACGAAGCTCTAGAGCAGCAATTCATTTTGCGTCCGTTTTCCAGCCACGAGGCCGCCTTCATCGTTCAACTTTGGCGGGCGGGGATTTAGTACGCCTGGCCACGATTTTGTGCAACGCTCAGGGTCTGTGACTTTCTGTGAGGTTGAAACTTAGCCGGCAGTTGAACTGCATTTCAGGTAAGTCAAATTTATGTGTATTATTTTATACTGCAGGTGTAAAATAATAAAATATGATTGTATACGTATAAATTCTGGCCAATTTTGTACGTGTATTAGAAAGTAAGCTGTATGCTGTGAAGTAAATTTTGGAGCATATCTCTGTTAGCACTGCAGTAACGCCTTCAGCACCTTGTAGGATTTGTATTGAAAACAAAAATATGCTGGTTTTGCCTATCACGCAATGTGACGTGGCGACAACCAGGCAGAAATTCTTCAGGAATGTTTTGAAACCCTTTGTTGCGGTCACAGCTGCAGTGCCGATGTGCATTTACTGTATAATTACATTTTGTAAAGCACAGTGTAATTTTGCGTATTTTGAAGTCGAGTAAGCACCTTCAGAGAATTGCAAGGTAAGTCATAGCTGGAGTTTGAGCGCCACCCACATTTCCTATTGCCTAGGGAGGCGTTCAACTCACCATAGTGTGCCCTAAAATACTACGAATTTATTCCCGTATCTTCCAGAGCAAAATCATTTTAATGATTGCAAGCGAGTCTCTTTCGTTTCAGCCTACGAGCTCCCGCCCAACACCACTAGACTACTGGACACGTTTTCAGGTTTTTATATATTGTAAACGGGAATATACTGGTAACAGACTTGGTACTATGGATATACACTAGTGGAGGCAATCTAGGAGAATGTGGAAAATGGGAGTTGAAGGGGATCTAGTGGACGAAGTAAATTATAACTACCTCTGCACAAATTGGAGACAGGAAATATCCATGAAGTTTTGAAAGGAATGGCAATTCAAGATGCGAAATGGAAGAAATTATGCGAAATGAAAAACGATAGACTCCCCTAAACAACAAAGGAGGGTGTAAACTCAACTACAGCAATACTATTGTTGAAAGAAAATTTCATGGAAGCGTTACACTGCGGCTTGTGACCATTTTAAAGTTGTCATTGCATAGTTTCGATTTATCTAGAAATCTGTGTATCACAGTGGTAACAAGGAAATCCTCCGAATTAATATTTTTAGAATAAAATTATTTTTTTCAAAAAAGGAGATGGTGAGCGTGTCTAAATGAGAAAAATATCTAAACGAGAATTCTTCTATTCTTAGAAGTTGCTGGATTATTAGTACATTTCATGCTACGATTGCTTCAAAACCTCTATTGTCTGAATTTTTAATTATTCTTGACACCTGTTATATGATTATAGTAGAGTTCATGGTAATGGTTAAATTAAGAGTAAAATGATGATGAATATTTTCACAATGTAATAGTGAAAATTGAAACAAAGGTTACTCAATCGAGGCAAGCGACACGACAAAGCAAAAGCCGTACGCACCACAACGTTGCTACAATCGACTGATTCATACGTTATGCTTGTATTTTTGCGCTACTAGATTAGCTGATACTTCATTTAAATTAACATTTTAGCCCCTTTCAACATGCACTTGCATAAATTAAACCCCTGGCGTATTTTTTAGCAAGTCGCTTTGTTAAACTTATATGAATCCAAATACAATTCCTGTAAATTTCGCTACAGATTTAGGCCTGGTTGAAGTGTTCTTTTGTTACTGTCTATATAAATTTACCGTATTTGTTGGGAAACACTCAATATATCAAAGCTTAAGTTTTGAGATTTCATGGTACACAAAATGGAAGGGTCGGTGATATCAGCTGATAAAAGCTTCCAGACTAACCCCTATGGCGCAACACAATTCAAGTTCAGCATAAAACTGATTTCCTTTCTTTCCTTTCCATCGTAAATCCTATACATACAAATATTTCTTTTCCGGCTTTGTTGTAGTTTGGATTATTGTACACATTTGGGGCAATCCATTTTACTTTTGAAATAGTGCTTTTAATGTAGTTGGAAGGTGGGTGATAAATGATCTTGTTTAAGCATTATTCCCCTTTTATAAATTTATTTAGTCAATTTTAGCAAACTAAAATTCAAAAGTTTGTGTAATCCAGGTCATTCTGTGGGCAAGCATCTTTCGGTGGTGACAGGGCGATTCGACAAATTCTGGTTCTTTATGGAGTTCCCATGTCTGAAATTCAAGGAAGAAAAATATGCAAGTCGTTACAAGCGGACAGCAAGTCTTGCTAGTTACGCAAAAACGCCCGATCGTATCTTAAATCTTACATCGGAGCTGGCGGTCAGTTCGTAAAATTTTCATTTCGCTAGACACATGATTTATGACAAGCATAAGGAACAGTTTTAATTTTCGTGCATTAAAAAGTTTTTACGGTAGTTTTCGCGACGATGGGGTTTCAGCGTTGGGGCTAAATTATAATTACACATGCAACAGACGTCATGCGCCAGAATCGGAAATAAAAGTAAATTCAGGCAGAATACAGAGGATTGCTGAAGGGCCGTAAATCTGGCAGAATTGTTGGCAGTCGGTTGGGAGACGCATCCAAAATGTGATGACCCGCCCGCTTGGAGTACAAATGTGGCGTAATGAAGATCGATATCGATACACATCTCAATAGCAACTGACGGTGGTGGTTCGGCTCTCAATCGCGGCACAGATGCCAAATTAAACGCCCGTTTACACCCAATAAAGACTAAATTACTTCAGCTCGCTATTAACTTAGTTATTATTTCTACTATGATTTTGTGTTGTTACTGCGAAGCGCTAACCTGCACTTCGTGCCGCCAGGATGACGCCCTTTATTAATATCAGCACCCCGACTAACCCACATAAACAGGAATTATATATAAATGGGTGTAGGGTGAGTTACATTGGGAAGATATTAGTTACTTTAATGTCTGATATTTCACAAAGAATCATCCCGAAGCTAGGAACAGACATATCATTGCATTTCAATCAATTCCATTGCATGAAGTAACCCCTTTTGGGGGCTCTACACCCTATTAAAGAATTTAATTTGTAATGCACATCATTCCAATATCTAGTCACCTAGTACATCTTAATAGTTTACACAAAATGTTGCAGATAGCACCCAGCCATAAGGCTGTCAACAACTGCATTATATTTAAGAAAGTATTGAATTTGAACCACCGACCGTCAACATACCCAAGTGTTTTATTAATACCATTGACAATATATATTAGAGGTGAAGCTAGCTCCTTACCTCACAATTCAGAACCGAACGATTTGGATATAGAGAGTTCACCGACCTGATGGAAGAAGAAGAAAGGAGTGTTACAGTTAATAAAGGTATTACACGAAAAACCACAGAGAAAAACTATATTAGAGGTGAAACTAGCTCCGTACCTCACAATTCAGAACCGAACGATTTGGATATAGAGTTCACCGACCTGATGGAAGAAGAAGAAAGGAGTGTTACAGTTAATAAAGGTATTATACGAAGAACCACAGAGAAAAACTATCAAATTTAGAGATGTGTAGCAGTTTAATGGCCTTTTCAAATAAAATGTATGCTTTAGAGAATATGGTGTCTTAGGTTTACTGTCTCTATAGATTTTCAATACTCTTGGATGGTTCAACAAGTGTTCTTCACTATCTTATCACTTGACCCTTAGCTAGTGTTTCGCATGTTGGAACCTTTATTTCCCGCGTCCACCCTACTTGTTTGTGCCTTCCATTATTTCCTGGAATGCTTGGTCTAGCACTTTTTCCTTTATCATTCTTGAGACATACCCCAGTAATCTCAGTTTTATCACCTTCCCAATCTCCATCCTGGTAAACGTACTCTTCATTAATTTATTTTCTTTATTCCTTTTAATTTCTATAAACATTTACCTTTCCATCCAGCTTCATCCAAAACCTATATTGCTCTCTAATGTGTCACCATGAGCCTTATTATTGATATAAATAATCACTCGTGTGAAAAATCAACTGAAAAAGATCACTGTAACATTTCTCATTATGAAGAATCCTGGAAGAAATTCACTAAACAAATTGTAGGTGAAACAGTGCGTGAAACAGATGTTACACTTAGAGAAAAAGTAAATAACGGGAAGATCAGAAAAGAAAAACCGCCAAAGCTATTATTATTTAACTATGTAAATTAAAATGAAGCTGAACCCAATATGGGATGAAAAGTTGGAACAGGAAGACACAACAAGGAAACAGCAGTGGTCTTTTTCGTTCAAGAATGCCATACTGTGAAGTTATAGTTAACAATCTCAAAAACAGGAATAACGAATTCTGCATCTAGAAACTAATAGCACAGAAAAGAGGAAGCCTATGCTGAAAACTGGGACAACTGGTCGGTTTAAAGAGCTAAGGAGATACACAGCTATATAAGATAAAAAATCAGTTCCTAAAGCACTGAGTAGTTTTTGAGGACAACTTATGAAATAGTAATAAACTGCAGAGACATGAATCCAGTGACGTTTCTCTCTAACAGCATTAAAGGTACACTAGATGTAGTTGCTGTACTTCGTGCTGCAGCGTTATTCTATAGACATATTTACATACTATACAATTAATCGTCTATGAGAGCGGTCGAAAGAGAAACTATTATTTGAGCTTGTAATCGATAGCTAGTGAGTTAGAACCTCACGCTCGTACACTGGTTTCATCTCACGCTATTCGGCAACCGTACAAACACCTTTGGTGGTCGTGACCCTTGCAGAAGGGCCCAAAATTCAATGTGTTATACTAGCCACCTACCTAGGCTGCAGTCAAAGAGGGCTCATGGAACTACACATTGTGTAGGTGGTCGCAGGATTTCAACCTATAATACGAGGAAGAAGTAATCTGATTGTGAAGATCCGTCTATAGATTTAGAATTTTTGACTGAAGTCGCTATAGAATCCTAATGGCCAGTTTTGTATACCCCAAAGCTATATAATTCTATTTTCAATAGAGAGCAGACATTATCTTATAATCAACTTTATTTATTTTCTTATTTTGGCAACATAGTTAATTGTTACTCAAATGAAATTAAAGTTTTCAAAACAATTATACTTAACTGCCAAAATCTATCTATGTAAGACAAACCAATCAGTTACCATGAAACTGTTGGTGTCTTGTTAGATCTGTGAAAATCCCCCCCGCCATTGCATTTGGCGCGCACAAAGAAAAAGAGAAGGTCGGAGATTTCTTTAATGGAATTTCTTCTCTTGGCAAAATTTCAATGCGGGGGTCGATTGGGAGTTCAACAATTGACTTCAAGCGGAGAGATTGTGCGTCAGTGACCTCTACTGTGCCGTGTAGCTATTTAAGAAAGCTTACCGTGCAATTTGGGAAATTTACGACAATTGTCGCATATATCCAGCTTTCCCAAACGCAGCCTATGTATATGAAACACCAATTTCCGTTTCGTTTGAGTCTCGTGGAATTTTATATCGACTTCTAGTCGGATACATTTGAATAAGCCCTTATCTCTTCTCGCTCTCTATCGTTTTACAACAATTCTGTATCCTGACGAAGCGTATCTCGTTGTTAGCTTGTGGATTTATGTGATTACCCATAGACATTCTTAGAACTACCGTTGTTCATTCTTCCAACGAAGCCCTGGGCGCTCCTCTTTCTGGCTTGTTCTGGCCAGTTTCGCATGTGGACATCCACGAAGCTGTTAGTCTTGGTTCAATTTTCGAGGCAGGAGTCTTATTTGTAAACCCGCCTTCATCGCTCAACGTTTGACGTGACGTCACTCCTTTCTGTAAACTTCATTGATAAAGCGCAGTACAGCTTTTTGAAGTCAAGCAAGCTATTTCAGAGACCATGGAACAAGGTAGGTTAAACATCTTGAAGTTGAGTACTGCACATATTTCTGAGTGCCAGAATTGCCCCCGTAACTACTAATTTGAGTATCGTCAGCGAGCCTCTGTTCTTTTACTTTAAGACCCCTCACGCAATTGAGTTACTGGACCCTTCGCGAACTTACTGCAGGTTGTAAACGGCGTTTTGCCTGTAACAACCTATTATGTGGTCTTCTGTATTTAATACATATCTTTGACGTCACCAGTATTGGTGGGCGATGGGAAGAGAATATTAAACTAAATTTTTGTAATCGAAGGTAATTTTGCCATCACCGCTATACGTAGAGTGACCGACGTATATGGAACACTTTTCTATTATCCATTTAAATGAAAATTACATTCTCGATAAAAGTTCTTGCATCTTCTCAAACTAAAAATGCACGCAATTTAAATATCTTCTTTAGATTACGTGAGAGATTCGAAAATATGAAAAATAACGAAAAATGCTCTTTGAGAAAGTTGTTTAGAATTGAAGTTAAGTGTCAAATATGAAGTCACAGCCACATGCCCTGTAAAAAAATTATTGGGTTTTCCAATTTTTTTTCTTACCTCCCCGTGTAATACGGAAAATTTGATACATGATGAAAGTTAACTTATTATCAGATACAATAAGGATGTACTGTCGAAATTGAGATTCCCTCTCTTAGTAACTAGAAAATTACGTTAATTGAAATTAGTGCTAAAAAGCCTCATTCTTTGTGTTCAGTGTAAAAATTACAAGTAAGAGACATGTAATAAATAAAAAATGATCTGAACAACAATTAAAAAAATCTGTAAAAGGCTTTACCCAGAAGTCCGGCGAGCGCCTCTCTTGAACAGAACGGTGTTATTGTTGAAAAGTTTTTACTCTTTTGTGATATTATCCTGTATCGGTTGAGTCTTATTTTCGGCAAATGTAAAGCCGGACCTATGTGCAAATTATTACTTCCGTCTATTTCAAAATTAACCTAAAAATAAACAAAATGTTATTTTTGTAAGGTGCTCACCTTGTATATATTTGTATGAAATTATACCGGTTTCATGCGAGGTAGATACTATTATTATTATTATTATTATTATTATTATTATTGCAAAGATTAGTGCTGAGGTGTATACACCTATATATAATATGTATGGAAAATATCGTCTTCTTCCGACAAATAGTTTTTGAGCTATACTGCCAACAGACAGACAGACAGATGGAATTAAGAAAACCCCTTTTTCGTCATCTAGGGACCTTGAAACGTGAAGATCTGGAGAAATCTCGGAAGATGATTTTTTCGTGATTACAATACTGCGTTAGTCTTTCAGACGGGGGAAGTAAAAATATATAATTTTTATTTGAAAGGTTATTAGAAATAAAAAACATCGGATATACAAAATAGTGAGTTATAAAGAAACCTCATAACTTTCATTCCATGTGCCCCCCCCCCCATTCCATACAAAATATTTGTTATAATATTTTAATTAAAAATTATAATTGTTAACTGTACTTCAAATTCTGATTGTTTGTTTTTACAATTTTTTAAGATACTACATTCAATTGCTCAATTACTTTTGAGTAATTAAATTACTATAAAGTATTTGAATTACTTATGGTAATTGAAATTACATGCTGTAATTGAATTATTTTCTGGTAATTCAATTACTAAATTATTGGCTTCGATTGGCTGTGAAATCTCCAAACGCAGAAAATAAAATGAAACCTTATTAAATTACTTGTTAAGCAAATGGCAATAGGGCATTTCTGGAGCATAATAAGTATAGTTTATGATTTCCTCTGACTAGTTGGATAACAGCTAGTTTTGTGCACAAGCAAAGGGGTATTTGATACAGGCGTGTATGTTTGTGGATGAGATGTGCATGTGTTGTGTCTTGTGCAGTGTAGGCTATACAGGGTGTAACATTGTAGCTTGCTAATAATTATTGTGCAACAAGCGAAAAATATGTCTGCGGTAGAGATGGACGCGTGAGTGAGTATTCGCTGACGTAACGCACGTTTCACGCTTGCTTTAAACACTCATTTTCACTCACGCTCACGTTCACGGCGTGACCCGCCACTCACAACGTGACCCGCAGCTTTTATTTGAAAATTTAAATTTAGATAGAACAGAATGTTCAAATTTAAAACAAAAGGAGCCGCAACAGAACTAAAAACTCGAACTATTTTGTACGTGAAATAATTTACTTGATGTAATAGATCAGAATAGTAGACACAAAAAGAAATAAATGAAAATTGACTGCAATAGCTTACAACAAGGGATAAATACTGACAAGAGAGTATATGCTGCTAGGCAACACTTAATTTCTAGGTTTAAAAGTAGTTTTACGTCCGAGGAACTAAAAGTAAGTTCTACTTGGTCGCCTATGGACGCGGACACGCGATTAACTGTAGACACAACATTCACAACACAACACAAGTGCACAGTTCCGTCTCTGCAGGCTGCCACACAAAAGTACAATGACATCCAGCTCCAGATCTTCCACATGTCGGGCAGCGGGGGAGCGGGGCACCCTGCAGTCTTTTATTCGTTACTAAATATTTAACGTGAAATTAACGTAAACAAATCACGCTTTGGGAATTTTCAATCACGTTCACGGTTCGATTTTTAAATAATACTCACGTTCACGACGGGACCCGCCGTGACCCGGCGTGACCCGACTGTTTTAGCACATGACTATTAATACAAATAGGTATACAATTTCTAGCGAAAGTAATTGAAAAGGTAATTTATGTTGTGCAATTACAATTACTAAGTAATTGGTAATTGAATTACTATTTCATTTGAGTAATTGAGAACCTAGTAATTCAATTACTTTTTCAAAGTAATTTGCCCAGCTCTGAGTACACCCTTATCGTAGAGATGGGCGCGTGAGTGAGTATTCACACACGTCACGCACGTTTCACGCTTGCTTTAAAAACTCACGTTCACGCACGCTCACGCTCAAGCTCGCTCACGTTTACAGCGTGATCCGCCACTTACGACGTGACCCGCAGCTTTTATTTCAAAATGTAAATTTAGATACGACAGAATGTTCTAATTTAAAACCAATAAAAATCTGTAAAGGGCTTTACCCAGAACATCCCTCGCAAGCGGAAATTGTGACACTAAATAATTTTAAAAATCAAATTAAGCTAGGGCTAAAAATATCTTCACGTTTCTAATAAATTACTTGAATTTTCAAATAAAAAAATATTATCGGTGGTCGAATTCGAAGGGCAGGCGGCTGCGTATGCGATTCCAGCATTTTGTGGGTTATTTCAAGCGAATGCGCTATTCCAACATGCGCTACAGAGCACTTATTGTGTCCGTGCGTCCCGGTTGCCTTAAATAGAACCTTAGAATAGAAATAATTATTAATTCCCAGGCAGGACGCCATTGGCTGTATACAGTACATACAACACTCACACCACAACACAGATGCGTATGCGCAGCTCCATATCTAGATCTTTCACATGGGAGGGCATTACTAAATATTTAACGTGAAATTAACTCACGTTTACGTCCCGATTTTCAAATATTAGTCACGTTCACGACGGGACCCGCCGTGACCCGGCGTGCCGGACTATTCTACGTCACCTTATCGTATTGAATAAAAAGTTAACTTTGAAATATCTCATTTTCCACTTGCTACACAAGGTGATACAAAAAAAATAGATAAACCAGTAAAAACTTTCTCTTGTTTGGCACCTGCTAAAAACTTTTTAAAATCACATTTTTGTACATTTTGAAAAATAAGAGTAATTTATTCTTGAACCTCCCCGTATACGAAAGGAGATATTTAATTTTTGGCAAGTGCGCTTTGAGTTTGAGAGGAGGCAGGAATTTATCAAGAATAACATTTTCTCTTAAATCGACAATAAGAAAGTTCTCGATATCTATCTAAACTTATACCGGTTACTGTGTATTAAATATATCAAGAAATTTAGTGTATCGAATATATCTATTCCCATATTTAACCATTGACCGATATATGAAATATGAACTATATTGATATATCAGCACATTATCTCAATTATGTATGTGGCCTCACGGCTAAATATAGATACATAGATGTTTGCAGAAATACATATCATATGTACTAAGTGAACCATAGTTTTCATAATGCTTAGTTAACAAATTACTAAATAACAATGATTTTTAGAGATATAAAAAGTGTTAACTACTTATTTCACTAAACATTATGTGATAGTTAATCGTTCTCGCATAAACTCAAAAGTAAAATATCTGGTTGTACGGTATAAAATGTGGGTTCTATTCCCAAATGCTCCAATGGCCAAAACATCTTGCGGGATTTCCCAATGCGGCTTTGGCAGCCGTGGGGTCTTAATGCATACACCTTCTCAAAGAGGATGTGATCTAACAACAAGGCTGATGGCGAATAACTTATTTTGTTTACCCCTTTATGGATATGGATATAGAAGTGATGCTACAAAGACGTAGTGTTAGCATTTACTGTTATTTACAATACATGTTTATAAAATATTTCCAAATATTCCATCCCTGTTTTTATAGCAGTAAACAAAACAAATCAAAAGATTTCAGTT
Organism: Agriotes lineatus; assembly: GCA_940337035.1. Taxonomy (NCBI): domain Eukaryota; kingdom Metazoa; phylum Arthropoda; class Insecta; order Coleoptera; family Elateridae; genus Agriotes; species Agriotes lineatus. The sequence goes on from OW679202.1 coordinate 77,874,235, forward strand.
AAATAGTAGTAATAGCAAAATCCTTAAGAAAGACGATCAGCTTTGCCATTTCTTACGTAATGGAAGAAAAGATTAGTTCTTCTGATCCAGTTTCCTAATTCTTTCTATCTGCCAAGATCGTGATATCTCCATACGCTTGTCTTGTCAGCTTTAACATGAGTCTGTAAAAGTCGTACATTATAAATTCCTTCAATCAAGGGGGCAGCTCAGCAGAGTTTCTTAGGAAAAGCTTATTCATAAATGTGCATAATACTGTTTGCCTTATTTTACAGTAAACAAACAGATTCAACCTGAACATCGAAGGAAGGTAAAGTAAATTATATGATTAAGACACTAAATCCCTTAACGGCTAAAAAACAATTGATCATTTTTAGTGCGGAGTGCTGATAGCATCACCAGGGCCTTGAAGGCCAAACCAGAATCCTTTTACGGCCGAATTTCCTTGCCTTGGTAACTGCGCATTTGTCACAATCCGGAATTCAAACAAAGTAACTATCCTACGACTCGAACTAAACTAAAACTTTACGACTTAGAAACGGTCCTGATGAGGAATTTTGTAGCCTAACATGGATACAATCTGTGCCTTAGTATTGCGCGGGGATTTTCCATTCGTTTAATACAATCAATCTATTGGAAGCTGTAGCTTAATGGATAAATGTAATAGTTGTGATAACTGATAATTCTAAATTTAACTTCTCCAGTTTTAGGTTTAGCACGCATTTCGGGTTGAAATAGCAACGATAGCAGATAGCAGATATTAAGTAGACCTCGATAATTGCTTCCATTTAGAAAACTATCACATTTACACTTTTTCAGTTAATCTTGAAAACCACGTGTCTTTGGCAGTACATGGCATACGTATAATTGTTTTACTGTATTGACAAAAATGTATATTTTAATATAGTAAAATTCGTCAAAGTTGTAAATGAGCAAAAGAAAGAGACATTTAAAACCTACTCGTTTCAAGGGTATAGCGGAAATGGTGTACAACTGGCTTTTAGCTCGGCTACAAGATAATTTAAGTTAAACATTGAGCTGGCTACGTGAAGTTATATTTGATTGTGGTTCAGCAGCTTGTTTTGTTATAGACACATACAATGCTCACCCAAGGGCTTTATGATAATTTTCCAGGTTGTTCGTTGCGTATTGTAACTTGTCAGAATAGTTACAAAAGTTTAGGAACTTGCATGGATTTTTGTGTGCTCTACATCTATCGATCTAAGAAATATGGGCTAAGGAGTAACAGCTACTAATTTCCCAAACGTCTATTTAAAACGTCTGATAGGTGCGATAAAGCAGAGAACGAATAGCAATTATGTCACTGTAACTTGGAGAAACACATGTGATTATTTAAATGTAGTGTTTATGCCCCTGAAAATTATATGGTGTGAAAAGAAGGAATATAATTGGGATTTATTTTGCGTACGAGCCACGCCCTACGCGTTTTTACTAACGCCACTGCTGAAAAAGACCTTCATTTTGTTGTGTTGCAGGCAACTAGGGCTCGGGTTAATTAGGGAGTATACCTTTTTATGTCTGTGTCAGCGCAAATGCTACAGTTGCAGACAGTGTGCCATAGCAAGTCGCCAAGCCAAAGCTTTCATTTAATGACAAAGCTAATTATTGTTTTCATTCCACGATGCAACACGATATCACTTACATGAGTCATGTTAACTAAGGGTGTGTGAACTAAAAATCTGCACAAACTTTGCAGCATATTTATATTTAGTCAAAACAAATTATAACACAACTAATAAGGTAAACAAGTCAAATCAATGCCTAATTACCTAGTCTGACATGAACGGCCTCGTATTCGCCATTCACTTTTCGAAGTCCGTTTTTTTTTAATTGGCGGAAACCTTTCGTATTAGTAAAAACCAAAACGATCAAAAAGCTTCAATTGGGGTACATTTGGAACATTTTGTTTACGAAGAATGTAGGCTGGATGGCCATATACGCCTTAACAGGGATTTGAAATATGTGCATTTATGACAGGTATCTAATGAAGATATTTTACTGTTTGATCAATCTGTAATCCTAGGTAGTTCGATGTAGCAACAAGACGATTTTGAAGGCACATAAAGTGCTCAAACTGCAATATCAATCAAAAGTAGAAAAATATATACAAGACAGAAGACGAACGCCTTGGTGAAGAAATCTGCAAGAATGTCATTCGCTGAATCATTCCAGTTAGCAGCAAAAACGGCTCAGAATGATAGCCAATATCATATGATTATGCTGATTTTAAGAAGAAGAAGAATAATGAAGATAATGCCCCAATTATTGCTCTGCCCGCAAATGTTACGTGAATTGGTATGGTTCAGCTTTAGTGTATTCTGTGGCTCTATATAAGATAATATTAAGATACTTTCCTAAGATAAGGAATGTGTTGTAGATTATTGCTATTAATCACAAGCTAGCGTATTTTTTAATGAGTGATTACTGCCATTTTAAAGAAATTCCATTAAAGTTGCCTATATTTAATTTAGCATATTGTAATTGTAAGCAAAACGCTAATAGCTATAGCAAATTTATCCTGATCTGCCCCAAATGGTATCATCAAAAAATATTTTGCATTTTAGTATTTTATCGGTGAAAGGAGAAATTAGTGACTGTAGTGTTAAGACCAGCGATAGAATTACTATAGATCTAAACCAATTATCATTTAAGTTATTTACGGAAACAGGTAACTATAAATGAAAAAGTTCTAACCAGATGCCTTTGTAACGGTCCTAAAATATTATTTTCGATTTTTCTATTTTTATCGCATATTCGGCCATTTTTCGCATTTTTTGTATACGTAATTGGCGAACCTTTTCCGAAAATTTTGCGAAGAGGAGCCATATTTTCAGTTTTAATTTTATGGTTTTGTGAATTGCTGCATATGTCTGATTAATTCAGGAGTGGAACTGCAACACCTGTTCACCGTCAAAGATTCTCAGGTTATTTGTCCAAGTATTCGAATGTTAAAGGAACCGTACGTTGCTGTTCCTCCCATCTGCTGGGGTATAAATTTGGCCATGGAAAAATTTATCTAGTTCCATAAGTTTTTTGTTTCAAAATTTCATGTACCCGGTGTCATAAGCTCGTGCTTCCCATGCGATTGAAAAACAGAAATTGTCGAGCCACGTTTGTTATGGAGGTTACTTATTGCAGATCTTAAATTTGAATATAATTTTATAATCTACCATTGGTTTGCCAAGTTTCCTTGACTGTGAAATTTATATCTACTAAACAAACGTTAGTAGTCTATCTAAACTTAATTTCCTTATGTACTTTGCGAATGTATACATATTACTATTTGTCAAGAATGGCAAAGGAGTAATCTTGCATATATGAGCGCTATCTGGCGGACGAACGAAGACTTTATTTTCAGGACACAATAAATGGTACTTGCTGCGGAATACACAAATAATTTTCTCCAATAGTCGTTATCACGCACCAGATGATGTTGGTTTCAAGTAGAGTTTTATAAAGTTCTTGCGAATCAATTCCGAGCACCCTTGTTTAGTCAAATATTATTGTGCTTGCTATGACACTATTTGTTCATAAAGCATTTTCTAATTATTTTATTTTAATTACTTGGATGAAAACTATGTATTTGCTGTTATATTTAATTGCATTGATATGCACTTCGAGTTAAACGCTAAGGCCTTTAAGATTTATAATAGTGTCTTTTTGAATCCTTTATTCGCGTTTAGTTATTTATTTCTACGTACCTTGTTTTTCAACATGAAGGATGATGAACCGAATGTTCCTAAAAAGTGCGCTAAAGATTTTTTCATACTTAAAATTCAGTATATGGTCTTATGCAGAACAACGTTGCCACATTTCAGCACAAATCTCGTTGGAAATAAATACGCACCTGTCAATCATAAATAAATCCCGCTTTTGTATTTCCGGCCAGTTAATAACTACTAATGGCTTGTTTCATTTTAATCTGCATCCTTTTGCCAGTAGGTAAACTTATACAGCCAGGCGCTGCCGGAAAATGGCCAAGTCTCGCAGAAAACTCCCATAAGGATTACATTGCCATATGCTGTCCCTGCTGAATTTTAAGTATGGAACGATCTGTAGTTGTAAGTGGTTTAATTGGAACTAGTTAAGTTATGCACTAAAACCCCAATAGAAGAACCGATACATAATATATTTTTCGAAACGAATTTACCTCAAACTGATGAAATGTTGAATTTATGCCGATGGGCATCTTAGTTTCTTCCTTAAATTTTGCAAGTGGCAGATGTTTATCTAAAGTAGTGTGATTACAGTTTAGAACACAATTGGAAATTTTTGTTTAACTACCACGACAAGGACGTAGAAGGAACTATCCCAGTGGCAAGTTCCTATAAGATACCTAACACATAGTTACTTGTGACTACAAGGAGTTAAAGTTATACAACGCTTAACTTCATTGAGCTAAGTCCAGCGGGCTGCTTGGGGCTTTTTACTCGGGGAGCGACAATGACAAGGGGTGATGGCTGAGGCGGTTCTAGTATTTCACACTCACGGTGGAATTTACTTACTTAACAGTGGAAACTTTCAAGTCCCATGTATGCTGTAATTTGGGACATACCATGGAGATATATATGTGTTACTTAATATTTTGGATCGAAATCGCTTTAGCTTCATGATGCTGAGTGCGCAAATGGCCCGCCAAATGTGGCTACTATAAGTCCAGATGGGTTTCACAATCAGTTTGTAGAGTAGGACTTTGTTTTCCATCGATACTGGCAGTTGTAGCACATAAACCAATATATTTTGCCATTTAGTTTCATGTCTAGTTGGAGCCCTAGATATATTTTCTTAAACAATTTTCCAATTTTATTTAAATGAGTTTATAGGAAGCGGGAAGCTACATTTGCATTTTGGTGAGAGGTCATGACAGTGGTGTCGCCAGAAAAAGTTGCAATTTCCGCATTAATCAACGTTGGGAGATCTGTTGCAAATAAGGTAAAGGATGGGCGTAAGTACGTTACCCTGCGGTATGCCAGATTGAATTTAAGCTAAGGGGTTAGGAGCGTCTCTGTACTTTACTAAGACGTATCTGTTTGTTAGGTAAGACCTTAGCAAGTTGCAGAATTGATGGAGAAGGTTAATGAGTAGATTAGGTCAAAGTGCCAGGTCGTCTTTTATTTTTCGAACTATTCGGTGGACTTGTTCTATAGTTGCGGGTTAGCCTCGGAACCCAAATTGATAATTTGGTACGACACTTCCCTATTCAAGGACAGGTTTAATTCGACCTAAGAAGAGCTTTTTGAAAATTATAGGCGAAAACTAATTGGTCGTGATGGTGCAGTTGGAGTTGGTTCTTTGTCTGGAGGCTGAATCCCTACTATCCGGGCGATCTCCCAGTATAATGTTACATTATGTTCAATCATTTAGGTTTTTGAGTGGTAGTTCCTTTTGTATTTTTCCTGTTATCAGGTCATAACAAGGAGATGTTTATGGAAATATTTAACAATAATAAATTAATACCTTTATTAACGGGTAGTGAAACTAGTTCAAAAGAATGCAATCTCCTGCAAATGCCAATATTTTCTCTTTGTTATATTCTTCTTACAATTATATAAAATGATTAGAAATAATGGATTTTTAACTTTTAACTCTGCTTAGTAGGTATTACAAAATATCGCAGAAGGATGACCTGTTTGCACATTATTGTAAAATCGTTGGTACATTTGTAAATTTTTATATAAATATATATATGGTGTGTATAAAGTGTATATACCTATGCCAATAGTGTTTAGGTTAGTTGGTCTAAATTGCATTTTTACTTTACATCATTTATCAGTAAAGCGATTATATCTTCTACTTGTTCTATTTCGATAAATTTTGAGATTCTTAAGTTCAAGTAAGTATAAATTCCCTTAATAGGTAGCGGGCTATGGATGTGAAGGCTGCCTTAGTTGGGCTCTATTGTCATGGTATTATACGCTCCCTGCTGAAAGATAATTACAGATAAGGGTGGCTTAAAGATTTGGCTTTAAATTTATGAACCCACTGTATCAAAGCCCTTGTGGGTGAGAGGAAGTGGATGTAGTCATAGAAGGTGTGATACTTGTCACTAGGGAGTGGTAGCTGTAACGTATACTATATGAGGCTGGAAGTATATTTATTGCTCCGAATCTCACCTAGTTTGCTAGTTTTTAATTGTAGAACTAAAAATAGCTAATTTTTTATGAGTATAGTTTAACTAAGTCTAGGAGTGCAAGGATTATGTTGAAAGAAATTTACTAGAAAATAGTATTGTTATACGGGACAAAGCTAGTAGGTAGGAGGTTGTCTTTCTTTGGTCTGAAGTCGATGATTTATACTCGGGATTTTCTTAAATTTCCGGCTCCATTTCTAAAGCATCTCACGTGGGGCCATTGATTGACAAATTCAATTTTTAGACATATTGTTTCGCTTCGCATTGCATTTTCATTTAATGGGGGAGAGAAGCTGTTGATTATTTCAGGCAGTTTTGGCGGAATTTTCTCCGGAAGCACATAAGTGCTAAGCAACACAGACGGTACATATATGGGAGAATCGATTTTTGTGTATTTAGGTGGTTTGCAGAGCCGATTACTGAAAAGAAATGACGAGCTATAAGCGCATTTCATTCCGCTCCGCTAATAAGGTGCTTTGGCGTATAACGATATACCGAAATTCTTGGGAAGTGTTTTTATTTACGCTAATACGCGACTAAATTCGATAGAAGATTGGAATCGAGGGGAAGGCAAATAATAAATCAGGTTTTAATTCAGAAGAGCGCGTTGAGACTGGCGTCGGGGCTTCTTATGCGAATACTTGCTTCATAACATATTCAAAAATTGTCGCCATCTTCTTAGACGATGTTACATTTATAAAGATTTCAACAAAGATGTCACATAACGGAGCAAACAGACGAGCACTACGACCATTTGTCATTAGCATGAATTCGTCACGATATATTAACCCAAAAACTTGCCGCTCGCTGAATATGAGCGCTTGCTGGATATTACACTGTTGTGTAACAAGTTTTCATATACATCCTGGAAACTGTTCCGAACAAAGTTTTTAGATACTGAATTATAAATAGCGCCAAATTTCCCACGAGGCGCTTGACGATATTCATCAATATATTTACTTTGCCCGTTTTGTCATGAAGGTAATTTCCTTTTTATGTAGATAGTCGAAAATAATTACGCCGTCCAAACAGTCCTGCGAAGAATAATAAATTCTTAGCCTGCGGTTCTACTTCTGCAGACTTTTTACGTTCCTCATTTCGTGATGCAAACTTTGCCAGGGTCGGACTCGATTTATAATAAGCTCTAACACTTTGCATGGTTTTTGGCTATGTACACTTTTTCGAAATGCTGAGAATTGTTTTTTTTGTATATAAACAAGGAAAATGTAGTTCCAGCATGGAGAAATGATTTTGAAAGAAAGTTCGTATCAAATATAAAATTTTAAAAATATACCATAACTAAATACTGATGGAGCACATCAACATGTAGACGAGTCCCTGGAAAGGACAAACCAATGCGGGAAATGGTTAAAGAAGAAGACATAGTGATTCGGAACATAATATAACCGTTTCGTGAAATAAGTACATATTAGCAATTACTGTAACTACCAAGCACTGTGTTTACCTTCAGTAGTTGCTACATACAATTCCAAAATCCTAGCTGGATAAAGAAAGCAACACGACGGAGACTACGAGATAATTAACTAGATACTTTGAATTAAGACAACGCGCGCCAGATCATATTCATACCATAGGGATCATTATAATAAAATATATAAAGGATTTTAAGTTAATGGCGTTTCGCAGTAGAACTGCCGCATTTCATAAAATAACCATAGAGAAATACATAAGAAATATTTGGAAGCTACAGCGTACTCCCAAAATTAGTGCGAGTTTCTGGAAGGGTGTGTTACATGGTACAGAATCTATGAACTTCAAGACAAGAAAGTTAATTAAACACGGAGAGTCTAAGTCCACTAATGTTCATACCGTTACTGAATGAAATTATGTTCCAACGCAGTAGAAGCCTAAATAAAGCAATAATAGGAAACTTACTGTTAGTGTTAGTGTGCGTGACCGACAGAATATTGCTCTCAGTGGAAGATACTGGAGTACAGACAGCAATAGTTATATGGAAGATTACAATTTAAAAACTTTTATTAAAAAAAATGGGAATGGGATACACAATAATTGACGTTGGCTTTTTCGAGAACTCTGCGAACGCAGCTTCAGCATGGGGCTATTTTACGGTTACCAATTGGAATTGCTGCAAGGTGAATTGTTCGTGGTTCTTTTTTCGGTTTTATCCAGAAAATCGCTTGTAATTTGGTGCAGTTTTGGTTCTATTGGTTTGTTAGATTACTGCAATCATCTGTTTAATCAGGATTTCGTAGTATTAGGAATTAAACACCTTTGGACATGCGCTATAATACATATCTTCGTGTGATCTGATATTTGATCGAATTCATTCTTTTCGGTTTTTAAGTAACCCCGAAGTTATTCACATTAAGTTTGAGAGACTCGAAATAATTTTCGAATGCGGAAGGAGCTGCATATTGGTGTGCACCAGCTGGAATTGTGCGTTGCAAGCTGGCAACAATAACATCACCTAGCGCAACGGTTCCATTCAAGCTTGATTACGATCTTTCAACGGTCTAAGATTGAAAATCAGGGTTTTTTGCATTCCTCCTTTTGAGTATTCGCGGGTACAGTTACCGTCCTTGGATTTTTCTCTGCGATTTGGAACGGTATAGATTGCCAGATAGCGTTTATTGCAGAGGTTACTTATTGTAAAAATGTTGGTAACTAGTATTCAACCACTAGTCAGTCATTAACTAATTTTATTCGTTTGATAATTTATATTTAGTAAACAACCATCAGTTGTTGATCAATTTTATCTGCTTTGTGCTTGTTCCAAAAGTATGCTTGTCTTCACATAATCAGCTGCTGCATTGAAACATCCTATTTTCCTGATAGTGGAGAAATCGGATACGTATTGGCTGTACTTAAAACTAATTCACCATCAAATGAGAGTTAATTACGGCCCAGCTCAAGAGCTATATGTGAAGAGGGATAAGGAAAACACTACCATGCCAAAATACCAGTAATGCCTCTAAAAAGTCTTCATTGAAGATGGATAGCATAAGAAACAGTATATTATCACCCGACGCCTAACAGAAATAAGGGCATCTCTTGCTACTACCACATTCCATGATGGTACTCGCAGAACTTTGTCTTCTTCCATAAGAGTCTTCTACTAATCACTGTCCTCTATTGAAAACATAATTGAGTTAGAAACAATGTAGTATTGATGACTGTAGGACACATTTTCAGAATTGATACAACTATCATTAATAATTTGTGAAAACCAGTACTTGATCATTCCTTGGTCGTCCGTTGTAGTCTTACCAAAAACTGGCCAAATGTAAGTTTTCAAGTGTGACTTTGGTAATATTCTCTGTAGGCGTGGTTGTTTCATTTACGATGATAATAATTTAAAGAATTTAAAATTATTGTAACGCTGATTAACAATATAAAAATCCACTACAGTTCATAATTCTATACAATATTGACATTGATCTTCTGTATGGGCGACTGATTTTAGATTATTTTTTATCAAGCGATCTACAGTACCTTTAGTTAATGGAAAAATATTTCTTTTATTATTAAATCAGTAATTTTTCTATATTCATTGTTGCAACTGCAACACCGAACTTACCTTTATTAAATCTAAAGAGTAGTTTCTTCTTCTGTTTGTTTGAAATGCCCAACGATTGTTAACTTTATTATATATAGTATCTATGTGTGTTAGGTGGGCACACTTTACAATATGCTCTAATTTAATAAGCCTACGTCAATTGTGTCTTGATATGATTCTGTTTTGAGTAATGGTTTTAAAATCATCAAAGTTGTCTGAATTTATAACAAAATCTTCTTACCTTCTCTCGTAGCATTTTGCTTTTTTTATCTTTTACGAGGGTGTACATAACTGCTTAATGAAGCCGCATAGCGCAGTTGAGTAATCGCTAGGCTTGCATTAAGCAAGTCCTCGGTTCGAATCCCGCGGGGGCCGGAACTTTTTCCCCAGCTTTGGCGATTGGAATCGTTCTCGGTGAGACCATTTATAGTTGGGCACCAAATTTGTGCTCTATTCAGAACCACAGACCTAAGAGATAGAGTAACAAGGTCAACACATCACGAAGAGACACCGCACATAATGGTTGCTGCGCAAGCACAAAAGGTGCGCTCCAACCTTGTAACTCGAATCCTGGGCAAGTTGTGCATTGTACCGCCAGATGCTAGCTTATAAAGCACCAGCCTCTACACCGCAAGGTAAGTGAGGTTATAGATAATACATACATATATAACTGCTTTTGTATTTACTAGTTTTAGACGATACTGTGTCGGTCAAGACCAGTCCAAAGGACTGCATTCAAAGGAAGAAGAAGAAATAGTTCGGCGAATACTTTTCTAACCCATATCTTACATGAACACAGACTTCACGTTATCAAGGGTAAGTCTAGACCATTTATAAGATTTATAACGAGGAAGAAGAGTGCCTCTGATCTACTACCAAGTGAACTAGGTAATGTATTCGAGTCAACGGATTATTTTCTAGACCAGGTTAGTATTGCGTACAACCTCACTTTTGAACAATTTAACACGGTTCTTCAAATTATTCATATTAATTTCAAATTTCCACTTAGACCGCGTCATTTTTGTAATTAAATAAATATATAGCAATTTTTAGCTTTTTGTGCCTGACACTTTGTCAAGATAAACAAAGATTTTTGTAACACTATCTTTGCTGGTGGTTTGTGTGATTTGGTTAATTCATGAAATTAATAATTTGTGATTACACCAGCCGTAGAGGTGATAATGCTCCTATGCAGGTTTAATTTTATCAAGTAAATTCAGCGCAATTACAATATGGAATTCGATGTATTTCACATATGTCTATTGTTCCTACGCAAGGGTGTACGCCATCGGATTGATAGCACCTACCAATTAAATTGCAGGAATGCAACCAAAAATTGCCTAGGAAATGCTTTTCATGGTGGACAGTGATCGTTTTGGCAGAAAGTTTGTGTTTAGAATTAGTTTGTTGTTATTGTTAGTGAGTGTGATTATATAACTTAGGCATTTCTATGTTTGAATATATATCAACATGAAGTGTATAGAAAAAGTCGCTGTATATAAAAATTATAAAACAAACAAGCTTTAGTTCTTTTTTATCAACAATAAAAACTCCAAGTGTTAGACCGTATGTTCATTCAATATTTAGAAAATATGTTCACGTGGCAATAACACAGGTGCTTTTTCGAACTGGACAGATTTGAAATACATGATTACCTTAATTTCGATTATTCTGATTTCTTTGAATCTTCAGAAGAGGAAGATGTTGGTAAGTAATAATAATCGTGTACATCCCTGTATTTTGTATTTTTCAATTACATTTTTAGTTAGCATTAAGATTAAAATGACTTTGACCATATGACCAAAGCAGCCGGTGTCTAAGGTACCTGATACTCTGCATGCCTAGACTTTGTCCATTAACACACAAACAAACAAACCACAGTTTAATGTAGGATGTGATGAGGTCGAACACTGACCAGCACTATAACAATGTCAGCGATCTAACTTTTTCACTGTTGGTTAGAAACTTCGGTTTATTGCTCTATATATAATGTATCTACATACTTACATGCAGAAGAAACGGAAAAAGCCGTTTAACAGGCTTGTTCAGGGTATACAGTATACTTGATCGCCGTCCTCGTCAACAGTACATTTCAAACTATGAATTTTATTTTTTCCATCTAACTCTCGGTTGTATCTTAAACGCCTTAACCCTCCTAACACAAATGATGGGTATTCTTCCCCACCTTTTAAAAATTAGTAATATAACCAGTTTTTTGTTAAGAAAAAAATCTGAAAAAGATCTGATTGTCGTACAAGATCCCCTTTACCAATTAGTCATTGTAATTTTCAAAACATACACTTTCGGAACAAACACCAGAAAGTCCTCTCCTTTCATTGATTTCGTACATTACTAGAGAAAAAACAAAAAGCAACCTCCTAATGCTTTTAACGCAACATCATTATGCTGGAGTAGATAGTGGAGCTAAAAAAGCACACATAAACCTATATTATAACGAAACAAAGGGCGGCGTAGATGCTATTGATCTGATGGTCAGAAAATACTCTACCAAAAGACCAACCCGAAGATGGCCACAAACTATCTGTATATTCTACACACTAATTGATGTTGTTGCTATCAGTGATTTGAGTATATTTTTGTTAAAATTTTCCGAATGGAATAAGAAAAAGGGCAATCGAAGAAGATTATTTCTGAAAGAACTTGGAAAACAGCTGATCAAGCCTCAAGTTCAAAAGATATTTCAGAATACGACAGGCTTACATAAAAATACAATATCTGCTATCGAAATCGAAATCACCAGTAAATTAAACGCACCTGTGGAATATGGAGGAAGAACACGCTTCAATTGTTTTATTAATGACACAACAAAGAATGTCAGACAGAGTAACATCAGCAAAACAACCATTTACATGTTTTCACTGTAAAATGTTTGTTTGTAGACACCATTGCGAAAAAGTGATTATATGAATAATGATTGAGTCTCAAGTTGGTCGTAATAACAGACAAGTCAATATGACAAGCAGATTTAATGATTTGGTTTTCTGTTAAATGTAAGAGGGGAGATGTAGCATATATTAAGGTTGGTAACAAGGCAAGAAACCAAGCTCAGCATGAAGATGACTACCGTTCTGACGTACATAAATGTATGGACGAAACTATTTATATAATAGTTATTAAAATATAGCAATGTTTAATTTAAGTGTAAGCATTAAACATGCCACACAATGGATGTTATTAATATACTTCCTTTATAGCCCAGGCATTTTAGATGAAATTTTACCAAACTCCAGACAAAAATATGGCAAATCTATAAATTGGTGGAAATGTTCTATTTGGATACTAAAAGTTCAAAGGTCTCCTATGCCGGGTTCATGGAATTTTTCGTGCAACAAAGACGTAATCACCAACAGCTCAGGAAGTAAAGAGATGGGGGTGGGAAATAATTAGAAGAACGCTGACTTTGACCAGTTGTTAAAACAATACTTTCTCAAAACTTCCCCCTCTTTCTTGTGCTTTCTTTCCTCTGCAAAGTAGTATGATGCAACGTTAGGTGGCGGTATTAGCATGTGTTGCGAGTCAGTGTGCCAAGTGGCGTAGAATTAGTTCGTGCATTCGTCCTCCGGCGATTTTCGAGGAGGGTATAAAAATGGACGCCCACCAAGTCGATGGACATACCTAATGGTCAAACTGACTGATATGAAACTAGAACCTGCGACCCGCTAGGCAAGTAACCGGCTGGGATGCCTTGCACCAAACCGGTCTATATTGTTGCAGGTCATGACACTGGCTCTGATGCCATATTTTCTGGTAGACCATTCCAGGACACAGTAAGTTTTGAAAACATTCAAATATATTTAACGCTAATAAACTATTTTGACAAGAAAGTTTACATCAGTTGCAAAAATGCCTTTGTAGTGTTACGTACCAAGCTGCAAGTCAAATTAACTACGCTTCATTAGTTGCTCCGTATATTAGCATGTTAAAACTTCTATCGAAAGTAACAGAAAGATTAGTGTTGTTTGTGAAAAGCACTTTAAAAAAGCCGACATAACGGTTGATAAGATGAAGAGACTTGTTCCCATTGCAATACCACTAGCTTCCAGGCAAGTTATTTTGAAGAAATGACTGTTTTAGGTGAAGTCAAAATTAGTAGCGATTTACTTGCAACGGAGAATTAGGTATCTACCCATTAGAAATTGTTTTAAAACCGAATATTACGGTGAAGTGAGGCACTACAATTTTAAAGATATTTGTAAATTGCATGTATCAGAATGACAGGGACAGTGCACAGACAGATTGTTCATTTAGTGACCAAGACAAGTAATTTTTTGTTAAAGGTTAGCGAAGCCATGTTTCCAGATTGTGATAGGGCATTCCAAAGGTCACTTATAGGTCCAGTGTCATAGTTTGGAACAATAAACCGCCTTGGTTGCACTGTGAGAAGAGTCATTTGGAAGGAGATTGGACCAGAAGTCAAAACCAGTACACATCAAATCATGGAAAAAGTACAATCTAGACTATTTCCTGGTCCGACACAGATGTTGCGTGCACTATACTATTCAACGCCGGTCGAACATCGATTGACGACTACGGTTGTGCACTATAGCAAACAAACGAATGTCTTCACTATCCACGTCCGCCTAGTTCCACGCCAGTTTGCGCACTGACTCACGACACCGCTAGTGCTACCATCTAGTGGTTCATAACGTTGGTACAATCGGTTTAAGCTTCGCGGTGCCAATCCATTTTAAAAAAATAATCAACATAATAATTTTTCGCCTTTTTTATTATAGAATAATCGATGGTCTTCGCATATTACAAAGATGAGAGTAGGTTATGATTCTGTTTGCAAAAATAGTGTATTTTGTTATTCTCATGGTGCAGCAGTTTTGAAAACTCACAACTTTTTCTTTTCTTAACTGAATAGCACGTGGGTTTCATATATTTAATATATTGCCTTGAATATCCCTCCTTTTACTTTTTTTACTAATCACCCAATAACTAACGAAACTCTGTATCTACTGATACATACAAGGTTTAATTCTAATTATATTTATTTGTTAACACTCTTGGTTACGGAATTTTGTAAGACCTCAAAACTCAAACCGACATAGCTTTTACGTTATTGACTCCAAAGTCACGTTAAAAAACCCCAATTCGATTTTATATTCCAATTTAGCCGAGTCCAAAAACATTTTTTTTTATAAACTCGCTGTGATTCGCTGTACATTTGATACAGTTACCTAAATGAGGGTTATAAATAATTGTACATCGGTCACGCCACATGGTTCGACCCAAAAAATTAATATATTTGTGCGGGACATTAACATCAACACGGGAATGGTGTTGGAATAATTGTCAGTCAGGCAATTAATAAAGCAGTGGAAAACGTCATTCACATCTCATAATTCAAGTATATGCCCCCACAGGAATGGCACTTGATGATGAAGTTCAGTTATTCTATAAGGACTTAAAAAAAAGCAACTGATTTTCTCAAGACACATGAAATTAACATAGTGATGGGCGATTTCAACTCCAAAATAGGAAAGGGGCAAAGAGAAAATGTGGTAGGCACTTACGGTTTAGGAACATTCAACGAAAGAGGAAACCGACTGGTGCAGTTTTGTTTAGATGAAGATTATGTAGTAATAAACACATTTCTGAAAATCATTCATAATTGCATTTATCGCAAGTGTGAAGAAAAGATCAGCGATTCTCAGTTTGGTTTCCAGAGTGGATTCGGGACGAGAGAGGCACTAGTTATTCAGTGTGAAAGTCCTGATACAACGCTGTCGAGACGTTAATGTAGAGGTCTTTGCCTGCTTTTCCATAACAAGTTAATAGACATACTCAAGGAACTGAGGTTCGACAATGCTGTGTTCTTTCGCCTCTGCTTTTCAATCTTTACGCAGAAAAGATATTCAGAGAAGCCCTAGATGACAAAGGCATTGGAGTAGTCGTTGTCGGTGTAGTGGTGAACAACCTTAGATATGCTGACGACACGATACTACTAGCTACCAATATAGAAGATCTGCAAGAGCTAGTGACAACGGTTGCAGAACACAGTACGTCCATGGGGCTGAAACTCAATGTTAAAAAGACCAAATGGTTTGCAGTAAGTAAAGATACTGTACCTGCGCAGTTAGACCTGATAGTTGGACACGAAATTGTCGAACGTGTCAACTCTTATAAATATCTTGGTTGTCATCTAAACGATAAATGGGACATGACATCGGAAATTAGAAGTCGCATCGAACAAGCTAGGCAAGCAATTGCTAATATGAAAAAAGTTCTTACTAGCAGACATCTGAAAATTGCTCTTAGAATTAGATTGTTGCGGTGCTACGTTTTCAGTATTCTATTCGGAGTTGAGGCGTGGACGCTAACAGAGGCCATGTGCAAGAAATTGGAGGCTTTTGAGATGTGGGCCTACCGTAAGCTAATGAAAACTATGACTAATTAACTATAAATGTAGAAGTTTTGCAGGGCATAAACAAACCAAGAGAAGTTTTAAACACCATAAAAAGAAGAAAATTAGAGTATTTTGGCCACATCATCCGTAACGACAAATGCAGATTACTGCAGTTTATAATTCAGGGGAAAACGTACAACTTAATTAATTATTACGCTAAGTGTCCATGTAATTTTAAATTTTATGTACGTTTTAGCTGAGTCGCCAGACGACGGAGCTGCAATCCAATTTTTAACCAAACTTTTCTGATGGTTACATGGGAAATTAACCTATTTTCAGTGATGGAAGGTGCAATTAATAATCACCTCATCTTATTTCTTATGGGTTTATCTGTTTACAGGGTTATATCCACACCTTCACCTTTGTCTGTATTGGCTGTCCCCTTTATCAGTTTTGGAAATTGCTCGAAAATTATCCCGAAGCTATCGATCAACTCGTTCGGACTTCAAGTTCCCTTTGTAAAGATGCCATTGTGATCTCCAGGTGTTCTGTGATCTGTTTGTGCTTCACCAATTGTTCCTATTGCTTGACAACATATGCGTGGCATTACATTATTATTTAGTCGCTTACTATTGTTTATGGTCGCATATAAAAGTTTCTATTACGAGTGTTTGTTGTACGTATGGTCGATTTAAGAGTACAGCTTAAATTGTTGCTTGTTCCAAATATTATTGTATTGCTATTAACTAAGTTACAAGTGGTTATCCTATGCATTTCGTTGTAAATTCATAATTGTTGTATTTTTTTAAATAAGAAAACATCTTATTTTACATAAAACATTTTAATATCGAGGTTTTTGCTAATTTTTAAAATCATTCATTAATTGTTTTTATTTATTGCAAGATCTGCTTTCTCAGCATTGCCCTAATTTCTTCCAAAAGCTCTGATACCAAGTGTTCCATATTTGTAAATATAGCAATATGTATTTTCATTCTGTCTACAAATGGCGAAGTAATAAATCTCCAATGCGGCCCTGAGCTGTGGTTACAACAACATTTGTATGCATCCTCGAATCTTGGCTTTTTAAAAATAGGGTTGCAGATAGCAAATCTAGCATAATGTTGGGTTAGAGCGCGCGGGATGACGAGCTGGTGGAAGGCTAATGAGAGCTAAATCATCCTAATATATATCAAGCACTATTTCGAGAAATACTTCAGGAGGCTATTAAAAATAAAAGTATGTACTCGGGCTCGCAGACCCGGCTAGAACTTGTATGCCTAAAGCACAACACAAATTAGATACACGGCACCAATTAAGCGGAGCCGCGATACGCCCTTGTATATTATTTTAAAATACAGAGTTCGTATCCATCGCGAAAACAAATAAACACGGCAAATTGTTTCGTATTTTGTAAAACAACAAGGTTCACGTTAGTTTTCGAAAGCAACCGAGGGCTCAAGTTTTTAGGCATACGTGTGTTTACACAGTTGTTTTTCTGACGGGGCGCATGGCATTTGCAAGCCTCCGTTGTTGTGGTTCATAATTAAATTCCAGCGTGATTAGGATAAGAATGACGGACAAATCCGATAATACTTAGCAATCGGTTAGCTGCGTATTTGCCAACAACTTCCAATCAAAATTTTGTTTGATCAAAGGTAAACAAATTGGATAATATACCTCCCGTTCGTTTGTATTAATCAAAAACCGTAGCTGTTGATTTAAACGTCCCCCATTGTCCCCATAAATACGCCCGGCCGGCGACGAAAACACCTATTGCCAAATATTGTGGTATTTATAATGAAAGGGCGCAATTAATTACTTGTGCATATTTGATCGCGTGCTCCTAATACTGCGTTGTAATTATTTACTTTTTTGAAGAAACTGCTTTATCAACAGCGGAGCAAATGGCTGTTTCAACTTTTATCTGCAAATAACGCGGGGAAATATTTTACTTTATAATTATTTCAGTCCTGAGATTCCTTTTTCGATCTCGGCCAGGCAAATATTTAAACGACTTATTAAAATTTTTGAACCTGTACCGGCCTCAGTCAAAGTAATTCTGTAATTCAGTTTCTCATATCCTTTCATATACCGCATGTCCACAGGAGTTCGGACCATAAAAGGGTTGCTAATAGAATAGAAAGACCAAACAGTGCTGTGACCTCCTGCTGATACGTTTGCCCCCTGGCTGATCGTTTGTATCTGTATTCGACAATTTCTGCTTTTTGTGGTACCGGACATGTGTTTATATTTATAATAACAAAATTCATTAACTACTAGGGTGGAATATAAGATTTGCCGTTTTTAGTACAAAATTTTTAAATTGTAGAACATTATTAATACGAAATACTAGTTTTTGAAAAAAAAATACAAACTGATCAACACTGTACTGCTGTACTGTACTCATCTTAGTCACCTACGATATCATGAAACTATAGCAACACAGTAGCATAATCTAGATACCTGATACCATCTTATCTCGTTGCAATATTTCTGAAATGTACATGCACAAGCAGCACAGAATTTTCAAAAATCGGAGGAAAAGTGAACCAAGGGTATGACAAGCACAACTACTTATTCTGTTGATTAAACTATTCCGGAGAATGATTATTTATTAGAAATATCATACGCCAAGCAACTGCGAATACAACTTAAAACTGCCAGTAACTCATCATCTAGTAAGTATGTTAAATTGCTGCGTGGTGTGAATAGTATCCGCCATTTAGCATTCACCGTGTATACCGTATGTCCATAGATTGACTTTACAAGAGGAGGAAGATGTTTATTTGGCATTTAAAAACACCGCATGCGGATCATAAAAAGTTTGGATATATTCAGCCGTTTCAGTAAAAAATTGTGCAGTTCTGCAGGGTAGTGTAATAGCTTTACGCTTTCATAGAAGCAATTGTTGTTTTCCATTATTTTAATTCGTATTAAAATTATCTTTGCTTTCGTGTCAATGTTTGTTTCAAGAATGGCTGCTAGAAACCTCGTACAAAAATGTTTAAGAACTGGTTCAGTACAAGATATAAAGAAGCCTAAGACTTTACGTACTGAAGATGACGCCAATACTGTATTTATGATTGAATCAGTACCTACAAAAGAAGGTCAATCCAGTTAGGGATTAGTAAATCAACAAATTTTACGAGATTTTTACCCTTATAAACCAGAGTTTAATCATAAATTAGAAATTGTGGAAAATCAACACTTTTACCGAAATATTATGTTTTTCGATGAGGCAACACTTTCTACTGATAGAACAGTTTCATCTCAATATGCAAGATGTTGGAGCGAAAATAATTCACATTTTCGTATGGCAAATAATCGACAATATTTTGTTAAAGTTAATGTATGTTGTTTTTTTAATACAACTGTTAATCAAAACATGTATTTGGATATGCTACAACATTTTTTGAATAATAGATGGGATGAATTGTCTGCTAATTATTGACTTGCATGATATTTTCAAGATGGTTGTCCGACCCATTATTCGCGAATTGTTGTTAATTGGCTAAATAACAAATTTGGTGTTAAGTGGATCGGTAGAAATGGTCCAGTTTTATGGCCACCAGGGAACCCTGACGTGACAATTACAGATTTTTACCTCTGGGACAGTTTGAAGCAAATTGTTATTAAAAAAAATTACCCCCTGATACAGACACTTTGAAAGAACGGATAAAGGAAGTTGTGGCATCAATAACAATTGAGGAAATAATTTTTCTAAACTGTTGGAGCTTCTAAGCGGTTTTAGAATAAGCAAAAATACTTTTTTTTACTAAGATTAATTACTTAAAAATATTTTCCTAATATAAAGATGCAATTTTGTATTTAGTCTTACTTTTTCATAACAAACATTTTCTTATAACATTTTCCTCTAAAATAAAAATTAATGGTAGTTCTCTCTTTAGCTATTTTCATATTTTATTAATTTATAAACATCCAGTATATCAAATTTTAAATTTTCTCGTGGCACTGTGGTTTTCATGAAACAAAATCTTATATAAAAAATGACCTTATTGTAAAGTCCATCCGTAAACATACGGTAAACGGTATATAATTCTAAAAAATATTTCAAATAACGATGAAATTTCAATTTACTTCGTACGAAACGGCAGGCTAGAAGGTAAACGTTTAAGCGTGCCGGCGGCCACAGCACTAATTGATATTTCTATGTTAGTATCATTACCTTATCGCTGTAGAGATACTGTATGTAATACCCATTCATTAGAAGAAACTACATACATAAAAATAATTTTGTAACAAGAAATCAGAGATTGTTACATTAAATTAAAATTTATCGAAGGCATGAACAGTACTTAACAAGGAAATTATAGTATGATATATACATCTATAGTTTTAAATAATTTTATTGCAAATCACTGGCCTACTGCAATCAAAAATAAATGCGAAAAAATGAAAAATAACAGTAGGTCTAGTTTTATTGAAAAAGTTATTAGAAGTCGCCCAGAATCACAAAGCTGGTCGAAATCCAAATTTTTATGAAAAAGTTATTATTATCATTATTACGATTTTATAAATGTTTAATTTCTCATCTTCATACCCTGTACCTTAATTATTTATTTTTTGATCGATTTCAAATTTTGGTCAGTTATACTAAGGTATTTTTAAAATACGTTTAGTGCAAAACAGTACTGTATAATATATAATAAATGAGAAAAACCATAGTATGTTTAAGTTTATCGAAGAAAGTAAACAGAAAGGCACACATTCGACAAGTGTATTTTATCAAATGCGTTCTGGAGATCTATAAAGCATATCAATTCTGGTTTTCCAAATTCCAAAGCTTTTGCTTATCTGACGGATAATGAAGATTGATGCTATACAAGATCTAAGGGAATAGTCTAGACCAGAATTTCTCAAAGTGGGGCATGCGTACCCTTAGGGGTGCGCCAGCCGGGTGTAGGAGGTACGCAGCCTAATTCACGTAAAAGCGAACACACAAAAATCAGAAAAAGATACCAGGTGGTTTTGAATAATACATGGAATATACCTATAGAACATCTAAATAATAAGTACTAAATCTGATCTTTATTCCTTTGATAATCAACATGTAGGTACGTTGAAAATTTTTAAAATGGGAAGTAAGCCATGTTTAATGGTATTGGGATCTGCAACAGAAATGTATGTAAATACTATATATCCTTCTTTTTACTTGACAGAATTCTGTAGACTTGATGATTATAGTGTGCCACTTTCAAGTGGGAAATAGTGTATTTCGCACATTGAAAAATAGTTTAAGTGCGAAATAGATTCTTCTAGTTATTTAAGTTATTTTATAAAGGTATACGTTTATGTATACCATCTCCCATTTGATTAAATTTTTGGAATAGTTTGGATTCTATTCACGCAAACAAATTTAGAATCTCAAATAATCGTTTGACGTTTTACCCTTCATTATGTTCTGAACATTTTTAAAATTTAATTCGTACGATATTCAAATGATTAAGTGTGAAGTCAGTTATGTATAACTTTACTAAGATAAAATTTAATTAGCTAGTAAACTTTTTCCAATTTTATAAAAATTTGGAACAATTTTAAATTGTATTTCGACACCATCCAAATGTCTTTTGATTTTGTTTTCACATAGAAAAAATGTTTCAGTGTGAAATAAGTTCTTTTTAATTTTATTAATACAAGAAAATGTAGAATTTTAAATGTTCGTTTAATATTTTTTGATTTGATTAGCTGTTGAGTATAATGAGTATAGCTGTGACATAATTACGGGAATGTGAACTGTGGTAAATGTAAAGTGAATTATACAATGACAGTATAACACTTTTCTATTCTAAGTCACAAAGGCCATTTCTATGGTACTTTCAAATGCGTCTTATTGGTTCAAGATTTTCTCTAGTGCCTTCTAAGCTTAAGCAAGCTGTATAGTTGAATTCATCAAGTAGGAACTATTCCATAGCCATACTAGATGAAAATAATTTGTGATCATACTATATTAAACAATAAATTTAAAATCTTAAATGACCGTACGCTGAACATCTTATACATGTAATCCCATTAGTTATCAAATATAATACCATTTATTCCTTTGAAAAATAAATGTTTTTAAGTGTGAAGTAACTTACATTTCGCCTTTTTGGTACAAAAGGATTTATATAATTTAAATTGTGACTGAATAACTTACTTATGCTTCTTTTTTTTTAATAAATTGTTTATTGCCAGATCAACAAAAAGAAATATTTGTTATACATAGCACTGATGACTTTGTAAGATCAAATAATTAAAAATAACATTGTAAGACTATTTTTATCGTCTTAAAAATAACAATATGTTCTTGTGTTGAATTAATTAATCGCTTTCTTCATCTGAAATTACCAGATCTTGCGGAAGTTTCCGTTTAAGTCTGGTATGTATGTCTCTTTGACACAGTCTGTAATGAACTGCACCACTGCACAATAACAATAAGCATTTGTGACTGTAGAAATAATATTGCGAAAGATCCAGACAGTCCAAATAGACGTAGAGAAACGTGTTTATTATAATTTTGTAAGCATGTAAGAATGGACATATTTTGATTATTAGTGGTAGTACCGATGTGATACAATAAAGAGCAAAATATTAAATGAGAAACTCAAAACGACCTTCTAAGTGAACAATGTGAATAACATAATAGGTACTACGTTATTTGTTACATTAATAAATTTTATTTTAAAATCAATATAACACATCGTTTGGTGTTATAATTATACTTAGTAAGAATTTTAGTACAGCATTTTTACCAATGCATAATCCTATGTAGCGGGTGGAGGAAAAAAGTGCTTCCTGTTTGACAGTTTTAACAACTCTTGGCAGATTAAAAATACCTCAAAATTTCATCAGTTACAGCGGAGATAGCAAAAACTGACTCATTCAAATGAGAATATTTTTATTTTCTAAAATAGTGTATAACTAAAACTAAAAAATCAACAACACTAATTGGCTATTTCGAAAGCACATCAGAACGTTTCCAGGTTTCCATCTGAAAGTGTGTTGGATTGGAGTGCCAGTTTGTAGCGAAACAGTTCTTAATCTTCGCTTAAACTGTGGAGTAGATCTTATTTAACTTATAGGGATGGTAGACCACACTTGCTCTATTGTTTCGCGAAGTTTTTGCAAATTTCTAAAAGGCTCCCTTCGTCCTTCATATACTTTTTTGAAGAGCATTCCATATCGAATAACACTACAAACTGTGTCTAAAAATACTTTTACCAGCCCAGCAAAATATAAAATTCAGTCTCGATATCGTCACTAGGTGTGGAGGTGTTGATCTTTAAAACAGTAAGCATTTTTTAATTACCAGCCGGTATAAAAACAAGTGAAGCTGCGTGCGTGCATCCATCACGCTGGATCGTCATCGATCGAACCTGCTTCGGCCGCGATCGGGCTTTCCTGCCCCTTACTCTCTCCACTTCCTAATAAAACGATCAGCCTGTGTGTTAAGTAGTGTTTCTTGTCGAGTGGTTAAGGCGTCTAACTAAGAATCAGATTCTCTCTTGCAGCGTAAGTTTGTATCTTACCGATTGCAATATAATTTTTATGAATTCATGTAATGCACTTTATTAAGCGTTTCCTTTGATCTTTATTTACTTTAATACAGGAATTAATCTAAAGAATGAATAAAGAAGAACTGAAGAATTTTGCTAGAATCGATGGCGCAGATGATATAAATCAGTATTTAGTAAGGACTGTTAGAAAGAACTATATTAGATTCCAACAGTAATTCCATTTTAAGTTAAGTTAATATGTTGAGAAAAGTGCAGTTTGTCTAGTTAAATAGAAAAGCGGCAGGAATTGTGCCTGTTGTGGAACGCTCCTAATAATTTAATTTCCCTATAATTAATTTATTGCAGAAATAGTGCAGTCTCGTGTCAACAGAGCCGAAAGTTTTATTTAAACAGCGCAAAGCACACGAGATGTGTATATTTAACTGCTCCCGCAGTTCCAGTAGCGTCCTTACGAGAAAAGCTTAATAAAATCTGTTATTTTAGCATTTTAGTCGGCGGTCTTTTCCACCACTGCCAACGTAGAATGCTTGGCGAATTCTACCGCCATTTTTCTGTTCATTAACATACGTAACGCTGTTTCGTTAATCGCATTTTTATAACAACCCCGTTCCGCTGTCGTCTCATTAAATGCAGTTACCTGCCGGCTGTACTTCGGTTAAAGGTTGATCGCAGTTGTGGACACTGCAGATGCTCTAAATGCTTTCAATTAAACGTTTATATTGGGTGGTGAAACCTGAATTGCAAATATAATTTAGTGCGCTATTAAAGTTTATGGTGATATCGTCCCTAAAAGGCTAATCGCTTTGATTACTATAACCAAAACGTCAGAACGGAAGGCTATTAAATGATGTAGGTGAATAAAATTTAATTTTAGCAGCGAAGTCCGCCCTGGCTGATTACTGTTTCTGATAAGTCAATGCGGAATCCGCATCGGGAATTGACAAGCCACTCACGTATTGGCAGTTACAATAGCACTGCATGTAAAATCTGATGGTTTAACGTTTATTCATCCAGGGCACAATAGAAAAATACTAATTACCACATGTAAATTGCTGCATAATGCCAAGCTTCGCTGCTGTAGAACTTTTAAAGCGGTGCGCATGCAACATCTATTTCAAAGTGTTAGGTTTTGCTGAGTTACACCTCAGGGCTTCTATTGATATATATGATTCAATGACGTGCAGTATTGATTAGTTTTTAGTATATCACCTTCACTCTTGTTCTGTTGTTTATGTTTAGAGTTGATACTTTTCCTACTTTCATAACCTTTTTCTTAATCTTAATTGGTTCAAATTCAAATAGATAGAACAGTACAGGAATCAACACCTCCACCCAGTTCAAAGCACTGTGAGCTTGATACTCATATCTACAAAAATATTTGTGGTAACAATTTGCTTCTTTTATTCCTCTTTTTGTAACCGAGCTTTGTGGGATAGCAGTAACGAGTCTAATTGGCATTCACGAACTTCTGGGTCTAATTCCCTTGGCCATCTACTCTAATTCAGATCTTTAGTTTTTCTTAGACGCACAACTGACTTTATGAACCCACCTACCAATATACAGCAAATAATTAAAGAAAAGCACAAAACTCGAAGATCGTGGATTAAAACAAAAGACCCAACAGTGAGATCACACTTAAATTACTTAATACGCAAAATTCAATGGGAATTGGAACAATATAGAATAAACAGCTATGAGATATACATCCGTGAGCTTAAACCACAAGATCCAACAATGTGGAGTGCAACCAGGCGAATCTTAAAACAGCACTATAGTATATCCACCATCAAGACCAATATCGGGACCTACTCATCTGATGAAGAGAAATTTGCATTGTTTGCGAGTCACTTGGCCAATACATTTACAACTACCAAAGATCTCCTGAGCGAAAATTTCAACAACAACGTCGAAAAGGAGCTGCTGGAAAGATTTCCTCTTCATCCAGATCAAATTTCACCAATAACACCATATGAAATCAAGACTATTATAAATAAGTTACCACCAAAAAAAAGCACCAGGTGATGATTTAATCCCAAACTGCTTATTAAAAAACTTACCAAAAAAGGCAGTAGTATACGTGACATCTGTGCTTAACGCTTGTTTAATAATTGGATACTTCTCTGACTAATGGAAGTATGCCCATATTTTGCTATTTCATAAAACAGGTAATAAATCTCATGATATCACTGGTTATCGACTGATAAGTTTACTTCCGACCTTATCGAAGGTGTTTGAAAAGGCAATTTATGCGCGTCTGGTAGAACATGTAAATAAAAATGAAGTTTTCCCGAATTTTCAGTTTGGGTTTAGAAGCCATTACTCTACGGTTCACCAACTTAATCGTGTTACAGAAATTATTGAACACGTATTTGAACAAAAGCATTATTCAGCTACCATGTTTCTCGATATCAAGCAAGCGTTGGATAGAGTATGGCACAAGGGACTCTTCTATAAACTTATGGAAACTAAATTTCTTAGTTACCTCTTATGCATTATTAAATCATTTTTAGAGGATCGCAAATTCTCCGTTGTAATAAACTCTAAAATATCGGAAATAAAATTGGCTAAAGCAGGCGTGCCGCAAGGATCAATACTTGGTCCCATTTTTTTTAACTTCTACGTCCACGACTTTCCCCAACTGGAAAGCACAGAATTGGCCATGTTCGTAGATAATACTGCCATCATTAGTCAAAACAACGATATTGACGCGGCAATCACACAATTACAAGAGAGTGTGGACATAATTAGCGTGTGGTTCAGCAAATGGCTTTTAGAAGTAAATACCACCAAAACCGAGGCTAAAATATTTTCGCTGCGACGCAAAAATAATCCACCAAATATTGTGTTAATAAATAAACTAATCCCATGGAACAAAGGTGATAAGCTGTAAAATACCTGGGTGTCTACTTTGACAATAGATTGACGAGGGCATCGAACGTCAATAACAAGGTAACCAAGGCGCATTCAAAATTCAAAATAAAGTTTTACGAATAGTTTTCACAGAGAGGCGGCATTTTCTTAATAGTCACGACTGTTCAGCAGCTCGCATCTATTCCATCGGGGAAAGGAAAATTCATACGACATTAAAACGAAAATTACCGCAAGATTTATATTTGTCGGATTTTGATGACAATGACTAAACCCCTACATGTAGTGAGAAGGAGATTTTAGTACTTTCATAGTGATGTATAACAGTTATAAAATATGTGTCATCGCAGCCATGAATTACAACTTCAAGTGCTGAACTGGATTAAATTAATATGAAAAAAAGACATTGTGTACTTGATTGAAGAGGAACACTCCCCCCCCCCCCCCCCTCCAACTGGGAAATTGAAATGCCGTTACGGTTAAAACAGATCTGTTACATACAGTTCGCCTGGTTTGTCTTCTTCTTCTTCTTTCTCTAATTTTTATTATCTTTTAATGTCTTCTTCAGCTATTTCCTTTTTACTGTATTAAGTGGTTAATTTAAAATAGATGATTAACGTATTTAACTCTCGTTCAAACATCGCGAGTTCAGGAAAACCAACACAAGAACTATTTCCTCTACTAAAATATTTCCCTTTCCTAGATGAGGGCCGTATGTGATCAGTTTTAGTTGTATGGAAATCGACCCACTTCTTTTTTAATCAAGACTGCAAATATGATAGGGATAAGTATAAGTAACTCCAATGAAAGGATTCTAGTCGAAAGGTTCGTAATATATTCTAAACCTGTACTGATGTTTTAAAGTTTTAACCAACGAATTGATTTGTTCAAAGCTAATTTTAGACGTGGCTGAATCTCTTTCACTATTTGAAAAAATATGAAAGCACGAAAATAAACTTTTAACTATTTAGTGTTTTACTCTGAAATTGTCAACTTTAATGTAGAAATTTTAATACACATCATGCACAGGAAAGAACTCATCAAATATTAAATTACAAGCAAGCAGCCCTCCAACAACAAATCCTTTGTTGCCAACAGGTAAAAACACCACATGTTGAGCTACCTATTATTCTACGTTGCGTAATTTTATACTTCGCAGTTACACAAAATCCGTTAGATATTTTGAAATACACACAATATTTTGTAACTCTAACGACTAACTCGTATCTATAACAAATAAAACAAAGGACTGAATAACCACTGGCTGTAATTAAGTCGAATTATTCGGTTCCATACCAACTTCAATTTATTAGGATACGCAGTAAGTAGATTCTGTATAAACGTTACCATTATCTATAAAAACAATTTTATTGAATTTAAAGATAGAATTTCAAATTAAACCGTATTGAAAAGGTATTAAGAATGTTTAAGTGAGCAAAAATCGCACTAAACTATAAAAAAATACTAGAGTGTAGATGTATTTACGGAACATCTTCAAGTTGATGTTACCAAGTTTCCTCTAGTATGGAAGTTTTAAAATCCACAAAACTTTTTCCAACCTTGACCACGTTTTCGAACAAAATTTATATGTTTTAAATGATCTACACTTTGAATTTTGCAGTATTTTACCCTATCTTCTGTCAAGGATGGCACTGATTTGCCCATTTATATGAATTTAATCCATGATTGATGATAATTCAAATAATGACTATCTAAACCTACTAATCTGATCATCTCACGTTTTCATAACACATCGACAACTGAGCTTTAGTTTTTAATAAGTTTGCTGGGAAATATAACTTTAGCTAGGTAAAAACAATTGGCTATCTAAAAATTAAAATACATTGTAGAATTTGAAATACGAATATATCAGCCAACAAAAGTGTTTATCCAACTAGTAATATTTGTAGTTTGCAGTTTTTAATAGGCTTCAGTTGGCACTAGCATCGAAAGAGTCACAATCACAATCAACAGGTTATGGTTATTATGTAAAATCAGAAGCACCGCCTTCAATGCTGCGCGAAGAGCAACTTTTTCTAAGGTTATGCTGGGTTGTGGTGGTAGTATATCGAAAATAAGCAACTGTTGTGCCTATGTCATAATAAAGTTAGTTATATGATTATTTATGGTTTCAATTTTGTGGTGCCAGGCGAGAGGCAACAACTACTAACATATGGTAGCAACAAATTCAAAAAAGATTATTCGAGAACATTAATAACAAGAAACAAACGATCACGAAATTTCGGTACGGATCAGCCTGTTACTAAGTACCAGGGTAGTCCTAAAAGCTTGATACTTCAACAATTTTTGTTTTTCAAACTGAATATCCCATCAAGAAGAGAGCAATGAGTTAGATAATATACAAAACAGCATCATCAGATATTACTAAACTGAAGAAGCATTTAAGGGCAACAAGAAGAATGTAGAAGAATATGAAACTGTGCTGATATAGATAGGTAGGCATGAATTCGAGCTAAGATTTCTTACTTAAAAAGAAGGTAGAATTTATAGCAAAATAACATTACGATCAGTACATACCACATGCTATTAAATAATGGAATTCAGTGACAATATGATAACAGAAACATTTGGTAGATGGAAGAAGAGCAGGGTGGGCGAGCATGGTGCAAAATTGCTGCCACAAGCTAATGAGAAAACTTCAAACTTTAGTGTACTATATTTAATGCAAACAATTATGTAACAGTACATGGTAAAAATGTGTTGGTAATGATTATCAGTAGTAACATATGTATACAACACGCTAAAGAGCCAAAGCAGACAAGGAAAACCATGGTTCAAGTAGAAAAAACTACTAATCTACTGCTGAAAGTAAGCTTGTATCTACACAGTCGTGTGGTATGGTATCAAATAAATGAAAAATTATATGTTAACTACTTTTTCAGCACATTTTTCAGGAAAAATTGTGTAGACGGTAATGCTAAGTGACGTAAACATCATCTTGAACACAACTGGATGGATCGATCCGGAACGGAAAATACGGATTGAACCAAAACGGTAATAAATCCATTCTCCAATTTTTTGAACTTTTATGTAATGTAATGATTTAAGAAGCGATATAATAATATAATTAATATACGCACAGTATTAGGAGCGTCTGAAAATCAATGCGGTTGCTAGATTTGTGGTACACAAATAAGAAAAAAAAACCGTCACGCTAAAGTCAGCGAGAGGCAGGATAGTTCAGTTTGAGTAGTTAACCAGCAATTGTCGAGCAGTCAGCTTGTTTTGTACTGGTGAGCGGTATGCCTTCATTTTTAAAGCTGATCAGGGACAGTCAAACTAAGGGCTTTTGTGTTTGTAATGTGAGCGTACTGTTCTGTAAATGTTACTGCTTAGTGAAGCCTTGTCGTGCAGCTTTGGCAAAATTTACGACTATTGTCTCATTTAAGCAGCTTCCCTAAAACATACTCATCTCTGATCGGGTTTAAAGCAACCACTATAGCTCATCGACGCAGCCAGCCCAGCACGTCGACCCACCTTTGAATAAACATCGCGTGTAGATTCACATTTGAACTACCGTTGTTTATTCTTTTAACGACGTTCTGGAGCAAATCTTTCCATACATCGTGTATAGGATTGACGCCAGTTTCTCCGTGGATACCCTGAGGGCTGTCTTTGTTGGTCCCGTTTTCGAGCCACGAGCCCCATTTGTAAGCCCGCAAATCTGGCTCAACTTGGCGGCCAGCGATTCAGTACGCTCTGCCAAAGTTTTTTACAACGGGGGTATGACTCGTTCGGAGTACTTTATATTTTTCATTTGTAAAGCGCAATACAGTTGCGGATATTTTGAAGTCAAGTACGCATTCTCAGAGATTTACACTCTGGAACTAGTACACCACATTTCCCATCCACAAGGACGGTTTTCACGGTGTAACCTTCAACTCCGTCACTAGCATTGAATCTACCATGCTGGTGCCTTAAAATAATATGAATTTATCCTCGTATCTTTCAATGAACAATCAATTTTGACCATCATCAGCGAGTCACGGGCCTATAGCCCGCCTCCACACCTTTGAACTACTGGACACTTTTCAAGTTTTTATGTATCGTAAACGGGGATTTGCCGATAAGAACAGCTGCAAACAATGGTTGTCGAAGGTTACTTTAAAACCGAACTAAAGAGCTCAGGTTGGTTCAAAACAAGATGCACTGGATGACAATGAATACGTCAGCCGATTTTCTTGCACTTTTAGTTAGAGAAATGCTTAAAAAAGTTATATACAAACCAGAGCATAGTGTTCTTAAAATTAGTCTCGATCAATTCGATCTGCTCTTATTGGGCACAATTTTAAATCGCATTTAATTCTGTTCGATATCAGTCCGATCTGTTCTATCCCGGTTCATTCGGAGCTAATTTGGAACGATATTGGGAGTTACTGGAAATCAGATGATCGTTAAATAGGGCAAGCAATTCCTCGTTGCGGTCGATTGTTCTGATGACACTGTGATAAGAAAGGATCGAGCATGGACCTCTAAGTAGGTTTTTCGTTAATATCGTTATGACTGGCGAATTATATCCGGAGCTTTGAGGCCTGGCAGTTACACAGGACGAGAATTCTTAATTACCCGCTTCATTGATTTAAGTACATGAAAGGACATAGAGGAGTAAGTGAGCGAAATGTGTAATAGTTAGAGAACATCGACTGCCGCCTCGTTTCTTGCCAAGTGTACTACAGTGCTTAAACTCCCTTGTGTATTTAATGCGGAAATTTTAATTTTAAAATAAATTGCTACTTAATATTCCAGAAAGAATGTATTACAAAACACAAATTACAAAGTAACCAAAAGATGAAAAGACAAATTTTAATGAAAATAATAAATTTAAAAGCTCCCTGAAGCGCGCGCGCTCCTTTGTACATTTTTTCGGTAAAACAAATGAAAATTTTCCGTGGAATTGACTGCTTCTCATTAAATATCTGCTGCGAACGGCCAAGCGTTCATTGCCCATGAAACTTTGACAACTGCGAAAGAGAGTCGGGCATATTAGGGTAAGTATCCAAAATCTATACACTTAAGGTTTTCGGAAGCTTATTTTCAGAAACGACAGACATTTCGAGGTCGCAAATGGTTGTTGGCACGGGATTAAACGGTAGGAACTCGGGTAAAGGCAAATAACAATACGTGTACACGTGTGTTCCTTTGGGAAATCATGACGGAATGCGAATAAACTTATCTCACTTATCACAAGTTCTTCCGACTAATCTGCTCTATACAAGAAACTGTTTTGAATTTCAACGTAGTCCATTGTTTCCTAATTTCTTCTCCATGGAGTTTATACAAACTTTCCGATCTCACAGATTGGATTTATTCCTTTGGGTAGGAGATTACGAGGATAACATTATCCTGACGAATATTCCAGAAGAACCTCTTTGTGTTTTTACGCTCGAACTTCGAAGGGATCCGGAAAATCTCCGAACAGATTTTAATATTTTATGTTATCCTTTCTCCGTTAAATTTCAATTACAAGTTGGGATGCATAGCGAAAATCACGAAGTCCTCAGTAATCAGGCTGACCGGTAAACCGTTTAATCCCCGGCCTGCGAGGCGCTCTATGATCCACGAAAGCAATGTTTATTACAATATAAAACACAAAGAGGCGCTCAGTTGGCTTATCATTTCGTTTAATAACGCCAGCGTCGACTACGAGGTCACCGATATTGATATTTTAGCGCACGCATTTATGAAATCAATATATGCAAATTGGGAATCATTTTCTTTTAAGACCTATTTATTTTTATTGGAAAACCATACTCTAACCTGTATCCTATTATGCAAAGCGCCACGAGTAAAACAAATACGACTAATTTTTATTTATTCGTTAGTGCTTTTCCGCCCCTCCCTCTTGCATTCCATTAAAGTGGCGCTGCTTTATAGAGTCGTACGGAGTGCTTTACGAGCTTCTTCTGGTCAAACGAAAAACCCATTTCCCGCAAACAAATGAACCATGATCATTTTTGCAGAAAACCTCCCGTAACTCTGCGGCTTCCCAACTAATTTCCTGATATTTACTTTGGGATAATGCACCCGGATGATCTCGAACCAACAACGTAACTATTACAGCGGCAGGTCGCGAATTGCGTTGGTGTTCGCGACTCGCTGCCAATATATGGAAAACCTGAGGTTCTGCTGGAATAAATTTAATTAACCGTCGATGGGAATATGAACTGATAAGTGCAACTGAATTTTCTTTGTCTTCCGGATCTAATAGGTAGAAATACAATAAAACATTGATCGACGCTTCACACAAAAGGAAGAACTTGATGATTTAAGACATGGTAATGTTGACAATTCGCTCATCTTTAGAGTTGACCAGGAGCAGTCAATGTAAGGCGTGTTTTAGAAATGAGCGAATCGTTCCATAAATGTAGCTGTTTGATGAAGTCTTGCCTTGCCGTCTTGGAAAATTTACGACGACTGTCGGATCTACCCGGTTTCCTCAACAAATAGGTTACCTATTTGAAATATTAACCGATGACTAGATATCGTACTACTATCTATCGTTTCGCAACCGTACTGCATCCCGACGAAGACCTGAAAAACTCTTTCGTTTACTACGTGTGGATTCAAGATAATTGCTCGTAGAAAACATTTGAACTGTCGCTGTCCGTTCTTTTATCATTTCGCCGACTACAAATGTTTATGTTTAGAAAAAAATGGCGCTAAAGGTTGTAAATACTTTTTTAATTTGAAATCTGTGTTATGCATTCATAGATCTTATATTAATTAGTACAGTGCCTCTCATAAAGCAAAGACAATTTTTTATGCAAAAAAAAAACGTTGGACTTTGAATCATCAGGCACTACTGGAGCTTGTGCTTTGAATAAGACACAACGAAAACGAAAAATTTAGCATTGCCCAACATACAGTGTGTCCCAGATCAACTGGGATTGCATGGGTAACTTTCTTATAATTGCAGATGGATATTTGATTAAATGGGCAATGTTTTGCAGTTTCATATGCTGATTTCAAATATGTTTGAAAAAGTTTAAAATGTCGAACCAGTCAGAAGTTATTAAAAAAACACTGAAAACTGTCATTTTCTTGTATGTCAAATATCTTGGTAAGTATAAGAGATACGAAAAAACTTTCATATGAAAGTCACTGTTTTCGATGAGACCAATTTAAAATTGGCATCGAACAAAAATTCAAGATGGCTGGCTTTGAGGTATCCGTATCAACTTTCTTAAGTTAAATGAGCGCCATATTTGATTTTTAGGTTACTGAATAGAATTTTTTATTCTCGTTTCAACAATGTAAGATAACGTATGATTGAATAAAAAATACCAGTAAAATTAATTATTTTTACATTTTAATCAAGCTTTTTCAAACAGATTTTAAATCAGCATATGAAACTGCAAAACATTGCCAATTTAACCAAATCTTCATCTTCAATGATAAGAAAGTTACCCATGCAATCCCACTCGATCTGGGACACACTGGATATACGAAACGGCTCATAGTATAACGGAAACTAGCCTAAAAAGTATAAAGGCATTAGCTTCAACAAAGCAACTAAATTCTTTTGAAGGTTTAACCATTTTTAAGAATCAATTTTGAACATAGATGGAGGACCCATCACACCCACTCTTTACTCTTTAAGTTGAAACCTGATTGGTCGCATAGTACATAATGTGCGAGCGTGCTGAATTTCAATGGTGATTTTCTAAAGAGCATATCTTTGGCCAACTTTGTCGGGTTAGTTTCTCTTCAAGGCTGCTGACGTGACAGCTTAGCTGTCGAAATACATATTTAGCAGTTGTTAAATATTTGTGTGTTTAGAGGTTTCCAGCGAATTGTGTTCGAATAATTTATTCCTTTATAAAAAAACAATGTATGAGAACTTATACAGGGTGTTTAAAAATAGGACCATTTTCGTGATACGCGATTTTCCTTTCCTGCTTAATACTTAATTATAGCTAGAATGAATTGTGCTGCGCTCAAAACGGAACCCAATATTAATTTGCAATTCTGCAGATCTTTGTGATTGTTGCAATGTGTCCCATAATTTTCCATTTTAGTTTTTCTTAGATGTACGTAAAGCTTATGATCCAATATTGAGAAAACAAATTATGCAGACATGTAACAAGTATTTTTAGACATAATTTAACTACACAGAAAATACTACAAACATATTTTTTATGTAATCTCTCGCAAATTTTAACTGTAATATTGATTCAGTAAAGTGATTCATTCCATGTGGGAGCATGTCAGGGTCGTCGAAATATCTCTTTCCGAAACCCAGTCATCTGGCACACCGATAACGGCGTACTAGGTGATGTGGTCAGCATCACGCCTTCGACGACTGCCTTACTTTCTCTACTTCCACGACTGTGGTTTCGGTACCCAATTTTTAAAGCGACTGGGTGGGCCAGCCGCCAGTTGTCGGGATTAAACCCCGTACCGTGGCACCGCAGCCTGACGTTTTAACCGCTCGGCAACGCTGGAGACAGTGATTTAGTACTTTTACGATTTATTAAGTGGATTTAGAAAACTATTGCTTTTAGTGTAAGACCTTTCTGAGGAAGCCTGCTTAAATTGTGAAAACCAAACCAAATCTGGACAATTGATGTCGTCATACCTTACAATAAATTTTTAATCTTCAAGATAAGTTGTTATTCTGAAATAAGTGTTGGGATACATCCCCGGTCGTAGTACAGTAACGCCTTCAACCCTTTTCTTACGGCCACAGCTGCGAATCTGGCGCGCTTAAATGGTTTTTATGAATTTTATGTTACTAAAGGGCTTTGAAATGTTATGTACTGTTTCCACTTGGAAAGCGCAGTACAGTTCCGTGTGGTTTGCAGATAAGTATTTTGGGTAAGGTTTAAATCTCGTAGCCGAGCGGAAATACAAATTTTCCATTGTCATTAGGTTTTTGACGGTGGAACCTCCACTCCGTCACATGCATTCAAAATACCATGTGGGTGTCCTATGCAATATCAAAAGCAGCTCTCCCCATATCGACTTATTTGAAGTTCCCGAGCAAACGCTAGGTCTTCGACCCCCATCCCGATGAACTACTGAGCAGCCTTTAACAAGTTTCTTTAAAATTTCTCCTGTAATCAAGTTGGCGCTTTCTGCGGGGTGCGGTGGGTTTTGATTTCGTTGGAAAGCTTCTTTTGGTGTGACTGGCAATATTTCTTTGTTTTCCTGGTTCATAAATCACTAGTGTACATTTCATTGGGTGCGACTATGCTTTTACGATAGTCTGCAAAAGCCTTTGCCTATTACCCGTCTAATTTTTTATAAGCGGTACTTGTAATATAGATCTTTTTAATTTCCTGGTAGCTTTCCACAAGGGGTATTCACTATTCAGTATATTTATCTACTATTAGATCTCTTATCTAACTGTATAATTTTCTCTTAATTTTAATATGTTTGTTTTTAGTTGTTGATAAATATTGTTCAATATGGTTTCATAAGTAGGATCTCTGGGTTGTTGCCATTGCCGTATAGCTGTCTTTATCTATTTATACCAGTTCTCTGATTTCCCTTGGATAGTTATTTTTCACACAGTTTTATAAATGATTGTGCTGATGTTGCTTCATTTTGCCCATTTTATAGTGCTGTTGAACTTTTCAGTTTCTGTTTCCAGTTGCTGATAGTCCTCAGTTGTACATTTAGATTAATTATATAATAGTGGTAATTATTCCTTACGTTTGGCATTATAATCTGGACCTCTAGAATATATTGCTAGTGCATCTTACGAAGTTTTCTTTCTTGGTTATGCTTAAAGGGTAGTCAAGTGCACCAGCAATTATGTTTTGTTTGGTTGAATTGATGCCAACCAGCCAGCTGTAATAGTTTTCAGAATGGATAGCGTATACCCTTTTATTTTTAGATAAGTGTGTATTTTCTGTGTGACCAAGAATACTTATAATGAGTGTTTTCTATTTATGAGCCCATTGGCATTCCATGTTGCTATTTACACGCAGATCCCTTTGATCAAATATTTTTGATTGCGGATACTGTCCCTGTTGAATTTCTTGTCCAATTGGCATATTTCGTAGCATTTCCATTAATCAGTCTAATTATTTTGTTTCTTTACGATTCTTAACGATATGAGAAATCATTTGTTGCCTTTCTCGATGTTAATTGCCTCAGTGGTTGTAAATTTAGTGATTTTATATCTTTGGATATATTGTCTATTCTCTTCTGCAGCTTCTTTACTACAAAGTGTCCACGGTAGTTAGCATAGTTAGAACATTTCGGTGGATACTTTAGAAAATAACTTTATTTAATTAATTAGTTAACTAAAATAATAAATTAACTAATAAAAATTACATTTTCTCAAAATTTATAGTACTCGCAACAATTATACTAGCAACAGTAACATCAAATATGCTGCAAAATTTGTTTGATCCCAATAAAAAACCTATGCAATTTTTATATAAAGACGTGCAAACATCAACATTTGATTTTAATTACTTATAGCTCAAAAACTAGTTATGATAGCAACTTTAATTCCTATATGTTCTCCCTTCGCACATTCGTGAAAAATTTTACATCCTAAAAATAGTACTTGATGTGCAACGAGTGATGAATACTAATAATATCCGATGGAAACAAATGCCAGTGAAGGTGCTAGAACGTCTTATTAAAGATAATAATTAAATTTATGTAGAACCATGCTCCTATCAGGTTACCTAGCCAACATTTAATAACCACGAGTACAAAAATGATTGCAATGCCGTCAAATACTCTAGGGAGGCGTGGGTTAGGGTAATAAAAAGTGCAAAAAGTGGGGTTATGTGTCGGATAAATGAAAAAGCTAATCTACTTCAAAGATATATATGTGCGGAAGGTAGGCGTGGAAGACCTCTACCGATAAATTAGAGGAATAACTACAGATAAATGTCTATTACATCTTCATGTTTCATATTCAGATTTTTCGCAAAGCATGGGTTGGTCGGAGAATGTCGGTTAAATAAGTATTTATAGCGAGCGCGTCAAAGTTGTGTTATTTTTGCATCCTTAAATTAATTCTTGACTACGAGGAAACGGGGGAAGTCGAACTTTTACTTTAAAACAACAAAATAATCTTCCAAATGTTATTAAATACATTGAAATGATATATTATGATTTACGACGTTAAAGATGCACGACAACCTTTGAAACCTCACTCTTCCATACATGTTTAAAAAATGTAAGGAAAGTAGTATAAACGTTTAATAATACTACTTTCCTTCCGACACAAGGGCAGTGGTACTCACTTTTAGTAATAATAGCTATTAGAGATTAGAACCTGCAATTTTTGTTTTGATTGCTCGATTAAATCTGAGTAATGTGCAATTTGAAAATACCTACATTTAGTTATCTTTTGTAAGTTATCGATCCTATTTTCAGCAGTCAGTGTATGTAAAAATGTTGAAAAACACATGAAATGTCTTAAAGCACAAAAAGACAGTTTACGGCTTTGGTGGAAAGCAATACCTTTCAACGTTTTTTTAGATTCACTTTTTCACACTCTTATAATCTTAGAAAACTGCTACCTAGTGAATGCCTGAATGCATTCCATCCCCACTCCGAATTAGTTGTGACGCCAGCGTTTCGATTAAGCAATGTTAATTTGATACTCAATTAGAATGTCTGCTTTTGTGTGTACGAATGAGCATCTCGAAAGCACGGGTGCGCGGCGTTCTGCGAGCTCAAAAACAAAGACGGTCGAAAATAAATAGAAACACCTTTCATCGCTATTAATTCGGTTTTCTACAATAACTCTCCACTTCGGAAAGCGCCTTAAATAAAGGGTCGTCTTAATTAATTGTGAGCGATTAATATTTAGAGGAACTGAACGCAACTCTTTGAGATCCGGGCAGCTTCGATGATTCATGTTGGCAGCCAGAGGCGGCGAAATCTGTTCCTGGGCGGAAGGTAAAATCGATCCAATTTACGATAATTATTATGTTGCGAGGGACATCTGACAGGAAAAATTAAAATCACCGTATTGCATTACACTAGGGTAACTGTAACCATTAAGACTGACTTGGTTACGAAAATAATGTTCTTTAAACTTTTAGTATTTTTGTATTTAAAAAGTAGCAGTACCATGGACAATTCGACATTCGTAGTTGCACATCGAGTTCAGTACTACACGAAACTGGCAAGAGATCTTACGGTTTTGTACTTACAAAACCGTAAGTACTTAATCGTGTAAGACATAATCGTACCTTCCATCTGTAGTTTTGTAACTTCCAAGTCTTATTGTAGTGTTACATCTTGATACTCAAATTCCTATAAAGCTTGTATACATTAGATATACATCTGTTTTAAACATGCAACTGTTCATCTACAGGTTGTAGATTTTATATTGTTTATACTGTTTTATATTAAATATTTTACGATCCGAAAACGAAACTTAAAATTTTTCGCCGGATTTTGCTGTAGGTCCGACAACTTTGAACACTATCATGTGTTTTACTGGCCTTGGGATTCACGAGTGACGTTCCTTCCTTCTAAAACTGACTGTGTGCAGTTCGGAGCCGGGGAGAGCTTTTCGGCCTGTATTTTCTTTTTGAAACTTTTGAGAATTCATATTTTTGCTTCCGAAGTTATACGCCGTGTTTTCGTGGAGTTCTCTTTTTTCACGTCAAAAGCGTCGATTATGGGGCAGATTCAGTTTGATTACTTTGTTGCAGGATATGGTAGTTTCTGAAACTAAGACATCTATTGGCCGTCCATGATCTGAAGTAGAACTTGGTTATATATGTTTTTACGTGGACTAATATTCTCTCAAACTTGTTTTCCCCTTTCTCTGCCATTTTATAATTCTCTGTTTGACGCCCTTTTGCTTCCAAGATTTACCGGCCGGCGGCCAAAAAGGGACAGTGGCTTCCCTTGGATTTTTCCTCATCACAGCCTCTAAGGTCAGGCTTTTAAATTGCCGCGCGCACCTGGTATCGCAAGCTTTCCGATACGAGGCAAACCCATAATTGATTGGATTGCAACCGTCATGAAAATTCGTAGCAAATATGAAATCCTCGGTGGAAACTTCGCTCTGTAGTAAACGACCGTCAGTCGTTTTTTGGTTTAATCTTTTTCTTACATATAACTTTACAGCCGATAGACAACATTCTCTTGCCCACTGACTTTTGTCTGTTGATGTTACATATACATATATTTTTAGATTTTAACTGCATTTTTCGTTTGTAACACGAATACTAAGCGGTTTTACCCGATTATATAGAATCATATGCATTATTCAGTGATTAGGCGAAGATTGTGTATTGCAAGCGATAAATAATATTTTTTTTGTGAAAAACATCGTACTTGCAATCACCTTAATCTGTAGTTTTGATCGTACTAATTAATGATTTTCATTCAGTATATTTTCATTACTTCGCTCGAGCGATGCCGTGTGCCCTTATCAAACCAGATTTTGTTACTTACATGAACCTTGTGGTATCGTAACCATTTGAATTTTAGGTTCGATTTGCGTTCATGAACCTGGTGTTATTAATGTCGTCGTTGTGAATAGATATATTTCTGATGTGTGACACTAGCCGTTCTGTCATTTTTACAGGTATTTGTTCGGACCATAGTCTGTCTTTCGTTGCAGCCTGCCTGCTTCGTGTGGTTCGGCAACCCTTGCCTATTAGTTATTGTTGCTCATAATAAGTAAGTGAATTTCTCACGTATTCTTCGTGCCGGTAACTCCTGTCTAGCATCTTGTTTGAGTTATACAAAGGGTGGTACCTAAATCTAAAATGAGGTTAGATTTTTCCTGATACTAGAAGTCTTTTCTCACATAAAGCTTTTGAATATGTTTTTAATAGTATGCTACTAGGTATCATTATAAAGCGGGGCCCGATGGACAAGCTGTCCCCTCGCTTGCAGTAGAGGCCATAGTGAAAACACGAGCTCTCGGAAGGGCGTTCGACTCCCGGCATGGGGGTTCTGCTTTTCACTAAATTAAGGCATGATATTGTAAGTGGGCAGCGCACCCCCTTGAAGTAATGCAAAAGCAGTTCTAAGGGAAGCGAGACAGTAGAGGAGCTTAGAAAAGGTATCATTATAAAGGTTAAATGTCAAAAGTTTGCTTTTTGTCGACATACATGATGTATAGTCCAGTTTCAAAACTGAAAACACCTTATATCTGTAAACAATGTAAATTACTTGCTGGACAGCGGCTCTGAAATATTCGCACGAGATTATTGGTAAATGGATCAGAACAACAACGTATATTTCATCTGCGCCGCTGGTTAAAAATGTGAAACAAATTCTTGAAGTTTTTGCGGTGAGAGCACTGTTTATTTGTATATTTATCACAAATGCTATGTTGCACGGGTGTTTTTCAGCGTGTCAAGGTTTCATTAAAGAAAGTTTGCATATACAGCGATTGAGTTTTCACTTGTTGAGATTTTAAACATTGCTGAATTTGTGGATTTATAGTTTACAAAAAGTTCTACAGATGAAGGCCCTTTTAAATTTTGATATATACGCTACTGGAATCTCCATTTTTGTTTACATAAACAAAGTACATAAGGTGTCATCAGTTGAGAAACGACTATAGAGTATGTAAACCAATATGCATTCCTCATCTTAGTCGTAACGCAATCTTTAAAAATTTAAAATCCAATTTTTAAAACACTTGAACACTTCATTTATTCAAGTTTACCCACGTTCTTGGCGAGAATTTGGGTGACATCTGCATCACGCAGATTACTGATGTTTCTAACTTTGGTGTCGATAATTCCTTTCTAGTTGTTAGAAATGCGCCTCATTATATAAATATAACTATTCATGTATATCAGCTGATAATAGAGATACAATGCAATCCTCTTACCCTGGAATTGTAATCTATAGACGTTTTATGGTATAGAACCCCCCAAGATTTGATGAGACAGTCGCATCAAAAGTGCATGACAGTGCGACAGATCAATGCAATTAATTGGCGAATGCTGATCTTAGAGTCTTTCTTTGCAAAATGAACGAATATATCGCCACTCCATTCTTTATGCTCTTCACCCATAGTTCACATTGCATGATACATTTTCTATAGTAGATTTGGTGCCTTATTCTCATAGGGGTTTCAACATCCGATAATATTTTGTCAGCTCTAGCTGCCTTGCCTTATTTCAGTTGCTCTTCCAACCCGTTGCTGGATTTTAACAGCGTGTTTTACAATGGTATCGATGCCTAAAATAATCTCATATTCTTCAATTTCGGCACAAACTTTATGGGTATATGCTTATACCTTTCTCCCGGTATTTTTGCGGAGCGTTTTTTCTTCTGGGATTTCTTAAGATGCCTTCGGTTTTCTATGAATTCAAAGGCGGCGTTTTCATTCAAACTTGTTCCTTGTTGTTTGGTATTGTACCATATTATATTAGCATGCATTGATTCGTCGGCTAAATCTCTCAAAAAATATAACATCAATGAGTACGTGGATACAATTGCCGGCCAGACTAACTCAGGGAGACAGTGTGCAATTCTTTAAGTACCTACGTATGCTTAAATTAAAAAACTAAAATGAGCACCAACGAATCGTTTAATTAACGACGATTGTATCCAGTTATAATAGCGAATGGCGAAACTTCAATAGCATAATTATTCTGAATCAAGAGCCCTAGACAAGCACAGAGCATAGGTAGCAGTATCAATAACAAAACCACAATGCTAGTATCACAGTATAATAATCACTAATTCAGTATCATATCGTACAAAGTACAGGTATTATTTGCTAAACAAAGGTTATCGTAGGATAAAAAAATCTAGGCAAAAATTTAAAAATGCACCTTATACACAAATTGGGCTTGCGAGAAAATTAGCTTAAAACACAGATTACAAAGTACAAATATAAATTATATGAAACATTACGCAGTACTGATGCAGGCTCCGTGGAAGAAAAACGAAGCGAACTTTACATAACAGCGAGAGTCCCAAACTAGAGCCTCCAGAATTCTGACAAAATTCGGCAGGCAACTGTATCAATCAAATGAGGTACACAACACCGGCTCACGGCTCACAGTATCAAATAGTTTTAAATAAAGGGAAATCACGGATGCCTTAAATCACGGCAAGAAAAACTTCAATCAACTTACCCCAGATGAATTTGGGCCACATGCAGAAATGGGTCGGCAATGCGCTTTCGTTCGCCAGAATTGGCGTGAGAAAAAATTTCTCAGCAAATCGCTAGAGTTGCATAAGCCATTACCATCAGCGAGGGAAAATTCCACCAAACATAAACTGCATGACCGCAAAACCACTGAAAAATTCAAAAGGCGCTAAAACTCATCGCCATCACAGCAGCAAACGGAAAGGATTCCGGGAACAAAAGCCACCAGTAATTTCATTTATTATGTCACTTCAACGTCGTGGAGAACGGATTCTCGAGCGTTTTCAGCTGACTTCTCCTTCTACCATTAGAAGTTCTAGATCTGAGCAGCGTCGCGTTACATACCCAAGGTATGAAAGAATTCGTTGGGGAATCGTATTATGATTGGGTTTTTGGACACCTAATTCTTCTAAGATGGAAACGTTTGTTCGTTGCTCTGCCCATGATATGCGGAGAATCTTACGATAACTCAACATCTCAGACGCATCAGTTTTCTTACGATCTTCCATTTTAAAGGTCCATGTTTCGGCAGCGCAGTTCGGTAGCTTTGGTTGTATCTCGATATTTCCATATTCTTATGAGCTTTATAACCGCATTTCTGGCAATTTCAATCCTTCTCTGAATGTCAGGTTACCTACGTTCGTAATGATAGAGCCAAAGTAGATATATTTTTGAACGACTTCACAGCCAAATGCTTGTTGAATGTAGGGCTGATTATTATTAGCTCTGTCAACAATAATCGCTTTTGTCTTCGACCGGTTAATATATTGTTATGATACAACCCTAAGTGTGTGTTAGAATACAATTTATTAAAATTAAGGGATTACAGTGGTTAAAAATAACTTGGATTTGTTACGGTATAAGATGGAAATGTGTATGGAAAATAGCTATTTGAAAAACAGGTGGATTTGAAAATAATATAATTGACTTAATTACAGTTTGAAAACGAATGACAAATACTTAATTTGGAATAAAATAAAAATTTAGTAGGTTTCACTCAAATAGATAAGACTAGAGTGTATAAAACGGGATGATATCGTTAAGTAAATTTGTTTTTAATCATTGAGATTTTGGTTTGATTAAATATATTTAAAATTTATTAAGAAATGTGTTGAATAATAATAAAGGGTATACGTGACATATACGTGGTGTATACAAATGGAATTTTAATAAATAACAAGAAGAAGCGAAGACTTAACTAATGAAGATTATTGCTATGTGGTAAAAAAACTAATGGATAGCAGAATCGTTCTATATAAGTGAATCATTGACAAAATATGCTGGGTCAACTTTATTGGAAAAATTACATTTGACAGATTACATTAATCAAATTGGATCACGTCAAGCTTTTTGTTGCTGAGTACACATTACAGGAGGGTAGCAGTTTGCTGTAGCAGGTGGATGTCTGCAGGTTATCTGTTTGCTGAGTGCTGTACGAAAATTGGAGTTTGCTGATTTTTAACGGTTGGGACGTGCTGTCTGTCTGTGAACAGTGCATTGCAGGGAGGTGCTTGAAAGGGTCGATTCGCAAATCAAAAGGAGGTTACCATCTGGAACCTTGTGTGAACCAAATAAAA
This sequence comes from Agriotes lineatus, assembly GCA_940337035.1. Taxonomy (NCBI): domain Eukaryota; kingdom Metazoa; phylum Arthropoda; class Insecta; order Coleoptera; family Elateridae; genus Agriotes; species Agriotes lineatus. The sequence continues at coordinate 77,918,334 of OW679202.1, forward strand.
GGTGGGTGATTTCTTATTAAAAATCATAACTATAAATGAAATAAAGACAATAAGAAGGTGAACTTCTTTTATTTAACTCCAAGGCAATTTACAATCTGCCTAAGGGACATTAAGCAAATGAGATAACACTATTAATAACATAATCAAAAGCATATCATGTAGGCAGGTCATCCAGTGATTCGTGCTTTTACAACTACGTCTTATCTTAAGACTTGATTGCTGCTACTGGAACCTATTTGCTATGTCCGCGGGTTTGAATGGCTTAAGTCTACGAGTGTCATTTGATTCGTCGAGAAGTCTACGCGCTAGTTGATTTGGGTGCACTGATAATTTAGCACTGTATGTCTCACTGAGTTGTTTGGCTACCTCTTTAACTGTGGGTATTTGTAGGTCTCTTCTTAGTGTCGCATTAGTCACAAACCATGGGGCGTTGGTAACTTGACGTATAACTTTAGATTGGAATCTTTCTATTATTTCGATGTTAGAATTTGCAGCAGAGCCCCATAGCTGGAGTCCGTAACTCCATATAGGCTTTAATATTGCTTTATACACGAGCACTTTATTTTCAAGTGTGAGTTGCGACTTTCTTCCAATTATCCAATGCAATAGCCCTAATTTGATGTTTAGTTGCTTCTTTTTTGTTTCAATGTGAGGCCTCCATGTTAGCCTTCTGTCCAGGGTTATACCTAAGCATTTCTAAGTATCTTGGGGTATAGCTTGTTCGTTGAGGTAGAATGGTGGACAGGTTGATCTTTTCGTGGTAAAAGTTACACGTACAGATTTCTGTTCATTGATCCTGATCCTCCAAGTTTTGATCCATTTCTCGATTTCGTTAATATTTTCTTGAACAAGATTAGATGCAATTGCAGAATCTTTGTGTGATGCAATCACCGTAGTGTCATCAGCGAAAGTTGCTACCGCTGTTCCTTGTAGAACTGGGAGATCGGCAGTAAATATCAGATACAAGATTGGCCCGAGTATGCTTCCTTGCGGGACTCCTGATTTGATTGATTTTAGGTTTGTTTGTTCGTTATCATGTCTAACATAGTACTGTCTATCTTCCGACCATTCCCCCATAATTGCTACACTGAATGCTAACATGGTGCAAAAAGCGAGATCAAGTACGCTACACAATAGTAAAACAAACTGGACTCTTTTTAACCATATACTAAGCAATAACCACCTCAAATTCTCACTTAAAAGCCAGGAAGAACTAGACCTAGCTGTTGACTTGTTAACCCAGACTATTCAGGAGGCTGTATGGTCAGCAACACCAGAAATGGACAACAAACTGCAACAAAGATCATGTTCTGACACAGCTAAAGAAAAATTCCTAGAAAAACGGAAATTAACAAAACAATAGCATAAAACGAGATCTCCTCAAGACAAAACCAGGTACAAGGCAACAAAAGAATTAAAAATATTACTACAAGAAGAAAAAAATGCACTCAAAAATTATCTGCACGAACTTTCCGCAACCAAAGATACCAATTATTCTCTTTGGAAGGCGACGAGAAACATCAAACGTCCCCGACAGCATAACTTTCCAATCAAACTAGAAAGCGGCAAATGGGCTAGATCAAAGTATTTGCTAAACATCTTGAGACATTTTTACCCCATTCCCGAGAATAATCACTGAAAATGAGGAAGAACAAATTCATAGGTTCTTAGATTCGCCACTGCAAATGGAACTCCCACTAAAAAATTCAAGATCCACGAAATCCAACAAATAATCGACACAGATCTCAATAGCAAAAAAGCTCCAGGGTGGGATCAAATCACAGGCAAGGTACTCAAGAAACTCCCACAAAACATAATTTGAGACATAACGGCACCCTTCAACGCAGCCTTAGATTAAATTACTTTCCAGTTTCCTGAAAAATTGCACAAATCATACTTATAGCAAAACCTGGCAAAGATCCTGAAAGCGTAGAGTCGTACAGGCCAATCAGTCTCCTGCCAACAATATTGAAGGTGTTCGTAAAACTCCTGCTTAAAAGACTTAAACCATTACTTGAGCAAAAACAACTGGCATGGAACCACTGAACAAGTACATAGAGTAGTACGTCACATAAACACTGATAATGAAGAAGGCAGATACTGCTCCTCGATGTGTCTTTAATTTAATTTTTAATTTAATTTTATTTTGGTACTCAGCCAACAGCCGTTATGCTAATTATAGGCATCGCTGTACAATTTATGGGGACTCACAACCCCACTAACGACTGTCATGATGTTATTATGACATCCGGGACCAACTATTTCCGTGACAGCCGTATCACGAGGCGCCGAGAGAACCAGCCATGGAACTCCCATCCAAGTTCTGACCTGAAAGAGCGTTGACTAACTCTGCTGATCGAACGTGGATGCTTGTTCAAGCTGCACCACCCGGGACTTTTGATAAGATTTGGCACCCGGGACTATATACAAAATCAAAAAATAACTACCACATAATACATACCTTCTATTAAGAAGGTGAACTAATTAAGAAATAATTACTTACTGTGTTTTTAATATTGTTGTGTACCATTGAAAAGATTGGGCAATTGTCATTTGAAATTCAAATTTGTTTTGACAGTTGGTTGACATAAGTATTGTAAATTATGCGAATGAGATTTAAAATATTAGAACATCAATCTTTCAGAAATTAAGTAACTAGATAAAAGAATCCACCCCCTGATTTTTCAGGTGCTATCTATAATAGTAAGTACCTATTGACATTATAATACAAAATAGGGTAATTTGTAATTTAAAAAGCAGATTAATAGCAATATACTTGAAGGTTCAGTTCAATATAGACCTAGTTGTTCACTTTAGTGTAGTAATCGTCCCATGATGTATTCCAGCTCTGTTGCGTCGTTTGATAAAATGACGGTATCATCAGCATATATCGTAGATTCGTGATTTTCTTGCTGTTTATAGCTATAACTCCCTTATAATCATCAAATACACGTCCAATGATGTATTCAGTGTATACGTTAAACAGCAATGAGGAGCGTATACGGACACTTGCGCGTGCATTAAAATGCTTGCAAAACATTTTATCTACCTTCATCTTTGCAGTGCTGCTGGCATAGAGTTGTTCGATAAGTTGAATAAGATGTGCTGAAACTCCCATGCATCTCAGAACTTCCCACAATTTTGACCAGTGAAAAGAATCAAAGGCACTCTGATAATTTACAAAACTGTTTCCAATACCCCTTGTCAGTTATACATATTATAGTCTATTAGATTGCTTTAATTGGCATTTACTACAACTATTTTTGATGGTTATATTGCTATAGCTATCAAATCTAGCGATCATATTTCGCTGTTTATGAGAGAAAACGGCCTAGAAATAAAGTATTTTATAAAAGAAACAGATTGCAGCTAGATTAGAACCCAAGATATGTAAAATGGAGTCTGACATGCGCTATGGTCTAAGCCCTTGCTTCAATTAAGCAAATATGAAATCTTTGAAGTATAAATATTTGCTTTCATTATTGAGATTGAAAAACATACCGTAAGTTTAGCACTTTGTTTATTCACTTCACTTTTTAAGCATGTTTTAATTAGCATTCTGTGCTTCCTTTAATTGGAGTCCTCAAGCTACAATATCCTGAATGAGGGCCTGTCTAGCACCCCGTTTAAAGCAATATTAAGAGTGGGCTGGCTAAAGAGCGGATCAAAATGCGAGTCGCTCCCCGTTTCGACTTTGACACCCGATAGCGTTGCAGCAAGCAGTCGAAAAATTTTCTTTATTTAAATTTTAATTTTTGCTCGTTCTTATCAAATAAATTCCGTAACGAAGGCAATTACGTTTTTGTGAAACGCGCACTCAGCGACGATTCAGAGTCAAATTGCAACGGTACTCGCTATAGAAAAAGATGCGTCGAAGTAGAGCATGGCCTCATATTTCTATCTCACTGTGAGCAATAATCAACAGCTGGTCTTTTTAATTACAGCAGAGAAAGAAAAGTGCACGTAATGAAAAGTAGACCGCCTGGCAGACGAATGTCTGGCGGAAAGATGGATTGCTATGTTGCTTATTGTCTAAATACCGAAACTCCGTGACGTAACCTCTTTAAAACTAGGAAAAACGCCGAAACGCGTTGTCATATTCGCTGCAGCCCCGCCTGATTAAAGTTATTAATGAATAGCGGTTAATAAATTGCTTCTTGGTGACGAAACCTTTGTTGAGGCATCGGTTTAAACGGGCCGTTTTAATTTCCGATTACTTGTGACGTCGCACCTCGCGTACGCTTTAGAATTTGTTTTTAAAATGCTGTAGTCACGTAGCTAATGCATTGGATCTGTTTTTGAATATCGATCGGTGAGAGCATTTTAATTTCATGTTACGTCGCAGTGTTCCCTGTGACATACTTTAATTGCCGCTGTTGTATCTACATACATTCAATTTCTAATTTGAAAAATATGGTATTTAGAATGCAGATAAATACCAAATTTTGTCCCGCTTTTTTCCATTTAAGATATCTTATTGGTTAGTCTATTTACACCAATTATCTATTTAAATACTTAAAAAGCAATTGAGGCAAAAAGAACCAAGCCTTTGAAAAACATCAGAAATGAACAAGGAGAAATAGTGCCGAAGGAAGAAGACATAATGGAACGATGGAGGAGACACTTTGAAGAGGTATTGGAAGACAGTGATGAAGAAAAAGAAGAGAGTGATAACGAAATCGAACAAAACGGAATGAAGGTATAAAGACAGAGTTGATATCAGAGATGGAACTGGAAGAGGGAAAAAAAAGATAAAATTCTGGAAAGCACCCGGAAAAGGTAAGATCTCACCGGAAATGATAAAGTATATAGGAGAAGTAGGAAAAGAAAAAATCTTAACTTTAATGAATGACATAGTCAAATCGAAAATAGCACCAAAAGAATGGCAAACGGGAGTAATAGTACCTCTACACAAAAAGGGCGATAGCAAGAAATGTAACAATTATAGATGTATTACGTTTTTAACCATACTAAGTAAAGTAAGGGTCAGAATCTGGGAAACACGACTCAAAAATAAGTTAAAAGATACGATAGAAGATAGTCAGTGTGGATTTAGAAAAGGAAGAGGGGTGCAGGACAACATATTTATACTTAGACCAATTGCAGAGAAAGCAATAAATAAGGGAAGGGAGGTCGATATGTGTTTTATAGACTTATGTAAGGCCGTCGACAGGATTAGAAGAAAGACATATGGAAGACGTTAGAGAATAGAGGTATAAATACAACAGAACTAGACATGGTCAAGAGTTTGTACAACAAAACAACAAATATAGTAATAACCAGAAATGAGGAATCAATGGAATTTGTCACAACAAGAGGTTTAAGACAAGGATGTGTGCTGAGTCCGTTATTATTCGCACTAATTGTGGACACATACGTCAGGGAAATGCAGAAAGTAAACATGAGAATTAATATAGAGAAGACAAAGACAATGATCATCGGACCAACAGAAAGGAAACATGAGATAACAATAGGAGGAGAGACAGTAGAACAAGTTACTAACTTTAAATATTTACGGTCATGCATTCGCAGTAACGGAAACATTGATGAAGAAATAAACGAACGCACAGCCACAGGGGGAAAAATCTTTAATGCAGTCAAAACTAGCTTCCTGGGTAAAGCAGAAATACCAAAAGATACAAAAGTGGACGTGGTGAAGGAAGTAGTATACCCTGCGTTGGTGTATGGTAGTGAATCTTGGCCAATCACAGACAAGCAAAAGAAGAGAATTACAAGCACAGCAATGAGATTTTGGGGGAAAATAGAAGGAAAAACCGAACTGGATAGAATTAGGAATACAACTTATAGGGAACAACTGAAGGTGAAAGCGGTAGATGAAGTGGTAGCAGAAAGACAGTTAGGTTGGTTGGGGCGTACGTACGGAATGGGGGAGAATAGAATGGTACAACAAATACTAGAAGCAAGACCGGAAGGAAAAACCGAGTAGGAAGACCAACGAAGACATGAATTGGAGGTGTAAGAATAGCAGCGGAAGAAAGAGGAATAAACTGGAACACAGCGAGACAAACGGCACAAGATAGGAAGCAGTGGAAGAAGAGGTGCTGTAAAAACGAAAATGGGGAAGGATGACAACCGACCGACACCAAGCCTTACACCGTTAAGGTAGAAAGGCTAAAGATTATGTATGTATGTATGTAAATATTTAACAAACAGCCGAAATACTTGTTATGAATTTAAACACCTTAAAATTTTTCTGAAATGATATAAACATTTAAAAAAAATCGCTATGCATATGATACTGAATTATCTGTTGTTATTAGCATCCGCGTTCTTTAATAATGATACCAACAGTTCTAATACTCGCAATATCTCTTATTGAAAACGCCTATATTCAAGCTAAATGTTTTTCACACACTTAACATTGCTTGCAGTTTTCACAACATGCGCTTGTCCAGGATATGGCAACTGCCCTTCGTGAATAGCAAGATTCTTCATAAACATCAAGCATTGTAGCAGATCATGGAACGTTTTGTTGTACAATTTTAAAAATCGATGAATTTCAGTATAACTTTTGAAATTTTGAAATTATACATACAAAAAACAATTAAAATTCACTTGTTTCGTCGCCCAAGCTGACAATCATGCCCTGTTGATTGTAAATGGACTTTAGATAAACCAGCCTCGTATCTGTCAATCTTGTTTCCAAACCATCAATTGATATTCTCATAAAAAGTTGCTCACTATCAGCTAACTGTATCAAAAATAAGCAAAATACGGTCACATTGGGATGATATTTTAGGCGTGTCAATTACATAATCCATTTAGAGTCAAATATTGAAACAGTTACTTCTTCCTTCTCGAAAAATAAAAAAAGAAGATAAACATCTTGAGATATACACAGTTGCATAAACACAAACTGGTAATTGAAATAGTTCTTATACTATATTCAAAGGTATTATTATTTGAATTAAATATAAGAGAAGAGTCATTATTCAAGAATTATACATTGTACATTAAGTTGATGGCATTTTGTATTTAAGCGATAGCAAAAATTGCCAAAGAACAGCTGATTTGATTTATAGAAATTATTAATATTATAGAATTTCTAACGTTCTTATTACTTTCTAATGGAATTAATTTGGAATTCATTTACGTGTGCATTTCGACATACTTGTAGCGGGATTTGCAAACAACGCACGGAATTCATAATACCTCGGCATATGTGACTGCTCATTGTCTGTGAAGTCTGGAAAATCAGTCAGTTAAAACCTTAACAAGTTTCGATAGAACAGATAATGGGTAGCAATCTATAAAACGGTTTGCTAAGTTGGACGTTCTCTATAAGGGCAGTCGCGTTAGGGTTACTATAGTTGTTTCTCTCAGTTTGTACTTATATACGTTCGGAATATTGGAATAATTTAATTCATATTTTATTTATTTACGTGAGTGGAGCAGTCTAAATACTAAAATAGTGTTCGCAAATTGTGCATCGGAGAAGATTTTTTTTTTAATTTTACGTTTTATAAAAAACTTTAGAGGACAACGCTTGTAATTATGAAAGAAATTATATTTACATTATGAAGGGCAACATTAAGGGCCGGTTGCAGAAAGCAATGTTAAGTCTGGTGTTAGCTAACATCGCGTCAAAGTGAACAAAAACGAATCAAATCTCAAATGCTTATGGTAACTAATACATTAGTAAACAAAATTTGATGCGATTTTGTTCACTTTGACGCGATGTTAGCTAACACCAGACTTAACATTGCTTTCTGCAACCGGCCCTAAATGTAGGGAGAATGGAAAATACACGCAAGACCAAACTACTCGTATTTCTTATTCGAAAGCAAAATGCCAAATATGAAAGTGCATCTTAATTGCAGAATATGGCCAAATACAAAATTGTCAAAATAACTATGAATCAAACTAATAATTCTGAATCAGAATATGATTTGTGTAAAAATTAAAAAATTTTAAATTTGGAATATCTTTGTTTTGTATTTAACCGTTCAGCTTGTTTAATCATTCACATGTACATACATAAAATGCGGAGTATAATAACCAACTAATTCTATACTCAACTGAAAATTGTAGAAACAATCTTAGTAAACATTGACGTGACTGTCAATGTAGTGAGAGAACGGCTCAACATTGCAAACCCTGTTGATACAGTCTTGCCGTATGTATCGTTCTTCGAAATGTGGCAAGATTTGGCTTACTTGGTTTTCCAGACTGTGAGCATTCTCAGATGTCAACATTCTTTGAGGGATTACAATGTCTGTGAGCTGTTTCACAAAGCTCTTGCTGCTGCCATATTTTCGATTTCTCAGACACCTTTTAATCTGTCATTTTGATCTTTTATAAAAAAAATCTGTAAAAGGCCTTACCCAGAACTTCCCTCGTCGACATTGTGACACTAAATAATTTTAAAAATCAAATTAAGTTAGGAGTAAAAATATCTTCACGTTTCTAATAAATTAAATAAATTATTAAATAATAAAAACGTTACCGGTGGTCGAATTCAAACGGCAGGCCGACCGCGTGTGCAGCCCCAACATTTTGTGGGATATTGTAAGGGACTGGGCAATTTCTATCTGCGCCACAGAGCACCGACCTTTCGAATTTTTGCGTCGCAGCTATATTTAGTAACGTGCTAATTTGTGCCTCCTTTTTTGTATCGTAAAACATTTAGTCTGTATCTATTGGCTCCCATTTTTGGTAAGAATAAAGTCTGCACTATGTACAAATTATTACTTGTATCTATTACTAAGTTAAATGAAAAATAAACAAAAATTTACTTTTTAAGGTGCTCATATATTTGTTTGAAATTTTCTCGGTTTCATGCCAGGTAGATATATAATGTGTAGCCAAAATATTGTCTTCCTCCGACAAATAGTTTTTGAGTTATACCGCCAACAAACAGACAGACAGACAGACAGACGGAATTGGGAAAACCTGTTTTTCGTCTTTTAGACGAGGGAAGTAAAATACAGAAAATTTGGTTTTAATGTATTTTACGTTTGTTACGTACATTAAATTTTGTTTTAATATGGTGATTTTTATTTTTACTTCCTTTTAGTATTGTATTGGATTCACCCCAAAAATTCGAAATTGAGTTTTCAACAGATCTTCACGTTTTAGAGTCCCCTGAACCCAAAAAACATATTTTTTTTCATTGGTCTGTGTGTGTGTCTGTCTGTGAACAGAATATCTCAAAAACGAAAAGAGGTATGGCGTTGAAACTTCATATATAAGTTTTGTGTACTATGTAGATGAGACAGTAAGCTTTTGAAGAAAATCGCATAACCGGAAGTAGCTGTTTACTCTTGTTATTTTTCGGTTGTTTTCGATTTTTTCAAAAACGGCTCTAACGATTTTTTTTAAACTTTATATTTTTATTACATTTTTAATGTGTATTGATTTGAGATAGGTGATTTTCCAGTTGAATACTTATAAAGTGGGTTTCTTTTGTTTTCTTTTCTATTTTTTTTATTAACTCCTATTTTAAATAAAACACCCGGTATATTATTACACTTTCGAATTCACCTTAAAATTCTAGAGAAAATTTGTCTCTTCAACTAACGCTCTATTTTGTACCGTTTTTGTAGAATTTGTAATTTTTGAAAATTTTTGACAAATTTTTAAAAATTAAAAATGAAATTTTGGCTAATTATAAGATCACTGTAAAAGGAAGTTGTATGAGTGTATCACACCAGATTTTTTTGTTTTCCTAAAACGAAAAATAAAAAAAAATGTCTTGGATGATGCACAACACGGAGACCTACTATACAGTGTGTCCAAGATAAGGAGGGCCAGTATGGGGATCTCGGTAATGGTAAGAGATACAAATTTGGTTAAATGGAAAGAAAGTTGCGCACTTAAAGGACTAAAAAAATTATGTTTAGAAATTCTTGATATGATTTTTCGTTTTTGAATTATCTCAAAAATACGGAATTTTTGGATTTTCTTTTTTATTTTTTTCTGGCGTTAATATTAAAGTTAGAGCAAAACTGATTAAACTTCTTTATGGCAACTTTTAATGGACTTAATGATTACGTTATCAATTTTTTTATCCGACGTTTCGTCTTCGAGAAACCATCATCAACTTCATTTTTTTAAATACGGTTTTTGATTCCAAATTTGCAAAGCCCTTGTTACTCTGAATTCAACAATGTGCCACATATTATGGTTTAATTACGTTTCCAGCTTTTTTCTGATCATTATCAGAAAATTTTTTAGATACGGACCTGCATTTCTCATAATTTTGTAAAAATAAGTTCATACAGTAAGTTAGGCCTTTTTACATGCCGTTAAAATATTAAAATGCACATCATAATGTCATAATTCTGATACATTAATTTAATAACCAACCAATAACTATTAACAATAAACAAAAAAGAAATGAACAAAAGATAGACAGAAAGAATAACAAAACGAACATCGAAACCATTTAATAGGTATTAAATTTACAGAAGGTATTCAAAAAGGTTGCAATCATTCTCTATGCATAAATAACATCTAACAGTAGAATCTAAAACATTATTCAGCAATACTGGCGTTATACTTTGAAAGGCTTCAAGAACCAATCTTCTAAGTTCTTCTTCTATTTCAAAACGTTAAATACCTATTACATTGTTTCAAGGCTCGTTTTCTCATTCTTTCTGTCTATCTTTTGTTCTCGATTGGTTACTTGAGCAGAGTAGACGTGTTTAAGTTCCACTGCTTAAACTGTTAAAAATTTTCGTAAAAAAGTTTAATAATTGTACAAAATACTGTTTATCCAACAAAAGTGAAGTGTATTATAGAACGTTTTATGCATATCGGCCATGTCGCCACCACAAACCGCGAAAACGTGTGCTCGCTGTGAACTCTTGATAGACTCCCTCGATAGTGCAATATGCGCCGTGTGTGATAAATCTTTTCACTTCGAATGTTCGGTGGCTGAAAGTCATTATAATAAGCTATTGAAAGCTAAGAAAATCTGGCAATGTCCTAACTGCGTTGGAGTGGTTACTCGGGGAAGATTAAATTCAACTACTACTTCTAATCAACCTTATCAAAACAAACCAGAAAATGCTGGTGAAGCTACCGCGAAGGCATTGCCGCCACACGATTTAACTTTAACAGATGTTATGAATATGCTAAAGACTATCAATAATAAGATAGAATTTGTAAATAAAGAAATGCAAGAATTGAAAGGCAGCGTCGAGTTTATGTCTGAAAAATATGATAAGGTTATTTCCTTATTAAACAACAATATTGAGGACGTAAAAGTTAACAAAAACGAAATTCAACATCTGAAAGAACAAATGGTTGAAAAAGATAAACAACTAAAAACCCTAAACTTGCAGCTTGCAGTAAGTGAACAATATTCACGAAATAGAAATATTGAATTATTCGGAATAAAGGAAATGCCCCTTGAAAATTGTAAAAGCATTGTAACAGCCATTGCCAGTGAACTAAATCTAAATATTTTGGAAGAAGATATAGACATTGCGCACCGTGTACCAACCTATCGCAAAAACGGTCATCCTCCTATCGTAGTGCAATTCTTATCTCGTACCAAACGTGATATGTTAGTGGAAAAAAGGGCATTAGTAGTCACCAACCGCAACGTTCCCGGAGTGGAAATTGGACAGAAGATTTACATTAATGAACACCTTACGATGGAAAATAAGCAACTTCTACGAAAAACCAAACTACAGGCACGAGACGCAGGCTTCCGCTTTACATGGGTTAAAAATGGAAAACTCTTCGTGAGAAAAGGACCTGAAGATCCAGTAATCAGAATTTTTACGGAAGAAGATGTACTTCAAAAAATGCCCTCCGGTAATCCTAAATAAATAAGTAACATTTTATTCTCTTTTTTCTGTCTTTTTGCTTGTTATTAAAAGTAACTTGTTTCGATATCTCTATGGAAGTGTTAACTGATGACACTAATATTAATTTTAATACAGAAGTCGCCTCCAATTTGACCGAATTTAAACAAAAAATCGTGAACTTTACGAATAATAAACAATCACTAACAATTTTTCATACCAATATCAGGAGTATCGCAAAAAACTTTGATGAACTTGTTGTATTAATAACTGAGTGCAATTCAAATTTTGATGTAATTATTTTATCGGAGACATGGACCTTAGAAAATATTAACTGCTTTCATTTAGATAAATATGTATTGTATTATAATGGTAGCACATTTAACAAAAATGATGGGGTGGTAGTATTTGTAAAAAGCACGTTGCCACAGTCTTGTCAAATAATTGATATCAACAATAACTACAAAATTATAAGATTGCAAATAACAGCCCATAATAAAAAAATAGGTATAACTTCACTTTATAAACCGCCGCCATACGTGACATCCGATTTTCTAGTTGACCTAAATCAATACATTGGGGGTTACTGTACCACTGCTAATGAAATTCTAGTAGGCGATATGAATATAGATATTTTAGACGACAGAAATGACAATTCCCAAAATTATCTTGATCTACTAAGCCGTTTCGGTTTTACCTCTTGTATTAATCGACCAACCAGGGAAGAGAAAACTTGTATTGATCACATCTTTGTGAAGAACAATATAAAAAACTTAACTTTTTTGCCATTGGTATTAAAATCTAAAATAACTGATCATGACCCAACCTTTATACAATTAAAATTTAATGAAAATGTAACTCAAGAAAAAGAAAAATTGTTCGAAACTAAATTAATTAAAATAGTTAATCATACAAAATTAATTAGTAGGCTTAAAGCGTATGATTGGCAACATATTATTACTACAAATATCGATCAATCGATTGATTCACTGGTTAAGATAATACAAGAGGAAATTCAACTTTGCAGTTTTACTAAAATTAGAAATTCAAAATGTCAAAAAAGAAAGCCTTGGATTAGCAGCGGTATAGTAAATTCTATAAATACTAGAGACAGGTTATATCGTCAGATGTTGCTAAACCCTGGTAATGATATTATAAAAAATGCTTATTTCCAATACAAAAATTCAATTAATAAATTAATCCAGAAAGCAAAATCGCAGTATTACCAGACAAAAATAGGTACTGACAAAAATAACCTGAAAAATTTGTGGTCGTTAGCAAAGGAATCGTTAAATATAGACAGTCATAAACAAAAAATCGATAAGTTAACAATCAATAATGTAAATGTTGGTGACGAGAATCGACTATGTCAAGAATTTAGTAAATACTTCGTTAATGTCAGTAAGAAATTAGCAGAAACCATTACCATTGACCAAAATGAAACTGACCTTATGATTAATAGGGTACGTGAGAATGTAAATTCTTTTTTCTTAAGTCCTACAGATCCTGTCGAGGTTGCAAATGTAATAAAAAAACTAAAAGTAAAAAAAGCGCCTGGTATTGACGATATAACCGCCGAGTCACTAAAAATAATTTCTAATTGTATAAACGTCCCGTTAAGTGAAATCTTCAATAACTGTTTTTCTCAAGGTCATTTTCCAAATTCTTTTAAACTTGCACTTATAATACCTGTACATAAAGGTGGTGCACCTGACCTGGTCAGCAATTATCGCCCGATATCGCTGGTATCGAATCTTGCAAAAATTCTTGAAAATTTAATTAAAGTCAGATTAGTAGCTTTTTTGAACCAATTTAAAATTCTATCAAGAAAACAGTTTGGATTTACCCAAAAAAGAAGTACCGCTGATGCAATATCGCTATTAAGTACTACAATATATTCTGCACTTGATGAATCAAAGTCTTGCCTTGCCGTATTCCTTGACCTTGCCAAAGCCTTTGACACTGTGAATCACGGTATACTACTTAGGAAGTTGGAGAGGTGTGGTATTAGGGGAACCCCACTAGAGCTGTTTAAAAGTTATCTGACAAATAGAAAGCAGATAGTTAAATTAGAGAATAGCAAAAGTCAACCTGAACTTATATCTTGTGGTGTACCCCAAGGTACCATACTTGGCCCGATTCTATTTTTGGTGTATATCAATGACCTTTTGGAGAATACAAAATTGTGTGGATCAATAATATCTTATGCGGATGATACACTGCTAATCATTGAAGGAAATAATTGGAATGAGGTCAGGGAAGCGGCACAGCGGGACTTGCGTACTGTCAAAAATTGGCTGAATTCTAATATTTTGTCTCTTAACGCTACAAAAAGTGCATTTACAACCTTCTCTATACACGAAAACAAACAACCAAATTTTACAGACCTACTAATACATGAAAGAGGATGCATCGGGGATGATTGTACTTGCAGTGTAAAAATAAATAAATCGTCATCAGTGAAGTATTTGGGGGTAATTGTTGACCAGTTCATGAGGTGGGATAAACACACTGTTAATGTGTGTAAAAAATTGAGAAAAACTTTGTATATATTCAAAAAATTGAAACAAATTTTGACTACCAAGCAACTGCTTTCGTTTTATTATGGGTTGGTGCAGTCAATAATTTCGTATGGAATTATAGGTTGGGGTGGGACAGCTTGTTACTATAGAAGGAGAATTCAAATAGTGCAGAATATGATTTTGAAAACGATTTTACATAAACCTCAATTATATCCCACTGAAAAATTATATCGTGAATCAAATGTCCTTTCTCTAACGCAATTACATTATCTAGAAATCTTAAAACATATTAAAAAATTTCCTAGTTCTATTCCCACACATCAACACCAGTATTATACTAGAAATAGAAATGATGCTGTCCCACATCGATCAAAAAAAAGCACTGGTCAGAGGTCTTGCACGTACTACATACCCCATACGTATAACTTATTTCAAACATTTATACTGAATCGTAATATTGCGCTACATGACAGAAATTTTATCAAAATATCTAAACTATTTGTAAAGAGCACGATTCAAGTGGGTTAATAATAATAAGATTGCTATATCATATTTTTTTCTACTCTCTACTGTAGCACAGAAGATTGTGAGAGTTTGAGTGTGTGTGTCGCCCCCACTGGTTGGGGTGGGTTCGGTTTGTAGGGGTCGCCATTTTTATCAGGTAAAATACTTAGAAATAATATGCATCTAATCTAATACACAAACCCTTGAGCTGAATGTGCACTTCATGAGCTGGATCCGCTTCATGGGGTGGGTGCGACATATACATTCAGTAAAAATAAACTTAAAATATATTATTTTCTATTATTATTTTTTCGAGAATATCAATTTCATAAATATTTTGCTAAGCCACACACAGTTGTTTTACAGCTTGTGGCACAAAAAGAACAACCAACTATTTGTATTAATACACATAGAAATACCTACCTCTTTTCTTCACTCTCCACGTTAAGCATCTTAGAATGTAAATTTTTTTTTGTTTCTTTAGGAAACTAATATTTTCTTAAGAATATTGTTAGGAATAACGTATAATTAATTAGTAGATTTATGGTAGATAATTGCATAAATGCTATATACATTTTTTTTTTTCACTGGTATATGTATGTATATGGGCTTAATAAAGAGAGATTATTATTATTATTATTATTATTATTATTTATTTGTTGTTTATTGTTAATAGTTATTGGTTGCTTATTAAATTAATGTATCAGAATTATGACATTATGATGTGCATTTTAATATTTTAACGGCATGTAAAAAGGCCTAACTTACTGTATGAACTTATTTTTACAAAATTATGAGAAATGCAGGTCCGTATCTAAAAATTTTTCTGATAATGATTAGAAAAAAGCTCGAAACGTAATTAAACCATAATATGTGGTACATTGTTGAATTTAGAGTAACAAGGGATTTGCAAATTTGGCATCAAAAAACCAGAACCGTATTTAAAAAAATGAAGTTGATGATGGTTTCTCGAAGACGAAACATCGGATAAAAAAATTGATAACGTAATCATTAAGTCCACTAAAAGTTGCTATAAAGGAGTTTAATCAGTTTCGCTCTAACTTTAATAATAACGCCAGAAAAAAATAAAAAAGAAAATCCAAAAATTCGGTTTTTTGAGATAATTCAAAAACGAAAAATCATTTCAAGGATTTCTAGACGTCATTTTTTTAGTCCTTTAATTGCGCAACTTTCTTCCCATTTAACCAAATTTGTATCTCTTACCATTACCGAGATCCCCATACTGGCCCTCCTTATCTTGGACACACTGTATATCTACATTTTAGGATAATCATTTTTACTTTCTCGCATAGAGAAAGTATTGTAATCGTCAAAAAAATCGACTTCGAGATTTTGACGAATCTTGACGTTTTAAACCTCCTAGAGTCCGAAAAATCCATTTTTCGAATTATGTCTGTGTGTGTGTATGTGCGCGTGTGTGTGTGTGTGTGTGTGTGAACACGATAACTTAAAAACGAAATAAGCTAGACCCTTGAAATTATGTACATAGTCATTATTCAAAATTTGTAGATTCCAGACCAATTTTGAGTGAAATCGGTTAACCGGAAGTGGCACTTTACCTAAACAGGTAGCGGTACCTTTTCAAGTAAAGTACCAGTTTGCTTCGAGATATTTGAACAAAATTTTGTACATACATTTTTTATGTAGAAAGACTACCAGATATTACATTTCAGCATGATCGGGTAACCGGAAGTGGCATTTTACCTAAACAGGTAGCGGTATCCATTCAAGTAAAGTACCAGTTTGCTTCAAGGTATTTGCACGAAATTTTGCACATACATTTATTATTGAGAAAAACTCCCAGATATAAAATTTCAGTATGATAGGTTAACCTAAAGCGGCACTTTACCTAAACAGGTAGTGGTTACCTGAAAATGTAATTTTATCGCTGTATGTATATACATTGCAATAAACTTTTCAAATTTGCTAGAAAACAAGGCGAATGCGAGAAAGTCTAGGGGAGCACACTCCCGATTTTTCTATGATATAAATGTATGGGTCGTGTATCATCGCCGATTGGTCTTATTTCATCGACGTTCGGCCTTGCTTCCTTCAGCGCCTTTTAACGGCAATGGTACAAACTATACAGGTTGCCTAAAATTGTACGGAACGTGGCAATTCCATGAGTTGGAAAAGGTCCAAATACTATTTTCCAAAGGAGCAACCGAAATAAAATATTTACAATATTTATTTTGATAGCTAGGCAACAAGTAGCAATGATAACCTACTTGTTTCTTAGATCTTCACAGATCTCTTTGTAAGTTAATATACACCTGTCAATCATGAATCAATTCTGCTTTTATACTTCTGGGCACTTAGCAACTACGAATAGCTTGCTGGCATTACTGTAAGCAAACTTAGAGCTTTGGTTGCAGCCGAGAAGTGGCAACGTCAGCCCGAAAACTCCCATAAGAATTACATTTCCCTATGCTGCTCGTACTGAATTTGTAGTATCGTACGATCTACAGTAGTGTTTTCATTAGTAAGACATTCAGATTCCACTAACTTATAATTAAACAAATGTTTTTAAGGTTTCTTGATTATGAAAAATTATTGTGTTTCTACAGAAATTTTGAATAAATGGTCTATTAGCTCGAACTAGTTTTTTTTTGTATTTTTTGATAATTTCATCATATAACCTTACTACATGTTTGTATCCGCGAAAAGAACATACAATTATCTACAAAAATACGCTAAAAAGATTATAGCCACCAATTTAAAAAAACATGTCGATGACGTCACAACAAACAAATAACAATGTTTTCCGTTCATCAAATTGTAGCTAAGACCGTCCCATTTAACACTATTTATGGTTTGCTGGAGTAAAAATACAATTAAAGTCGCTATAGTCGTCGGCCATTTTTGTAGAACAGACTGTATATGTGAACTTACAATGGATTTCATAACACCATATCTACGTGTAGATGTTATTTCATCAAATCTTCCCGGGAAGATACAGGTTAGACTACTAGAATTATGTAGCATAATCTATGAGGAAGAACACAACAGCATTGGCAAAAGCGCTGGTATTATAGTTCCAAGTTCCAAGAATATCAGGAAAACATTTGTAAAAACCTTAAAAATATTCTAATGTATACACGTGTTGTGCCTGTCTGCGTACGTGTGTCACCCTTTCATGGTCACCGATCGGTCTCAGTTCGTCCGCGATTGGTCCAGTCGTCACTGCGCCCTTCATAATGCAACGGTTGGAATCCCACCGACTGCGATGTAACAAGTGTTTCCTTTTACCGATTCAGCATTATTAGACACATTAAGATATTTTTACCTATTATGTACATAATTTAGAACACTCTTCAATCGTTATTTAATCCAGTAATAGTTGTTTCTTTTGATGTACGCTTTCTTCATTAAAGACTGTAATTGGTCTAGTTGCAATTCAATTTGAAAAATACAAACATATTTTAATTAGAATAAGGTCACCTAGAGTGGTGGGTTAAAACCCTAGGAATAAGTGTAATAATTGTTACAAGAGGACATTTATGTTACACTAGATGTAGAGTAGCTTGAACGATAGGTGTTTTCTTTGCAAATTTAAATGATTAGAAAAGCTTTAATTGATTTTTGGAGTACCGTAACCGATTAGGCCCGTTATTTCTGTAGTTGTTTTGTTTCCTCTTGGTATCAATTTTAATCTTTTCTAAATTAATTTAAATAGTAAAATAATGGCAATTTGAAATATATTTATTTTATACAAAAAAAATTGGAAAATGACAGGAAAGGGACCGTCATGAATTGTAGTGATGACGTCTACCTTAATTAAATTTCAAAGTTTTAGACAAATCTCTTGAGATTAACTATAATTAATTAACGCTGGGGAAGGCTTTGCAGCCAACTTAATATTCTGCAAAAATTCAAAATTCAAATTTCGTTGTTATTGCAGGTAATGAGAGCCGCTTTTAAAGGTTGTTTTAGCACAGAAAAACATTTTCGAATCAGTTTACCGGTTAAAGTTTTATTTTGCCTGGATTTGAGTTTGGCCCTGTCAACAAGCATAAAAACGGGTTAAAGCTTCAAAGACAAATGTTTTCGGTTACTTCCAAATACATTAACATTCCTGCATAATTCAGGCCACGTTGTGTGATAAACCGAGTGCTTCAATCAAATACAATTAAAACTCAAGTATTTCTTCATTTCTCCGCGGCTGTGAACGCCCTTATTAGACCCTGCGAATCAGAAACAGCCCCGATACATAAAATTTGCAAAACCCCTCTCCACGTCCACCAGCGGTGGCGATTATCCAAATAAAAGGGGGTCTAAATTCTTCACTGGCTTTGCGGTTCAACTGACATGTATTATATGAAATGGACTTAGTTTAAAATCTTTCACATTTTATGCTGTAGTTTAGACATTACTGGACTTGAGCTAACTTGTTCAAATTCTTTACGGAAACTTCTAGTATATCAATCTAGTTTGTAAAACAGATTATTTTTGTTGAATTATAATAGTTCTACATTCACGTCGCCTGAATAACCCTTAAGTTTCAATTGGCATATATGATAACAATATTTTTATAACAAAGTTTAAAATGCCAATCGAGGGGCTGAAGCTTAAATGCTTCTATTCTACATAAAAGCACCTACTTTTCAAAATAAATACGAACCATATTTTCACAACGTGTAGCAACTATACCTATGACCGGAAAATTACTTGTTCACGTGTTCTTGTCTTACGCTGTTGTGTCAGTGTCACAGTCAGAAGCGCATTTACTGATGATGTGGGTTTGGTTTGGAAGAAGTAATATCAAATCAAGTTTATGCCAGCATTTGCAGTAGATGTTCTGGAATTTAATCGATGTTTACTGATAATTTAAATTTTTGTTAGCAAAGTAATGCCTTCAATTATCATAGCATATAAGCAACCATCATTACAAGTGAACGCGTTTAAGCAAGTGACTTGTACACATTCCTCACAATTATGAAGGTTTCAGTATGAGCAGAATTCATACATTGTGCTTCTTCTAGGAATACTGTATCGTTAATCTTCTAGATTATGTTTAAACGTAAGTATTTATTTTCGTTGAGTTTTGGAGAAGAATGAGATTGGGTGCATAGAAGAGAAAATGTGCATGGAATTGAGGAAAAATCTACAGATGGGTATTTAGAAAGTGGTGAACGAGTTAATACTGAAAAGAAAACTAAACAAAATGTAGAGCTACTATAGAGCTAAGAGATAAAGCTAGTATGAAAATGTATGCTAAGAAGGTGGAACAGAATAAAATAAGATGAGCAAAGCAGATATGTAGAAGAAAGAAACGCCAAAGGATGAATGCGAAATTAGAGCGAAATAAAAAAAATAGTAATGACCTTTATACCCAGAACTTAAAAGGGAAAAGCGATCAAGTAATGAAACTATAATGTATTGTAAAGATAAGAATGGATAGAATAGGATATGTGAAAAATTGACTAGGTGGAAGGAGTATTTTGATGATATCTTAAATAAAGGGAGAAAGAAGATGCTGGTAGAAGAGAACCAAAACTACAGAGCAGAGTTGGAGTAAAATTACCGCAACATAGAAGAAGAGGTGCCTACTGAAAAGGAAATAAAAACCACTATGGGAAAATTGAGAAATAATTATAAGATTCCTGGCATAATGGCGGAGCTCATCAAAGAAGGTGGGGATGTTATACAGACAATTATAGTTGAGTTAATACAAGAAATTTGCACACAAAAATGTATGCCGAAGCAATGATCAGATGAGATACTATGTCCAATCTTGAGAAAAGATAATATTAGAGAGTGCACAGGACGTTGTATAACAAAGTGCTTTCAATAGGAACAGCTTATAGACGATTATGAAGCAAATAATGACCAATGCCTATGAGTATGATCTACTATTACTAAGAATCTTCATTGATTTCAAACAAGTCTAGAAAGCAATTGGCGTATCAACAAAGGTGATCAAATTAATAAGAATGGCGTTACCAAAACACCATGTAGAATATTGGCTAACGGGAGGATGTCAGGAAATTTCGAGGTGGATCTAGGTTTGAGACATTGGAACATATTATCTCCAAGGTTGTTTAATTTGGTATTAGAAGCAATTCTTATGAAAACCAATATACATAAAAAAAATAATGTATCGTCAAAGGCATCAATCTGTAGCTTATGCAAGAACTAAATAAAATCAAGACGTCTTCTATCGACTAGAGGGAGTAGCAAACGTGTTTGGTCTGAAATTCGATGAAGAAAAAAACAAAGATGTTGAGGTGGCATCGAGAAGATTTTGTAGAGCAGGTTTTTCTAAAGAAAAATCGATGGCTCCAAACAGACAAATTTGAAGAAAAAGAGGAACTCTAGAATAGACTAGCGAGCGGTAGTAAAAACATGGGCACCTAAATTAAAGTAATAAAAGTGTGACAAGAGAAGCTCGTGTATATAAAACCGTTATTAGACCGACTATATTGTATGCATGTGGTACATGAGTTTTAACCAAAAGATGAAAGAAACTGAATATGTGCGAAAGGGGAGTTTTTCAGGAGAATATATAGTGATATAAAGAAGGAGGATTTGTTGAGAAGAAGGAGAAACCAAGAACTAATTAATGCAGATCTACTAAGAGCATAAAATTAGATGATTTCGACGTATATGTAGACTAGATACGAGGATGATAAAATTGGGTTCGGAGAGTAATCCAGGAGCAAAAACAAAGAAAAAGAAGATTTAGAAGTGCGTAATCTGAGAGAGATAGCGCAGGTTAGTAGAAATAAAAGAAGATTTTAGAAGCTGTGAGCCAACGTAGCCTGTAGTGCTAATATAGTCGTAATATACTGTTATGCTTTAACACCCTGTGTGGTATTATTTTTAGATTAAAATAATATTTAAGTCAAGATGAACTTATGTAAAATATGCCCTTATTCAAATTTGATTACTATTGAGTTATTTAGCTGCGGTAGAACAATCGCAACTATGTATGAGGACAGCTAAAATTGAGGAAAGAGTATGTAATTGTAACTCATCAAGGAAGCCTATTTCTCTTATACTTCGCATTAAAATAATAACCAATTACAACTATATTTTTCTAAATTACCAACAACGACTGATTATATTTGTCTCGCAGCATACGTTTATAAGTCGAAAAACATTATGTTGAATTACATGGTGAAGTTAGGTTGGGTCAGGTTGTGCCTGAGAAAAGGGGAGTACCTTGAGTAGTGAAAAACGGTGATAGTGCTCATCGAAAAAGAAGAAAAGAAAAGAGAAAACGAGATCAAGTACAGACCTATATGCGTACTGAAGGTCATTTGGAAAGCTTGAAGCATCTACTAGCAGCAAGTTTAATAGAAGAAGTGGTCCAAAAAGGAGGTTGACGGTAGATACCACAATGGAAATGAAATACATAAGGGCAAACAAAGAAAGTAACCCTCCAGCAGGGCAAGTATGCTCTCTTAGTAACGTTCGACAACAGAAACGCATTTAATAGCGTGGTGGGGCATACTAAAAGAATCGGATGCAGTGAAGGGAAAACCTTATCTCAGAAAAATGATGGATAGCTGTTTAGAAGACAGTTTTATAAAATACAGGAAAGAGCAAAAGATGAAAACCATGTGCGGGGTTTCACAAGGCTCAGTGATAGTGCCAAATGCTGTAGAACATTATTATAACAGCGCACTAAAGATTAAAATGCGAGAGGTGGTAGAGGGGATACGTTTCGCCGACGGCACAACTCTTTAAAACAAGACGAATAAGGGAACTTAAATGCTAGAGCAAGGAATAAAGAAAAACAACCAAGTCCCAAAGCATAGGTGGAAGAGGCGAGAACGAAAGAAACTGGAAAAAGGCACAGAAAAAGAGCTGACCGCCAAAAATCTGCTAGAAACCGGCGAGGAATACTGGAATATAGTCGAAAAGATAGGACACAGCATAAAGAAGACGAGAGATGAGAAAAAGGGAGGCCCAGGGGCAAACCGGGCTCAAGCGAACTACACAAAATAATATATCCAGTTTGAAGTTAATGTTAACGATTCCGAACTGGATGACGGGGAGGAACGGTTTTAGTCGATGAGAGTCCGACACGACTAAAGAGGTTGTATCGAGATATTTCCCTTCCTCAGACTAATAATAAAAAAGTTTAGGTCAAGTTAGGTGACGTTAAGTTAGCTAAGGTTAGAATAGGTTAAGTACATTAAAGGGGAGTGCTGGTACACTGTGATATATTTTGCTTGCATAAACTCGCTTTACTATTAATCTTCGTATAATTTATCTATAATATAATTTTCCTTAATGTGTGTTTGTCTGTCTGTGACACAAAATCAAATCTCACATTCCGGCTTCGCAGATGTTTATATTTGTTTAGGTTTTGTTTTTCTTATCTTAGCGCTCGGCTCGGAGGTTGACCTTTCGCGTATCCTATTTCACGTGAGCGTAGCCCGCAATTTGCTTGTAACCTATAAATTTCCATAATAACTAATAACATACATCATTACATGTTAGACGATGTCCTCCATAGAGGAAATTTATAAGTTACAAGCAAATTGCGCGCTACGCGCACGTGAAATAGGATACGCGAAAGGTCAACCTTCGAGCCGAGCGCTAAGATAAGAAAAACAAAACCTAAACAAATATAAACATCTGCGAAGCCGGAACGTGAGATTTGATTTTGTGCCATATCCACCATACTATGTATATCAAATATAAATTGTTTTTTTCACCAAAGTTTCAAAATGTTTCAAATTCTGAAAAAAAAGCTTTGAATTTGCACTCAATGTATTCCCCAAAAGCACTAAAATATTCAAAATATGCAAATTAAAATTAGTGTAATTCAATTATATTTCGCAGGACATCTGTAGATATGCTAAAAGCATTTCAAGGTATATTAATATTTAAGAATATCCATTTGCCTAAAATTCGTCCCTTATTTATAATAAATTTATATTGAAAACGGTCTAAAGCGTAATTTATTCAGAAATATACACGACCTCAGTAGTCACTCCGCTATTTTCAGGAACTTAAAGTAACATATATTCTATTTATTAGTCGGGAGATTTACATTTTCTTAGAAATGGGGAATAAGAGGAGAAAGAGAAAAAGAGGAAGAATTATAGAAAAAGAAATCAAATTAGTCATACGGCAAAAACAATATAAGTAGTCCCATAAAGAGTTTTTAATGCACATGTTTAGGCAATTTCAATAAAAGCTTTTTACCAGTGATCGTAACATAAAGTCTTAGAGGCAGTACCTAACTCTAGAAACTCTTGAAAACACTAACTTAAAAAACTAATATTACGTCTCATAAATACTTTACAGCCGTTAAAAATTTAATATCGTGTCGTAGGTGTGGACGCATTATACTAAGACCGAAGAAAGTTTATAGAAAAAAGGTTGTTCGTCCCACTGTGGTGATAAACTGTATGCAATCGCAGTAGACATTTGAAAGAATATGAATAATTTTATTATCAGTCTGCAGTGCTGATCGTCAATATATAGGGTGGAACCAGTTTTACTTACATGACATGAAATGTATAACTTTTGCAGTTTATGTTCGCATAAATATGTTATCTAAATTATTTGATCGCATTTGCTACATGATAGGCATAACAGGAAAGTGAGTTTTACCAATTCCATAAACTGGATAAAAATTATTATTCTAATACTCGCAACGATTTAGACAGAAAAAATGATATACGAAGTGCTATAGAAGCACGCGCCTCATAAAATGGAGTATGCAATTGGCAAGTTGCGTAATAAAACAAACTTCTGTATTGCTGGACTTTCGTTTATTTTATGACGTCAGTACGTGTGTAACGTTTTGCTTTTCATTTTTTCGATGTAAACATTTGAGGGAAGATGAGAAGCTTCGATAAAAAGTTTATCTAAAAATCGTAGCAGGTGAACATTTAAGCATATCAGTTGATCTGTATTATATCTGTAATGCATGCAGTTTGTGTTCGTTCCGTAGGGATGCATTGTGTAATAGAACTCAAATATATAAATTTGTCTAAGTGACAACTCACATAATTTTATTACACCGCAGAAACGTAGTACCAATTTTACAAGACGATGACAGTCCCCTCCCTTTTATATTGATGCGAAGCATGGACGATATCTTAAAAAATTTGCTAGATATTCAAAGAGCCAAGATGAAATTCCTCAGAGATTTTAAGGGTTGCACTAGACAAGACCACTTAACAAATGAAAACATAAGAGCCTAGGAATATATTAAGGTAAAGAAAGATGGAAAACGCATATGATGCGAATGGATCGTACGTGACTTTCAAAAATTATACATTGTTGGAGTTAGCAGGAAGAAGAGACAAGAGACAGATAAACCCCGTCAAAGATGTAAAAGAAAAAATTGAAAATCAAAAAATCTATTCCCTTCAGCTAGCACGCCAGGAAAGAGCCTGAGACTGCCCATCTCCACTCGCGATTTGATCTACAAAATTGTTAGGATGGACTTAATAAATAGTAAATATAAGCTGTCACAAGTTATAATTAAAGAAACATTCGATGGATAAAAGCCATTAAAAGAAAAGGACGATCTCTGCTCCGAAATATAACAACTAGGACAGCAATGAATGCAAAATAACGATTCCGATTCACTACAAACATTTGAGAACGATCCACAGTCAACTTCTAATTAGAGACGGTACTATATAAGAAGAGGAAGAAGAAAGTGAAGAAGAGCTATACGTAGCGTTTTCAAAAAAGTTTGCAACTTTTTTGTTGTTGATTTTTTCACAAATTTTACTTTCTATAAAAGTTTTGCGGTTTGGGGAGAAATGGAATTAATTTAAAATTACTACAAGCGTGACACCTTTAAAATGAAGACAATTTAAAATTAATTTTCTTTGTCAAAACTTAATATCTGAGCTTAACTTTCAAATGTGTAAAACATTTTGAGAAACAAAGTAATTTCACTCTTGCCGCAATTTTAAATTAATTCAAATTCGCCAAACCGTAAAATAATTGAAACACATTATATTCCTAAAACTGGTTTTAAATGAAGCATAAACTTGTTTGAGAAATCAATAATAAAGAAGTTTTCCATTTGTTGCCATTTAAAAAAAAAAGCCTGTTGATCAATATGCGTTGTTAATCGCATTTCAATAATTGATTATTGATTACCACAAGCAAGCTTTGAAAACGCCTATATTTGGTTAAGTTAAAATAACAAATAGCATTGAAAGATTGTAGGTGTCCTTAACTATACTGTGTCTTTTCTTTTAGTTGCATTTATATCTGAGATGACGAAACTCGCTAAGCTCAATATTTTTTTTTAATTCTGAAGGTCTAGTACTTACTGATTTTTTTTCGGCATAAAATACAATAGATGATGACAGTTCCGAAATATAAGAATGTAAACATAAATGAACACATACCAATTGCTGTTTCGGGTCGCCATGAACATTAGATAACTTTCCGAGCTTACCTGCAATTAGAGAAAGAAGATGGTGAAAGAAAGCTTTATATCGAGAGGATATCTGGTTATCATAAAAATGAACGTAGCAGGGGCATGTAATAATTAATTACACATTTTATCTTCCTCTAGTTGTATTTGAAATTGAGATGTCTAAGCTATTTGAGTTCAATAGTTTTTTCTGAAAATTTAATACTTATTGACATTTCATTTCATCATCAGATACAAAAAATATGATTACAGATACGTAATATAAGAATGTGAACCGAAGGGAACGCAGAAAACCGTCTCGGGCCGCTACGATTATTACATAACTCTCCCAGCACACCTGCAGTTACATGAAGAAGAAGGTGAAGGAAAGCTACATATGGAACGGTTATCTGGTTATTATGAAAATCAAAGTAGCTAACTAGTTCAATATTTTTTTCCGAGAGTTTAATACATCAACATTCCTTTTCAGCATCAAATACAAAGAAAAGATGATGACAGTTTCATAATATAACAATGTGAACCGAAATATATGCAGGACAATTGTTTCGGGCAGCCAAGAACATTATAGAACTCACCCATACCACCTGTAGTTGGAGGAAGACGAAGGTGAAGAAAAGCTACATATCGAACGCATATCTGGTTATCACGAAAATCAAATTAGCACGACCATGAAGTAATTAATTATACCTTCCATCTTCCTCTAATTGTATTTGAATCTGACATGGCTAAACTATCTGAGTTTAATAGTCTTTATCTAAAAGTTTAATTCTTATCGACGTCCTTTTTCATCGTCAGATACAAAAAAGAGTTGATGACAGTTGCGTAATATAAGAAAATAAACAGAAATGAATACATAACTATTACTGTTTCTGGTGGCCACGAACATTAGAAAACTTTCCCAGCTTACCTGCAATTAGAGAAAGAAGGTGTTGAAGAAAAGCTTTATATCTATAAGATACCTGGTTATCGTGAAAATCAAAATAGCAGGAGCATGTAATAATTAATTACACATTTCATCTTCCTCTAGTTGTATTTGAATTTGGGACGTCTAAACTATCTGAGTTTACTAGCTTTTTTTAACCTTTAATAGTTATCGAATTTTTTTTTCACTATATATCAAAAATATATGATTACAGTTACGTAATATAAGAGTGTAAACCGAAGTGAGTGCAGAAAAGCCATCTCGCGCTGCCACGAACCTTACATAACTCTCCCAGTCCACCTGCAATTAGAGGATGAAGTTGGAGAAAAGCTACATATGGAGCGGATATCTGGTTATCATGAAAATCAAAGTAGCAGGGCATGTAGTAATTAATTACACCTTCCATCTTCTTCTAGTTGTATTTGCATCTGAGATGACTAAGCTATCTGAGTTCAATAGTTTTTTTCCTGAAAGTTTAACACTTATCGACAATCCTTTTCGTCAATAGATACAAGAAAAAGATAATAGCAGTTACGTAATATGTCTATTTGAAAATCTTGTACGCTGTCTAAATAATTGAATAAAGAACATATTCGAATAATGGGTGAGACTTTTTTTTACCAGAGTTCGATAACGTCGAATAGAGAAAAGATTTTTTTTTCGTGATCTATATGCCGGGACATAGAAGCGTTAACAAAGGTGGGCAGTCTATAAGATGGTGTATAAGTTTAAACAAAAAAGTCATACTAAGTAAGTTGCGTCTTTGGGAAAGTTTTAAAATTTTTAATTTTTGTCGTATTCCCTCATAGGACCCAAAGCCAGGATACCTGCAATATTTCTTATAGTATATACATTTTAAGAATTTATTTTGCAATGTTTCCAAGGCATGGGCGTGCATCGCCGCTCTTGGATCCCACACTATAATCGCAAATTCTAGCTTTGATCGAATGAGGGAATTGTATAGTGTTTCGACAGCCAAAATGTTATTAAATTTTTGACAAGTTCGCGTTATGAAGCCAAGGGTTCGCAGGCAACTATTTACTGTAGATGTGAAGTGTTCATCAAAACTTAGAGTGCATGTGAAGTAAATTCCCAAAACTCTTATTTTTGACCCTTTGCAAGTTGGCACCGCTCATAGTATAATACCAAATCTTCTTGTTCCTGTTGAGACTATACGTCATTATCCGACACTTGCCTGCATTAAAATATAATTTATTTTTTTCGCTCCATTCAACAACAGAGTCTATATGTTGTTGTATTTGTATCGAATCTTGTAAGTTTCGCGAGTTTGAAAATAATTTCATTGAATTTGATATGTCATTAATAAATATTAGAAACAGAACAGGACCCAAATTGCATCCTTGAGGAACTCCCGACGGCATACCATGTGCTTCTGACTTATGAGGATGTATTACGATGTATTGTGATCTTCCTTGCAGATAAGATTGAAATAATTGTAATAAATGAAAAGACAAATTTAGCATCTCAAGTTTTTCAAGTAAAATATCGTGATCTACTCTATCGAATGCCTTTGAAAAATCGGTATACACTACATCGACTTCACTGTAATTTTCAAAAGCAGTCGATATGTAATCAACAAATAAGGCTAAGTTAGTTTGCACAGACAGACCTGCCCCAAAATCTTGCTGCTCTACGCATATTTCTGATTTTACGTGTTGGTATAATTTTTTATACAAAATTTGCTCAAAAACTTTACCGGGAGCAGAAATAATTGATATAGGCCTGTAATTTGAAATACTGTATTTATTTCCAGATTTATGAATTGGGATTATTTTTGATATTTTCCAAAGAGTTGGAAACGTACGTGTTTTTAACGCCAAATTAAAAATAATATGCAAGGGCAGTGCCAGCTCATCGGCACAAGCTATTAGTATATAAGGTGGTATGCCGTCAAGACCTGAAGCTTTTTTAGGTTTAAGGTTTTTGACTGCATTCCAAACCTCCTCAATTTCGACATCATCAATAACAAGCAAAATCAATCTCTCCTTGGTGACTCTATTGTTAACCGATAAACTATACGTTGAGGGTGGTCCATACACCGAACTAAAGTAATTGGCGAATCCCCGAGTTGCTGTTTTCGACGTGAAAACCTCTCCCTCCAGCTCGTAAGAGTACGTTTCACCCGAATCTGATTTCCGACTATTTACCTAGTTGCATAGTTCCAAAACACCTTAATATCTATTTGTAGGGTATTCTCGATATTTTCAATATACTTTTTATTATCTTGTCTAATAGTCTTTTTTGCTAAAGCACGCAAGCGTTTAAACTCACGAACATGATAAGCTGCATTTTGAATTCTTTTTCCGTGAAAGTTTTTATTTTTAAGAATATCTTTCGTTTCTTTAGAAAACCAACTCGGATAAGTCGCACCCTCACGCCGACGTCGAAAAGGGGTTGTGGAACATAAAATATTTTCAAAAATAAAAAAGAAATGTTCAACACATTCATTGACATCAGAAAACCCCTCAAGAATACGCCAATCTGTATCCCTCAATAATATATACATCTGTAAGATCTCTGCCTTTTTAAAATCTAGTTGATTTTGATAATTCGTTAATGCAATATTATGGGGTCGTGTTTTATGATCAGTTATCCGCATACGCAATACATGAGCCGGATGATATACGTCCCCAGGAACAAGTGATTGCTCTTTAATTACTGTTAAATTTATACTAGACAGCACCAAATCTAAAGTTCTACCATCAACATTCCCAAAGTTATTATACAACTTTAAATTCAAATAGTTATTAAATTCGCTCAAGTTTTTAGTTACTGTATTTCCCTGCATTAAATCATAATTACTATTATTGATAATAGGTATGTCAAAGTCCCAAACTATAATGATTTTATTATTAATCGAATTGATGTTAATTTCAAAGTAATCAACGAAACGTTTGTAAACCGTCTGCAATGCATTAGGTGTACGTCAGTTCTATAAGTGATTTTATTATAAAGATAAGGCGGTTGCTTTTCTAAGATTAATTAAAAAAAAACAAGCAACTTTGAAGGAATCTTCTGTTTTTCATGTTCAGCCAATTTGTTTCAAGAAGTGTATGCGAAATATGTTCAAATTTTTTAATACCATGGATATATCTCAAGCAAGCATTTTGCACTCTCTGAATTCACTTAATGGTATCGTCGGCGTACATATGCAATTTACAGGTTTTAACGTAATGATGCAGCCTGAGTATAAATGGCATACAACAAGGGCCCAAGAATAGATCCTTGTGGAACACCTCTTTCAACAAATCGTGCTGTAGACATACGACCATCAATCATAACCTGTTGACCCCTGTTACAAAGGTAGTCTTTCATTAGAGAGAGAGATTAGAGAGCGTTAAGATCAAGACCAATGTAATTTAAAACAGCAATCAACAAATCATGATTAATAGTATCGAACGCTTTACTAAAACCTAACAGCGTTAATACTGTTAATTTTTCATTATCAGAAGCAGCTAAGATATCATCATAGCAAAGCCGTGACACAACTATGAGATGGTCTAAACCCTGACTGAGAAATTGGAAGGATATTATAATTACTTAAATATTGACGTAACTGTTTATTTATAATTTTTTCTAAAAGCTTTGAAAATGCCGGCAGTCTACTGATAGGTCGTAAATCTTTATAGGCTGCAGCATTATTTATTTTGGGGAAATGAATCACAATTGCATTTTTCCAACATTTTGGAAAAACAGTTTCTGTTAAACAGCAGTTCAGTATATGAGTAATAAACGGTAATATGTATGGACAACACAGTTTAATCATATTGATGGTTATACTGTCTATACCCGCTACATTACTTTTTACAATTCTAATTAAATTTTGTACTTCCTCAACGTCAACAGTAGTGAAAGAAAGTTTTTCTGATGTAAGTTCGTTATTACGATAAAAATCTAGAAGCATTTGATCAGGAGTGCTGTCAGGTATAGAGTCTACAAAAAAATCATTACCTATTGTACATTACTGAGTGCTTCTGGAATATAATTTTGTTTTTTAATGTTTATGTTTATTAAAGTTAGCTTCTTCCAAATAGCATTTGTGCCTCCAGTCCCAAGTTTATGCTCGAAGTACGTTTTCTTTTCATTTTGAATTGCAGATTGGTAAAATTACGCAAACTTTTATAATATTCCCAGTGCCCGGGGTCCTTAGATTGTTTATATTTTGATTTTGCCTTATTTTTAAGATTTATCAGTAATTTAACATTATCAGTAAACCAAGGTGCTGATTTGTTCTTCATTTTAACGGTTATCCACGGGGCATGCAAGTCAAAAATGGATGTAATATAATAATTTACAATGTTTAATTTAGCATCAATATCCCGCTCATAAAACAATTGATGTAGAGGTAACTTCTGTAGGTCACAGTAGAAGTCATTAAAATTAAAATATTTAAAATTCCGAAATGTGCGTATAATGGGACTTAGTTTGACGAACTCACCAGTTGATATTTTGCAAAAAACTGTCTCATGATCGGATAACTCGCTTTCACACACCCCTGTTTCAATAATGCAGCTGGTATTCGATGTAATTATAAGATCTATCAAAGTACTGCTATTTCCAGATATTCGAGTAGGCTCTGTAATATTTTGTTTTAAACATAATGTATTTAACATATAATTTAAGTATTGCGTAACCGAACCAGAAAAATCTAACACGTTTATATTAAAATCACCCAGACAAATAACCCTATCTGAAGCTTCAGTACACAAACAAATGGATTCTTCAACCTCATCTACAAAAACTTTGTAAGTAAATTGAGGTGGTTTATACACAACCCCGAAAACATAACCTTCATTATTGATTCTTAATGACAGCCACAATTGCTCAATATTATCATTTGTTTGAATAATTTTTACATTCAAGTGATTCTTTACATAAATTGCAACTCCAACCCCTCGAGCGTCTCGATCTTTCCGGAAAATGTTATATTTCGAATGAGAAAGGGTAATATCAGATTTTAACCAAGTTTCAGATAATGCTAAAATATCATATCCCTTTTGTTCAAGTAAATAGTTTATGTCACCGATTTTCGGCAAAAGTGACCTAATAATAATATGTGTCACACACAAACAATTGCCCACCAATTCACCATTCAATTAGAAATAAACTAAAATGTAAACAAATACCAAATATATAAATATTAACAAGTTAAACTAAAAATTCTGCTATCAGCAGCAACATGCAAAGCGCGCTAGTATCACTGCTCCACATTATCACTGCTGCACATATCTTTTTTATATTTTAGGAATTTAAAATATTAAATATTTTGCAAATCATTTTGAGAACAAACTAATTTAGGTGTATATTTTTAAGAACTGCAAGAAGCACACCACCTCCTCTATTTTGCCAGTAATTATCTCATCTCTATCACATCTGAAAATATCATACCGCCTGTCAAATAATTCAGAACTGCAAATAGGTACTATTATCAAGGTCCGTTTCTGTTCGCGCGATTAGGTCGTATTGTTCGCCACACACGTTTATACTGAATGCATCAGTTTTCGTTCTCAGACCTCCTACATTCTGGTATTAAACAGAAAAAGTTGTAATACGCCCATTTCTAGCTGGCATATGTGTATGTGTAGGCAATCGCAAACAAGAAAAAGAAAGCTTCTAAGATAAATTAATTAAGACAAAAAAACAAATTGGATGAAAAAAATTGATAATTAAGTAAATAATAAGTAGGTACCTACTAATTTAACTTGGAGGTTGAGTTGAGTTGTGCCCGTACCAATTATTCACTTACTTTTTCGAGGTCTAGGATAGTCTGGCATGCGTATTTTCTTCCCTGCTTATTAATGAAGATAATTCCATCTTTTGACCAAAAATTTTTTTAGACCCAATTGTTCCACAGCACAGTTCAGAACTTCAAGTCTATTACGAGTGAGATCTTCTTTTACCGTTGGTCGATGATAATCAAAGTAGTACGAGCATGTAGTAATTAATTACACCTTTCATCTTCCTCTAGATGTATTTGAATCTGTAATGTCTAAACTATCTGAGTTCAACATTTTTTTCTTTTGGACCTTTAGTACTTATCGACAGTTCTTTTAATCATCAGATAGATAATGACAGTTCCCTAATATAAGAATGTGAAGCGAAATGAATTCAGAACAACTACTGTTTCGGGCCGATACGAGCATTAGAGAACTTTACCAGCCCACCTGTAATTAGACGAAGAAGATAAAGAAAACTTCATGTCAAGAGGATATCTAATTAGCATGATGATGAAAGTAGCATGAGCATACAGTAATTGATCATACCGTATATATCTTCCTTCAGTTGTAGTTAAAACTAAAACTCCTAAACTATCTGAGTTCAATAGTTTTCTTTCGGTTAGTTTAGTATATCCCTATTTCAGTACCAGATTTATAAGTGGACGCCAATGGTGTCATGGTGTCCGGTGCGTTCGAAAGTGATGCCGCGATTTTGATTTCATAATGAGGGAGCATCTACGTCCAAATTAATGTTTCGATGGGGAATCGCACGGCTTGTTGCCCACGGTCGTGAAAACTGAAACATCCACATGCGAGGGCGCTTAGCTCTGATAATAATAAATGAGGTACGTTTGTTGTTGCTATTATTCATGTACTTTACAGGGGCCGTATTTGGTCGAAACATCTGGGGTTATTTGATTTTAGGCTGGAATCCCCTCGTAGAGTGTAGCGCCGCAAGCAATGCGG
Source organism: Agriotes lineatus (assembly GCA_940337035.1). Lineage (NCBI taxonomy): Eukaryota > Metazoa > Arthropoda > Insecta > Coleoptera > Elateridae > Agriotes > Agriotes lineatus. Next base: position 77,952,152 of record OW679202.1, read on the forward strand.
TTAGCGCACATTGTTACAATCATACGTTAGAATTACACGCGTGCCTTGCCGCAAAACGGCGCTTTCTACCTGTCAAAGCTCGTAAGGGCAAACACCGTAATCATAGCGAATCACACCCCGATGCACTCTAAAATGGTATATAATGCAGCGAACGTTAGGTCCGGCTTTGTTTGCCATTTGCCTGCGACTAACGACCGCTAATACGAATAAATAAGTCCGGCAATTTGGCAATAATGCGAGCGGGCACGTTCGTGCAGGGCGCGAGCTTAAAGGGACGCAGGGCTAGCAACTGTACGACACCTTCGGACGACTTCCGGTTCCTGCAGAAGCCACGGACGTAGCGGCAGCGGCACGTCTGCGACGCGGTTCCGTTTCCGTACGACGTACGGCGCACGTACGCCGCACAAACGGCCACATGCGGCTGTTGCTGATCGTAAACCAACAAATCGCACGGGGACGCTCTGTGCGACGATACGTCGAAAGTATTTCGTGCCGCGGGATACGAATGCAACTCATTTCCGCTGCAGACGGAGGAATTATTAATTTCGAAGGAAAATTATACGCGGAAATATTCGTTTCTTTCTTTTACTCTAATGCGGCATAGATATGCATTTCGATAACGTCTCGGAGTACATGTTTTTAAAAAGTTTCCGTGTTAAATAAACTAGCAAAAATGGAGACACTCTGCAAGTACTTTGTTTTGCTACTGCGGCGTGCGGAAGCTCGCTAGTTCGGGGTTGCATATTTAATGACCCGCAGGCTCGCGGGAGGGACGCTCTGCAGCTCATCTGCACTGCCCCTATTTGCAAAATATGTCGGACTTTATTGCGCTACGGAACTGATTAAAAATATTCGGCAGCCGCCGGAGTTCCCCGACGCCTTAAAAACAAAGGCGGGCTTCCCCTAAATACGTCCCTAATTGAAAAGCGCCCGGTGTTTTTCTAAGTCCCCGCCTGTGTTGCAATTACAAAATCAATTATTCTTTCGGTTTGTTTACGGCTATTACAAGACACCCATAATAATGTGAGTACTTTCCCGTGCAATCCTGCAGGAAGCCGCAGGGCGAGCCTGCTCCGATCTAGCGTTACAAACTGAAACTTTCGAGAGCGCAGATTAAACCCAATCGATAGAACAGTACAGGGCAAGCTCAACCACCCTGCACGATACCAACCCCTAGCGCGGTTCGTTTCTAGGCTAAACCTGCGAACAACGTGGCTTTTCACTGGCGCATCCTTTGTTCCCTAACCTAACTCGTTAATTTCATCCATTTTCAGACACTGACTGAATGTGTCGGTATTTAGCCGACATTACCAATTCACGCTTAAATTAGGGAGGAATAACAAGAAATTTACTCGTATGAGTTTATTATTAAACACAAGTTACTGGACGTACATAACATTACGTTAACACTACTTTAGTTGATCTAAAGCTGCAAAACTGCAAACTTGGCTGCTTATTTGTTGAAATATCACTCTATATTATATTTAATGTATTAAAAATGACGAAGTCAGGTTGCTTAGATGGTTATAAATAGTATGAAGAGTGTTCAGGTTTAAAATCGTGTATCTACGTCCGAATTTCCCAAAATAATTGTTTATGCTACTCCCCTTTTTCCTGCAGTTTCGTGTCCTGCGGGTGCGCCGCCGTTAGGCCATTAGAATTTTAAGCAACTTCTTAAAAAGCGGCGCATCCTAAACCCTTGAAAGAATAAAGCGGCGAAGGATAAAAAGGAATTTTTCCGGTACGAGGGTAGGGAATAAAGCGCCGAAGCTCAGAAGCTGTTTGGTCGCCCAGGGCAAAAACTTGTGCTGCAGAGACAAAGTGCATTTGATGGCTTGTATAAAGTATGATATCTAAGTGCAGCGCAGGATTTCGGATGAACCACCCACAGGATTTGAATGGCATAAAAAGATTAAAGTGACCTCTTGCCACTCCCTCGGTGGCGTATTGGGCGGCGGATGCCGCCTCCCTTGACGTCAGAGTATCTAGCGTCGCGACGGACTGCCCCTAACCGCTTATCATTGATAAGAGATATGATTGACACCGAAAAGCTCGCGATTAAAACTCGGCATTCCCTGCGACGCGTCTAAGCCGCCGCGGCAGGCGGTTTACGCCGTCGTGTATCGAACCCGCGGCGTAAACATAAACAAGGGGAGGGAGACATCCAGACCGCCGTCTCTGGATAAAGTCGCGGAATATTCTGATCGCAGAAGCCGCATGCCTTGCCATAATAACTCGACTATCTGATTTGCCTCCAAGTGGACTCTTTTATCTATTTTGGGGAGGTGACATCTCCGGATTGGGAAATTACCCTAAACATTTTGTGTACTGGGATTGCAAAGTCTGGCATAACACAGGTATATGTAGTATAGTTAAGTGTACTAATGTTCTGCATCCAGTATCATATAGATAAACATTAATAATTTTATAAGATGAATAGTTGGTGCACTTTTGATATGCCTTTTAACACGCACCGAGTCAAATTAGTACCCATTATCATCCTCGTCATCATCAACAGCTATATCATAAATCGTCGGACGTATGTAAGATTTTCCTAGATTTTTCCATAGCTGTCGGTCACTTACGCGGCCCTTTCACCTTGCTTATATTCTTCCCATGTTTCTCCTTTCACTACTTCATTTAATTATTATTGGATACGTCCATTGATGGTCCTTCATTCTGGCGATGTGGTCCACCCAATTCCACCTTAGTTTGCATATACAATTTACTACATCTGCCACTTTGGAATTTCAGTCTTGGGTATATCGTCTCGAAGTGTGATTTCTACTATGCGGTTTCCATGACATGTGCGATTTGTAATTCTTTATTATGCTATTGTTAAGAGCCCAAATTTCTGGTACTTGCTTGAAACGTGTTTGGCATTTAAATTTTTTATACAGTCTACCAATCGTGGCTCGAGCTCTTAAATTATCTTTTGAAAGTAATTGTAATGCGGGGAAGCGTAATGCAAGTCAAATGCGACCCGTTTCCTCCGTTACACTTCCTGCGCGATATGAATGGTCGTCGAAACTAAAAGATAAAGGAAGCTAGAGCTTATTAAATAATGAAGGAATGAATGGACATCAATTAACTGATTACCATTTGTTATTTAATTGGCCATTTGCTAATGTTTCAGTTTAGGCGATTTTTCTTGTTGACTTAATTCAATTTAGTGTTTTTCAGTCCGCAGTCGGTAATTATTAAAAAAATATTGTCGGAAAAGCGCGTGGTTTTTCATATAACCGAATTTGAAATATTGCGTTCTTGTAGATGTTCTCCATATCTACTCCACTCGGCTGTTGCTTAACGTTTTTCAGACCGCCCAGATTTCAATAGAGTCGCATGCCTTTTTGTAATCTACAAAGGCCATCCATCCATATATATAATACACATATATTGCTGGTAGGGCCTGGAAACTTCAGAAAACATTACGGCGCCGACATAGTCTCACTTAGAGTATAACGCGTCTCGTGCGCATGCGTGAGAATTCAAACTCCGCCTTTAGAAGCGAATTTTAAACTTGACCACTTCCCCATTGGGCCGACGAAGCCGCCGCGCTTGAGCACAGCTCACCGTATACATGAAGGAGTTGGTTGTGTGTCTCACTTCATCGGTGAGTTTCCCACTCATAGCCGCTAGCAATATAGTAAGTATTAGATATATGCATCCATCAAATTACATTACGCGGCTAGTTCAATTGAAACGCGTTTATAATGAACAGATCATGATTAGTAGCCTTGGTGGCAAAACAAGTGAATTCTAGTTGTTTATTGGCGTGTTCTGGTTTGGATATCTAATTTCTTAAGTGAATTGTAGTTATTTTGAGTTCTAGCGATTTTAAAGCAGCAAAAAATTCGTTGCAATCCAATTTTTATCTGCTGCGGGGTTGTCGCCTGAAGAAATTCATGCGACAATGCTCGGTGCTTATGGGGAGCGTGCCATTCAAAATGGCAGTTGCGGAATTGCAAAAGCAATTTTTGTTGTGAAAACTGCAAGCACTGTTAAGTGTACTTAACATATATGTGGAAAACATTCTGCTTGAAGATAGCTCACGCCATTATTACAGAACTAGACTTTAAAGGGATCCCGTTTCAAGTTGAATGCTGCTATAGAGCAAGATGTCTAACAATGGTTTCGCCAACAAACTACAGTATTTTTCAAGAACAGGATCTGCAACATAGCGAATCAATGGTAGTGGTGTCTTAATGATAATAGAGATTTTTTGTATAAGTCTTAAACGTGTTTCATTTGAACCAGCCAGGTATATTCATTCGTTTTCTCTGTCAGAGTTGTAACTACCTGCAGGTAATCTAATGTACTAAACCCTTTACAAAGTGCTGTTATCATCTCTTAAAAAGCTTGTGCAGTATTGACAAGAGACCGATAGGCCTATAGTTGGTCAGCGAATACTCCTTTCATTTATTAAAAAATAAAATTACCAAGGCACTATTCTAATCGTCGGGTATTCTGTTTTCAGTAAAGCATTTATTGCAAACATTTTCGAGTAGTTTCAATACCAGTTTCTTCCTATATCATATTTAGTGTTTATTGTATTGACTACGTCACAGCGATAACGGGTCATTAGACTGCGATTAAGAAGTTATTTTAATGCGTTCTTGTTAGAAGTGTCCCGATGTTAATAATACTGAAAACTTCAATCTTCAGTCTTGTTCTTCATTTTTCTTTCCAGATATTTTTGTCTGTTCTAGTTACCGTTATGCTACGCTATTACTCAGATTTTGATAGGTCTACAGGTCATTTCTCTACTGCTATCTCCACCAACGTATTTACTGGTTCCATTCGTTTCTTCTTTCTTCTGTCCATCCTAACACGGTTACATTGCAGATGCCTCTTATTTGTGCTGCATGTTTAGTCGAATAGGTTCTTATTCTCCTCAATACTCTCATTTCAGTTGTTTGAGGATCGTTATCTGCTTACCAATAGTGTTCACTACTTCCGTTACCATTCTATAACGTCTTAGGAACTTTATGCTTTTTATTACATTGTCTATCCCTAAATTCAATTATAGCTAGCTTATCGAACGATTTTACTTAATGAGATATACTTAGCGACCACACTGTCTACTTGGATTTTAATGATATTGCCGGTATTTTTGATTTGTATTGGAGTGTTAGAGATAATATAATAAGCAAAGATAGAAATCCGATAGCCCAGAAATAAATCATTTGAGCTTGTAATCGGCAGATACTGAGTTCGCACCACATACTCGGACATTGGTTTTATCTCACGCTCCCCGGCTATGGTATAAACACTTTTGGTGGTCGTGACTTTTTTAGATGGACATTCTTTTCATAGATTTAATAGGTTCGGCTAGCCACCTACACAGACAACGGCCGACAAGGGCTCATAGAACTACCCATTGTGTAGTTGGTAACATGCTCTAAGCCTAAGAGGAAGAAGAAGTGAGCAAAGATGCATACAACTTCAAGAGTGTGGATGTCATGACATCCAAATCCGCCGAACAACACCAATGGTTACAGGTACAAGAAAAACTTTTGTATTTCTCTCGTTCTGGTTTTCCTCCTCTCCTTATTTTCACTTTGGCCTTTCATTTCATTATAGTTGTGGCTCTTATTTGATCTATTGAGATATTGCTTTCGCATTTCTTCCTTGAATTCTTACCTTGTAGTAAATAATGAAACTATAGATACGTGGAAAGCTGCAACAAACCACGAATAAACGCTGATGAGGGAAGAAGAACTAGAAGATTTTGCATCGCACTCTACGGATGACTGTTATCCTTTTCGTTTACTTTTTTGTGGCGCTGTATGGATTTCCTTTTCAAATCTTAAAAAGGCCGTTTCTGTATGTATTATTTTTGATTATTAAGGTCAGGCGGTTACATGCTTACATGTAATTAGCTTAGGAAGTTAACAAAACGCCGCGTGGCATTATTACAGTTTTAGGCTAGGTGGTGCACCTAATTTTCGGGAACTTTTCCAGTCTCCCCTTTGCACCACACAGGTGGTGGTACATAGGTAGAGGCTTATCGTATTATGAAGTAGAGAGGAGGATGTAAAGAAGTAAGCCTGCTCGCGGACGAAGTAAGCATGGCACAGCCATGCAGCTTTACTCGCTTTTACATATATGATAAGAAAGTTAAACAGGGGAGGTTATTATAAGATAAAAATCTGATCTACAGAAACAGAATGTGTCAGTTATTTTTGCTTTATTTTGCTTCGAATAATCCAAATGTTCTATAGGACAAAGACGTTGTTAAATATTATTGATAACTTTATTCGATTGCTTCTAATTTAAATATTCTGAATTAAGTCGCCATTGCAACCCCTGTGTGCTAATAATGACGATTCTCTATTCGCTAATACGTAACTTTGATATAATGTTGTATAAAGGTTTATTAAAAACGTACCACAACACTACAAATTCTACAGAGATCATCCTCTAAGCACTAACCGCGCAGATTGTATTCAAAATTCGAGCTAGAATATGAAGTCAGCTCGCTAGAGCTCATTTCGAAGAATGGCTTGTCAAAACGGTGAAAATCTATTCACTTCTAATCGCCGGAATGGAAATTGCAAACTTAGAAGCACTCCCCTTGCAGTAAAGGCATGTTCCAGGATCAGGATAAAATTATAACAATTCCCCCTTGTTTTTCTGTAAACGGCCTCAAAAAGAGAAGTGAGGGAATAAAGCTTATCTAGGATTCTGCAAAGCGCACTCACTTTTCGGGACACTAATTCTGTAGTTTCTATTCTAGATACGAACTCGATCTAATTCAATTCTAAAAAGATTTAGATCCCGCACATTGCTATGACAGAAGAAACTCCGGCGCCATTGCCGCAACCGCAGGCGGACTTCGAATTACTTCTTATTTTAAAAACAGACAGATTTAATTAGAAATTTGCGCCAGTAAGTTCTGCGGCTCTATGGTTTGATAAAAGGAAAAACTGATCGGGGCGATGCCTAGACAATCACAAGCAGCTGCTTAAGGCAACAAATAAAGTTATAGAAATCTATGGAACTTGATAGTTATATTACCTAGCCGTCTCAATTCGTGTCTTTCAGTTTTTGGTTTTAGTTTCTGAAGGATTTCCAATTAAAAATGTTATCATGAAATAAACAATTATCAAAATGTCACAATTCAAGGTGATTCCGCAGACGCACCTAACTTCAAATAGGTGATCGAAAATTTGTATATTTTTGCTTGTCGAAAAAGGAACGAAAGCAGTAAGCAATATTAACTTTTGCTTTACACTTCACAGTATCTGTATGTTTATTTTGGTTATGATAACGACGAATTCTTTATTCTCAGGGCGGATTGTAAAGAATTCGGCACACTGAAATTGAAATCGTTTAGTTAGAACTCATATACAGAGATATTATTTAATAGAGCCTACCGGCGTTTGACCGCTTTTTACCATTATGACTGAATAAAAATTAAATACCTATACAAAAGTCGGATTAATTTAATCGGTGCAAAACCTTTCAACGGACCTTTTTCATTGTCAATTCGTTATTTCAAAGTGTAACAATTTGCTATAAATTGGCCGTTTGAAGTATTAGCTTAAGCTTTATGCGCTTTAATAATGACATTTTGAAAATAAAATTATATTTCAGGAAAATCATTGGCACTCAAAATTTTACATTTTGAAACGTTTTACTTGCAATTTCTGTGCATAACACTGTGACTGATGTTCCGAATTGGCTATGCTATATGTTAATGCCCATCTAATGAATCTGCTTATAACATTTTAACCAGTGTGCTTAAAAAGCACACGTGGCGTGCAATTATCGCTTCTATGTCATGTGTAGACTAGCGTGTAGTGAGAGTGATACTTTAGCAAGCATTTCAGCAAAGAACGCATAATTTTTGTTATTAAGTTTTTGAATATAACAAAGACAGCTATTATATATATATATTTTGGCTACATTTTATCAACTGAAAAATTTGCTAGATTGATATAAATTTACTTTAAACTGTAAGCCATATTTCATGCAGACTATAAATGGAAATACAGCGTTCTATGTAGAAATATGTACTTTTAGCGTTTCAATCTTCACATTTTATGACAAAAGCGATTCCAGACTTCAATTTGAAATTAGCACTTCTAAGTAAAGCGTCTATATTGAGAATATGCACTATAGGTATATGTTTGCTTTTTAAACGTTTTAATTACAATTCCTCTCATTGTAATGGTATTTCACAGAAGTTATTTACATAACAAATGTAAAGGTTCAAGCTGTTAATTGATTGCTGAAAACTGCATCTGCACTTGGAAATTTATGACAGTAGTGTTACATTTTCAACTTGGAACTCCCGCAGTATCAAGTGTAAATGTACATTTTAAACATTTCCCATTTAATTATCCAGTAGAACTTCTATAACATACAAACGATTCCACATATAAAGGTGTAAATTATAACTCGTTCACTATATATTTACACTTTTTCAACGCCCTTTCAAAGCCTTTTAGTATCAGTTTACGCTTGAAGCTGTTGGAGCTTTTGATTTCATACAAAAAATATATCTATTTATATATCAAAGTTTAAATGTACACTTATAACGCTTTCGATGAAAATGTAGCAGTTTTGACACAGATTTTGTATTTCTTAGAGCTGCTTTCCATGAATAAGAAAATTTTGAGTAATTCTAAACTGAAGAAATGTTAAAGTTTACATAGCTGAATGGTTGCTTAGCATTATTTTACTTTAAACATTGAACTTAAAAATTGGGCAGTATACATTTACATTTTATCCCTTTAAAGAAATTATATTACTTAAACAAAAGTGATTTCAAAGAAAAAGATATCAAGGTTCACACCGTTACTACGTCACTTGAACCTGTGGATTTTTCTTTCTTGGATTCTGAATTCTGCAGTTTAAAAATGTCCACGTTAGCGCTTTAAGACAAGTTTCAAACCGATACTACGTTTCAAAGTATAAATTTACACTTCATCGCCCTAATTTATGCATTTGCAATAGAAATTGTATTAGTTACGCACAAGTAAAAACAAGTAAAAATAATGTCAAGGTTGAAACCGCACTGCTTCACTTAAAAACTGTAGATTTACCTAGTATTACTAGTATTACTTATACACAAGCAATTCCAAATAGAAAGGTATGAATTTTCAAACCGTAGTGAGTCACTTTAAAATGTAACTTTGCCTATTTTAGATTTGCACTTATGCAGTTTAAAAGTAAAAATTTACACTTTAGCGCTATAGCATTTTAATATATACATTTTGCAACAGAGATGATATTATTTGCGAGGAAGTGATTGCAAATAAAAGGTGCCAAGGTTCAAGCCCTTACTGCGTGACTTGAACCTGCAGATTTACCGTTCTTATATTCAGAATCCTGCAGTATAAAATAATACATTTACACTTTAGCGGTAATTCATTGATTTTGAATTTGAATTATGTTATTTATACACAAACGATTCTAAATAGAAAGGTATCAAGGTATATACTTTTCTTAGATTCACAATTAGGTAGGTTAAAAGTATAAAATTGCATTTGAGCGCTTTTATTTTTAGATTTTGTAACAGAAATTATATTATTTACACGCAAGCGATTACCAATAAAATGAGTGGCTGTTTAAAGCGTTATTACTTTATTTGAAAATGTAGACTTACCTTTCATAGATTAGGAATTCTGCATTTTAAAAGTATAAATTTACTCTTTGCGTAGAAGTGATTCCAAATAAAACGTTGTCAAGGTTCAAGCCTTTACTGCGTCACTTGAAACTGTATATTTACCTTACTTGTTTTCAGAACCCTACAGT
>OW679202.1:77962016-78088602 GCA_940337035.1 Agriotes lineatus
CATTCATACTGTTGCTAACAATTTTTCATTTTCTAGAACCGAAGAAATGCAAAAAATCAAACTAGCATTTTTATAACAATCAGTGATGCCATGGAATTATTGAAACAAGCCAATGCCAACACAAGTGCGTGCGGGGCGATCATCCAGTCACTGCCGTCAAAATATTGAACGTATTGTCGGTTTTCTCGTTTTCGGTGTAAGTTCTGAACCTCATTATTGCACCTAAAATGATTTAATATCTGCCTGTAGTCTTAAACCTAAAATGAATATGAATTAGTCTATTAATGGTTGTACTGTTTGGAATTTGCCGATACGGATATTGTACAATAAACAAGGAGCTTACTTAACGAACGTCCACCATACTCGTAAAACCATTTTTGTTATGGAGAAGGTCTATGTACCTTAGAGACATTAAGCAGAACATAATTAATAATGAATTATTATAAACATCAAACATCAATGACAAACAAACAAACAGCTCATATTGTCGCGCCGCACGCATTTGCGTTGGCATTGGTTTGTTTCAATAATTCCATGGCATCACTGATTTTTGTGAAAATGCTAGTTTGTTTTTTGCATTCCTACGGTTCCGGAAAATGAAAAATTCTTAGCAACAGTATTAATGGATGCAGTATTTTTTTCTCTACAAAAAATGTATTTACACTTTAACTCTAAACTAATTAGGGGAGCAAATAATTGAACATAAAGAATTTACTATGCAAATTCCTATGGTGCGTCGCCCAAGTCAGCACCCGGTATACGAACTTTAACAAATAATTAAAATAATTGCTATTGTAATATTCTTATTTTTGAAGCTAGAGCATTCAGAAAAGAAATGGTTTGATAATTGACTGTACTTTAGGAAGATGCACGTTAAGTACAACACATTTTTTTTGCGGGATATCCCTCAACCGGAAACAGAGAATAGCTTATTTTTAGATAGGGTAACCACTGGTACATCACCAGAACTGAAAGTTGAACAGATATAATAATTTTTACTTCCCTCGTCTCAAAGACGAAGGAAATATTGTAATCGTGAAAAAATCACCTTCGGAGATTTCTTCAGATCTTCACCTTTCAGAGTCCCTATGACGAAAAAGAGGTTTTCTCAATTCCGTCTGTCTATCTGTTTGTCTGTTGGCAGTATAACCCAAAAACTATTTGTTGGAGGAAGTCGATATTTTGCATGCAGATTATAAGTTTACATGGCATAAAACCAAGAAAAATTCGAACAAATATATACAGAGTGGGCTTCTTAAAAAAATTCAATTTGTTTATTTCGCGTTAACTAAGAAATAGATAAAAGTAATAATTTGAACATAGGTCAGACTTTACATTTGACGAAAATGGAACCCAACAAATACAGGGTAATGTCGTAAATAGTAAAAAATTTTCAATAACAATAAGTCCGTTCTGTTAAATACAGCCGCTCATAGCAAAGCCGAGAAAAGTCCTCAATGGGTCTATGGATGAGATACCCGGATTTAAATTCGCGTTCGTAGGCGCTATAGTTCGAATCCATCGCCGGAAACGTATTTTTATTTGAAATTAATTTAATTCGCATTACCAAGTGTTTGTTTTATTGTTTCAGTATTATTACGAAAGTGAAGATAATTTTACTCATATTTTCCTTTGATTTTTAAAATTTTTAGTGCCACAACGTCCACTTGTGAGGGAAGTTCTAAGTAAAACTCTACAGATTTTTTTTATTTACATTCTATGAAATTTTAATCTATGATTTATATCGTTTACACAAGGCATACTATTTGAGTTATGATATAAATGATTTCCAAAACTATTTTTATTTCTTATCTGGTTACAAATTTTTGTTGTCGATTTTAATAATTACTAAGGATTTAAATAAATTTTTAACAATTTAAATAATTTTTGAATTCTTTAAGTAACTTTTTATTATTTGAATAATTTTTACCTATTTGTTTAAAACGTTTGCCAAAGAATACATCTAATTTTACAAAAAATATCCTACTGTAAAAAATGTTTTCATAAAATACACCAGAATTTTACCTTTTTCTGCTGCAATAAAGAAACTTTTTGCTTTTGCCACGTCTATTAATGCCGGTAGAAGACCTGTCCTATTGGACGAAAATGTTGGTTATCTAGTGTTGTTAAAGCATATAACATATCAAATTCAAACTACATATTTCATGTAAAAATACTGTAAAGATGGAAACTTTGAACATTTGTTAAATATTAAAGGTAATTCAAAATTGCTTATTTTATTTTCTAAGAATATTTTAAATACCTTTTATGCATCCCTTTCCTATAATATCATATTCATATCTATTGTAACATTGTAACAAACGGAGAAATCCTGTAAACGGTCTCTACGGAATATCGTTCAGATGTAGTACGTTTTACATTAGTATACTTTTCAAATTTTATAAATAAACCGTGCATTGTCGTAAATAATTTTTATTGATTCAAATCTTAGTTGGCAAAATAATTAAATCTTAAGAAATTATTTTCTAAAGATTGAAAATCACTTTAAAAGCGATTCATTACACAAAAATTATTTAAATTTAGATTTAAATCATTCATAACACGAACAATAATTTTGTTTTTAAATCATTTTTGTTAACTTCTTTAGCTGTCAAAAATATCCAAATCTGAGAAAATGATAACAAAATAATTTTGAAAACATTTCACTGTAGAAAGATCTTCAGATTTAAATCATTCCTAACAAATGAAAAATGGTTATGTATTATTCTCATCTCTCTTATATTTAAATACTTTTAAAAATGATCTCTTACAGCTCCGGCACCCATTCACCCACCCATTCACTTGTAGGTAAATATTTTTTCAAAAATATGTTTAAAAGCTCAGGCCTCGAATGTGTATTTCTACAAAAAGACATTTTTTAAATGTTCAAAAATAACAGAAAAATGCGTATTACAATTTGGATTTGTAAATGCTATTTGATGAAGTCGAAGTACATCGACTCAGATTTTTCATTGTTTATAGACAAAGTGGCGTTGCCAGGGCGTGTTCCACGGCTTACCTAAAATTAGCTTGGCCCACCCTCTGGCCCACCCTGCCTTACTCGGGATTAAATTAATTTGAAAATAGAATAGTTTAAGTAATTAGCATTACCAAATATAAACCATCTATGGATTGCAAATTAAATTTTTAACATACTAGATGATTTATCGAAATTGTTTCACAATTTAAATAAAAAAAAACATTTTGAAAACTGAGACATTATCAATCGTTATTTCAAAAGTCGGCAGGTACGTTTTCGAGTAATAATGTATTGCCACTGGCACGTAAAATAAACTGAGATAATTACGCAATTATCAAGGTTGAATTTGTTTAAAATCCGAGTTTCTTATCGCAAGTAAAGGAATGCTGCAGGTGTTTTGTGATTACGTGTACTATGTTAAAAATGGGTTTAACAATCAGTCTTGTGGTTTCTTTTGACGCGTACGTGTTTAGTAAAATTGAAATGGGTCATCTTATGAACAATAAGAGGTTGATGTGATTTCAGTCGGGTACAGAGAATTCGACAGCAACCATTTTGGTTTGCAAATGTTAGATCTTCAATGCAGAGACGATCCTGAACTTGTGTTGCAAATCAGGGGAGCATTTCAAACATGTTTTGTAAGACTGAACATTAATGTGTGTAGAAAAGTAGTGATTTAATAGGAATACTTCGTCCAAGCCGGTGAGTAATTATATTAGTAAATGTAGTAATGAGTCAGGCGGAACAGTCATAGACGTCGTTAAAAGACTGGTTTCTTCTTTTATCCCTTATAGTTAGGAGTTAATTCAGGATGGCCCTAAAATTCTAGTTTTAAGAATTAACACTTAAAATAAATTACCAGGGGAGGACATCCGCCCCCCTCCCCCTCCGTTATTTCGTTGTACGTCACGATTTTCACTTTAGAAAGGTGGCAACCCTGGTGCCAACCTGTCGATATGAAACATAACCTCATTGCAAAAATAATAACCAGAAGTTTATGTACCAACACAATGCAATCTAGTGGCAATGCTTGTTGTCAATGGTTTCTCTAGCTGGCATTTCCATATGAAAGAATAGAGTGTTGTCCACACGACTTTCTTTTACTACTTGTAAATATTTCCTTTTGCGATTTTTCAACAACTAGAATAATAAAAACTGTTTTGGCAAACGTTATAGATGATTACGTAATATATAACAGTTTTAAACATTTTTATTTCCATTTTGGAGAACGATTTTGTAAAACTTTAATTTTGCGATTTTTTGAAAAACTGTTATTCTTGTAATCATGAATGTATATAAATACACAATATATAATCTTGTTCTATGAAATTTAATTGTTATCAAACAATTATAAAATTTTCTGGAAAAACAGAAAAAAATAGAGTAAAGTGCCAATTCTGGTTACCCGATTTTAACCAAAAATGACTGGGATCTCCGAATTTATATTAAAAGATATAAATTTTGAGGTCGATCAATTAAACCATCTAGGCTGTAGAGAGAACAAAGGCAGACTGACAAATTAATAAACCGATAGACTTTTTCTGAACGAGAAGACACGAAAGCGGATATTTTTGCAAGAATCTCGAGTTCGAAAAAATCACGATTAGGTACTATATTTTACGAAGTAAAAGAAAGTAGAAGTGCAGTATATCTTTAACGTTCTGTATCTTTATGACCATTCAATACGTAACTAAAACGAATTTTAGCTTAATTGTAGCTATTATAGTTACATATGTATCAAGTGGATAATGTAGGACTTTATTGAACGAGTCTATTTTATAGCAGCGCGAGCGTAGCGTAGAGATAAAGAGGACAAGCCAAATAAGATCTGATTATTATAAAGGAGTTGCATACAAATCTTTCTGTTCGACCGCACTGCAGAAGATTTTCTTTTACAATAACATTATTTAGACTCATTAGAAAATTCAAGTTGCTATTGAAACATTTGATAGTTTCGAAGTGTGCCTCTTCTAGGTTAATTGCGTTATCAATATCAAGAATAACTACCTATTACAATAAGGTATTAGAGATGAATTTCTTTTTATTATTTGTTTTCAGTTAATATAACCACCTTTAGTGTTTATGAAACAATCGAACATAAAGCTTAGTTATGTTAAAACACTAAAAAAAATTTTGTCTCCCCCCCCATTACAATAGCTCCTGCGTCGCTGTGGGTAAGTGTGTTCCATAAACATATGGCGGCGCAAGTGTTGTGGATAATTTGAGGAAATTCAAGGATTATTTCAACAATATGTACTCCAAGCAATTCATGTGCATTTTTTCAATCATAAATAAAATTTAGTGTTAGTAAGCGCTTGTAAAAATATGTGCCCTACTAGAAAAGTTGTACGTTTTTATTCAGGTTCCAATATATACATTAAACACATGAAAACTCAGAAACAAAATTATCCAGACAAACAACCACTTGAACTAGAACAAATTTGTTTTACACGTAGGACAAGCCAAATTCCTGGTTGCTTAGCGATTGAAAAGACAATGGAGGCGATTTTAGTTTTATTGTATAATATTTCTATCAAAAATAAAATGGGCGAAAAAAGCCGAGGCTCCGGGATTGCTGTCACAAAAAAGTTTTGCTCAAATACATGCAATTGTGTGCAATATAATTGATTATGTGAAATCACTATTTGCCACCAACTATAAATTTTACTGAATTTATTTGAAATTTAAAGGAATCAATGGTATTTAGGAAAATGAAAGGAAATTTTTCTTGCAGAAGTGTTAAGGTGCAATTTTCATCAGAAGGGGAAAATTCCGATTAACGAGCTTTATGAAGGAGCTGTTGAAGCAGCCAATTAATGCGATCTAGATATAAATGAAGCTAACGAAGGTGTAAGGAAAGTTAAAAAAATATTTTAATTTGGAAGAAATGTGACCAAATTCAAAAGAATCATTTACGATTCAGTTATACATTTCTGTAATTGATGTAAATTTAAGTGAGCTAAATCCATTTCCGTCTTACAAAAAGATATACATGGGCTTGCTTGCTTTAACTCTAATTTTAAAAATGCATTTCTAATTTTTAAGAATATTGTTGACTTTGGCAAACACTACCAAGTACTATAGCGTATAGCAAATAAAAAGTTGAGAATAAAATAAAAATAGAGAACGTAGTGCAGTTTGTCGTTATGATGTAAAATATAAATTGGCATTTTTGGAACTTTTAATCTCAATAAGTATTACTATTCCAGTATGGAGAGCCCTTTGGGAAAGATCATTTTTATGCTTAACGCGTACCTCCGTACCTCCGCCGGGTTAAATGCTTTTTTGTAGTTTTTTTATATAGCTATTCTTAAATATAAGCCTACATATGTTTAATTGATAACTTTGTCCTAGTTAAAAAAAAATACTAACCATAAATAATGTGGGCCCTCCATCAGAATACCATGCCCATTAAGGGCCCACCCCAACAAGAAAGTCTTGCGGCGTCACTGTAACTAAGCTATATTTTTTATATTTTATATAAATTGGCATTTTCGGAAAATTCTAAATTAATCTCACTAAGTATTACTATCCCAGTATGCAGCGCCTCTTGGAAAATACCCTATTCACGCTTAATGAATTTAAAAAATTATTTAAGAAAGACGCTGACATACAAATAGCTTTTTTTAGTAATAACAAAAATCATTACTTTTGGAGAAATTGTGGATGTAGTTGACAAGAAGCATCCGACAAAATTGTGGTTAAAATTATAACAAATATTAAAGCCGACTATCAAAACTCAAAATGTCAGTATTGACTAGTTTCTAGGTATTTACCTTGTACTAGTATTATTTGTGTTTAAATACTTTTTTTGTAGTTTTTATATTGTTTGTTATCTGCATACTATATCTACTCTTAAATATAAGCTTGCCCATGTTTAATCGGTAACTTTGTCTTAGTTAAAAAAAAATCATAATCCTAAAATAATGCTGGCCCTCCATCAGAATATCAGGCCCGTTACTGGCTTACCTCAATAAGAAAGTCTCGCGACGTCACTGTAACCAAGCTATATTTTTTATATTTAATATAAATTTGCATTTTCGGAAAACTATAAATTAATCTCAATAAGTATTACTATGCCAGTATGCAGCGCTTCTAGGAACAGATCATTTTCAGGCTTAATGCATTTTAAAAATGATTTAAGAAATATGCTGACTTAAAAATAGTTTTAAGCAATAACAAAAAGCAAAAAAGCATTACTTTTGAATAAATTCTGGATGTAGTTGCCAAGAAGCATTCGGAAAAATTCTTGTTATAATTATAAAACATATTAAAGCCGACTATCAAAACCCAAAATGTCGGTATTGACTAGTTTTATTAGTAGATATTATTTGTGTTGAAATGCTTTTTTGTAGTTTTTATATTGTCTTTTACCTGTATAATAACATGTGAGGAAACGAAAATGAAATCAAGCTTGCCTTTAAAATATTTGTTTGTGTTGGTGGCTCTGTAAGTCTATGTCAAATTCGAGGTTAGCAGGTTAGGTTTTGCATCAGTCTATGTCAAAACTGACGCAAAACATAACCTGCTAACCTCGAACTTGACATAGACTTACAGTGCCACCAACACAAACAAATATTTCAAAGCCAAGCTTGATTTCATTTTCGTTTGCTCACATTTTATATCTATTCTTAAATACAAGCCTGTATATGTTTAATCCATAACTTTGTCCTAGTTGAAAAGATACCAACTCTAAGATAATGCCCGATACTGACCCACCCTAACAAGAACACTTCACGACGCCACTGTAAATAAGCAATATTTTTAAAACACACGCCATTTTTTGTTACAATTTTGTTGTTAACTTTTATTGTGCCAATTTTTATCATTTTTTAAAAATTAACTTTGAAGATTTTCGGTTTCGTAGTTGCACTTTCAGATATTTCTATGCTGGATTTTAGTCTACATTTGTTAAAGCTTAAAAATGCATATACATACCCGTAACTTAACAAAATTTTTTCATGTGGGTTGAAGCACCAACGCATTACTGTGTGTTCATTATTTACAGGTTTTATGGATAACAGCATTCCTATTGGAGCAAAATAATTGTACAAGACTCGAATGCTGTCAGACAATTATTTTGAATTGTATAAAATTGTTACCATTATGGAAGCGAAAAACATGCGTGGAAACAATTTGCAAAATTTTGATTAAACATACACCAGTTGTGAAGTGTTCATAATGAGTCTGCTAGTATTGTTTAAAATTTTAGATCTCAAAGAAAACAAGGCATTTCGATAGAAAAAATAATTTAGGCAGAATTATATTTCCCATATGCTGAAGTGTGATAAAATAAAAATTATAAAAAGAAGCTTGTAAGAATGTTACAAGCAGTTTGATGCATCCAGTATCTGTTTTTGGCTGTTTTATGGCTGTAATTCACAGTGGCGGTTTCAATGAAATCCATGTTCGTACCAAATTTGCGATTATTTATCACACGTGCGCGACCTGAACTGTAATTTGGCATGTGAGAACCTAGTCTAAGACATGTGAAATCTTCGTAGTTAAACTCGAAAAGCGTGCACCCTATATAATTGCAATTATTGGTCCGCGAGTGCACGATTCTTGCGTTTTCGCGAGTGCGGCTTTACAATCGCGACGGCGGAAAATCACACGTGCGCCTGGCGTAACTGCAGCGCACCTCACTGTTCACTTGGTGGTTATTGTTGAATGTTTCGTTTGACCACATCACGCTACCGGCTACGCACACTGCTTGCTACATAGTAATATCGACCGAGGAGTACATTGTATCGTCCGTGGAGCTTTATCTTTCGCTATTGTCCTGTCCTGTCAACACGCGCTCGCCGCTCTTTCCGATGACGGATGATGATTTTCCTTAATTGAAAAGCTTAGAGGGTTCTTGGCTAAGAAGCGTACGGTGCGCTGTGCTGTAGTGTACTGTATAGTGTATATTTCATTGATTGCGCTGGCGTTGGGCTTCAGGGAGCCTGCGACACGCCCGCCGCGCTCATCCTAGGAAGCGCGCGTTGCCGCCTCCGGCCGCCGCCGTCCGAGCTTTCTGTAGCTGCTTATTTATCGGGCGGCTGCGAGCTGAACCGCGCCGCGCTCACCTGCTTTACCACGTAATGGTCGATTTCGAAGGATAGCTACCACCCCCAGTCGAACCGCCGCGCGTGGCCAAAGCACCCTCGCCGAGGACGTCTTCAGCGACCGCTCTTGCGGCACCGGCGACCACGTGACATGACCCATGCCCACATTGCACCGGTGTCCGCAGGATCTGGTGGCGTGCGTGTGTGAGTGACGTGCTGTGACGGTGCAAGAGATGTTGTGAGCGTCTGCGGACCACCGCAACCGTTCGCCGCTGCCGCTTCGCCGCAGCTGATTTCCTCTGGACTGGATAAGAGTAAACAGTACCTTGGCTCCATCACCGGTCCTCGTGGGCTACAGCCTGGTCGGCGTGTACCCGTGCGCGGTTTGGAAGCCGCGACGCGCCACCAGCCCTTGCAGCACCCAGACGGGGCCGCATCGTTCAAGGGTGGCCGGCATAGCGCGAACTCACCCCTATCCCCAGGCCCCCCAGTGCCAGTGCCAGCAGTCGCAGCCACAGCCGCAGCCGCACTCCAACCCTCAACCGCCCCCCGTACCAACCAACACGGCGGCTGCAGGCGTCCACGTGCCCCAGGTGCTGGTAAGCTCCTGTACCTGCCGCGACCTCAACAGCAACAACTCGGAGCAGCCCACTCAGGTCTCGCAGATACCCATCAACGCCACTCCGATGCTCTTTGTCCCATTCACCGTGCCCAGTCTCGCACCCCCCATGACGGGGGCCTCCTTGCACACCACAAGCTGCAGCCCATCCAAGGTAATTACACTAACTTTAAGCAGTTATCAACAATTAGCGACTGTCACAGACCCGGACCTCCTTACCATTAATGCCATGCACTGTATATATACAGGGTGTCCCGTAAGTAGACCGACAAACTTCGGACAGTTATAGAGGACACCAATCTGATGCGTCTAGGGTATGTCTCTACTCAAATGCACCGGAGATCCTTCATATTTCGTTCCGTGTTGCATGGCAGTAGTGGTTGATTGCTATTTATTAAAGTTTGGTTACAGTGAATTTATTTCTTAAAATGGGTAAGTTTGTTATAGAAAACATGGTAGGTATCCCAGGCGCCTTTATGGATAAAGGTTTCCTCATCATTATCAGCCTCATCAGTCAACGTTTTCATTTATTCATCGCCGCTTACAAGAAATAGGTAGCGTGAAGCGAGACTTTCACTTGATACGCGTGCGGATAGATGTTTCTCCCATTGTAAAGTTTGGTATCCTTTATAATCTCCCCAAGTTTGTATCTACCTATAGGACACCTTGTATATACCAGCCAGACGAACGTACTCAATGTAGTGGTAGGTCCGTAACACAACCCCGCAAGAACTTGTCTAAATAAATTGACACCCCCAAAAGTAAACATAAAGTTATATTGCTCTGTCATCGACAGTTGATGCGCGACTATCAAATCGTCCCCTGTTATTACAGAACACGCACAATTTTACACCTCCCGAAACTGATCCGACTGTGTTTTCCTCCGGCATAAAAGCAACTGGTCAATCATTTCCTTCAAAACCAAAGCTTATTGGTTATCAGCTCAAGCGTATGATTCCGTTTGCGTCGCGATTTTTTCTCCCCGGTTAAACAGCGTAGAAGCTCCGTACTTTATAAATACTAAAGGACGTATGCGTTTCAGTTCAGTGCGCGCTCTCCGAAAGCACATTGGCAAGCGGAAATTTCTTTGGCCTGCATGCCACGTTTGCGAAGCTAATGATATACATTAAGAATGAGGCTCTTCTAGGTGGCTTTGTACACGTACCCTCCACAATGGCAACTATCCTGAGTTATGTAGCTCCAGAATATATAGATTATTAATGCCGCTTCCGCTTCCGGTATGTAAACCACGCACCCGCGCGCAGTCGCGTTGAGATGTCATTTTTTATATCTCAGTTCTTCCGTAAGTCTCCGAGATTGCCTTTGCCATGCACCAACAGTGATTTGATATACAATGATAAGCATAAGCCTTGGATTTGGGAAACCAGATTAGTAAATCTCGTTCTTCCAGAAACTCATTGCAATTTCTTGTTTTGAATACTTTTTCGGTTATTCTCCCTTTGCTCCTTTAATGCTTGTAAATTGAAATTGAAAGTTAAACTTAAGTTACGGTTGGGCTTATTTATTCTAATCACTTTCTTTCCCCTCTTTAAGGGGCTTAAATAAGAGTATCCGTCATATTTTCCTTTGTAAAAGCTTTCTAGCGCACTATCAACTGCAAATGTAACCTTGTTTACTGTAGACGTCGTCAGTCATCTGTACTCCGGTGTGGGTGGTGTCATTTCTGTACAAAGATCGCGGAAAGGAAAATATTAGAGAACGGCAAATTAATGCGGAAACTTGGATATCTCCAAATAAAAAGGTCAAAACGCAATCTTTCCAAACTCGATTGTATATCGAACTTAACATACGTATAAAGCCGAGCTCTGGGTATTTATAGAGCCCGCATCCTTAAAATTCAAAATATGTTTTCTTTAATATTCCTAAGTTTTCCGTTCCCGGATTTTTCTCGCCTGCTTTGTTTTTATTTAATAAAAAGTTTCGGCTTTCGCGATCAAATCGGGATTATCGCATTCGCTGTTTAATAAGGTCCGAGAGGCAAACTTATTCTTAGGGGCCAAAGTCACAGCCATTAATTTTATAATACAAGGATGTTAGTATTTGTCGCGTTTGTGCAACATCCTTGGCACATATTTTTGCGAAATTATGGTGGCCTAGTGTCCCCAAGGAGCGTTAAACATATTGCCTGGCAAGCTGAAAGCCAAAAACACTTTCGTCGAAATTCGGCGCATTTTGCGCCCGATCGGCGTACATAAACATTTGTTCCAGTCGCAACTAAATTTCTGTATTTTCTCATATCGTCGTCTTGAGCCGCGGCCCGAAAGAAACGCGGAAATTCGGCGGCTCTTTGAAACGTTAAACGCGAGGTGCTCTCCCCATTACATCTATATTATCTTTAAATTTTATGAACAGTAGAGCACAAAAAGAGCGAGTTTAAAAAGTACCCGGTCTATGTTAGTAGCAATTTGGTAACTTTTTAACGAAATTGTCGAAATTTGTATTCCCCTCACACTAACTGGAGGGTTTAGATTTTCCAATTTAGTTTAACCGAAGGATGCTTTGAGAGTTATTCATGTGACTCAACTCTACTTAAGTTTGCAGCATGAGATATAAACTATATATTCATGAAAGGGCGCCGTTACGGACTGCGTTTGCATATGTACGACGAGAAGGGCAAAAAGTTTCACTCGTATAAAATCCGCTCCGTGTATCGCGAAACGACGTCGCTAAAAGCGCTGTACGCTGTAGGAGATGTAATTATCGCTAACAAACCCTTTAACTTTTACAACTTACGCTCATGCTAGATATTTAATACTTCCCTTTTAGGGGAATCGCGATGCAGCGACGAATAATAAGCGCTTTCTGCTGCATCGCTGAGGAAAAAATAAACAGATCTCTATTTGTCAACAGCAGGCGAGAGAGGAAAATTGTGCGTTCTGCAGATGTCTGGTACCGCAAATAGATGGAATGATGAAATAAAGCGAGAATCGTAGAAGATATGGGGAGCTAAAAGGGCGTGTAGAATAGCGTTTTACGAAGTGCAGAAGTTATGAGATGCGAGCTAACGGGACTTTATTGGCTTTTAAGACCGAACGTAATTAAAATGTAAAGGGTTGACGAGCATCGGCTGTTGTTGGTTGATAGGTCTTACATTTTACTTGCGAGAGTACGCCGTGATTAGATCGTTCTACTGCAGCGAATTATACAGTGTCAGTTAGAATTATCGCGAATGTTTGAAAAGTCATCAGTCATTTTCATTCGTCGCAAAGCTTTGCTCTGGAAAACTTTGGCAATGATTAATAGCTTAACTGATCGAGCGGTTCACTGATTTTCATTAATTTCGTTTTGTATAAGCAAGGTTGATGAGTATTTGTCTAGAAGCTGCACGAAGAAAACAAACTGTTTTTGCAATAACGAGCAAATGAAAAATGAACGCCGGCGAAATTAAAACTGACACTCGCCGTTTCCTTTGAGTAAAGATCGCAACCTACCTGCTTGCAGCAAAAGGAATACTTCAATTACATCGGCACGCAATAATGAGACTTTAGTAAGAGCATCAGTAGTTTCGATTTTACTAGTTCCATTCACAGCTTAAATCAAGTCCAAAGCTTTCAACTTCTTTACTATTGCAGAGAAATTTCAGTTCTTCGAGTCAGTATCTTACATTAAAATTATGAAAATATGTCGTTCCTGCTCGTTTTCACTTTCTATAGGTCTTTACTACGGAAAAAAACTGTTTATACTGAACTCTTTAATTTGCCCCAAGCCTATTTCCGCTACAGCTTTTAATATAGTACATTTCTATTTTGCATTTTAAATGCAACAGAAACATGATCAAAAAGGATGTTCTGATATTTCTCTCAGCTTCTAGTGGCTTATAACTTCTATGAATACAATCGTAGTTTGCTTACAAAATTACCCCTATTGCTTTTCTTAATTTTAAAGGTAGCTATAAATACAGTTAATAACCAAGTATGGCGTTTTTCAAATTTTATTCTCTTCAGTTTTGTATGTAAATTGCAAGGAAGTGGGTGGAATAGGGAGTATAGCAGCGCCAGATTAAGGAAAGGCAACTTTGGCCTCCCCAATTTTGTTATGTGTCTATGTCGCAGCCACATACGGTAATTTAGCACTTTGTGAAGTGTCTAACCACACTGGATGCAGGCTGTAATTCAATATTTTTATCAATAATTACAGTATCTTTCTAGAAATGTTGGACTCTTCCCTAAGTGTCAGCAGAGGGTTCGACAGATGTTGTATCTGTTCATTTCTACAGCATGAACCTAACCTATTTTGGATACTTCATGAAGGGTCCGAATGTATTGTGCATTAACACAGTTTTTTATTGCACTGAAAAACAATGAACACACCAGAAGAAATTCCATACAATAATAAGCACTCATACTGGTACACAACAAAATTATTATAGTATATAAAGGGTGTTTTCTTAGAGGGATACAACTTTAAATTGAAATAAAACACAGAAAGATGTTTTAATATCCATGAAATTGGCTTTATTTGAAAGATAATTTTATGGCATTTATGTTTGAATATGATTTCGGGCATGTGACCGCCGCGGTTGGCGTGTACATGACGTAATCTGTAGGTCCAATTTTCACACACTCTTCGCAGTGAATCAGGCTGTATTTCGGCAATAACGCGTCGAATGTTGGCTTCTAAGTGCTCAATTGTTTCCGGTTTATCGACGTAGACATGCGACTTTACATATCCTCAAAGAAAATAATCTAATGGCGTCAAATCGCACGAAAGAGGTGGCCAGTTAAAAATCCATTTCGTGGATCTGTTAACTGGCCACCTCGTTTGTGCGATTTGACGCCATTAGATTATTTTCTTGGAGGATATGTAAAGTCGCATGCCTATGCCGATAAACCGGAAACAATTGAGCACTTGAAAGCCAAAATTCTACGAGTCATTGCTGAAATGAAATACAGCCTGATTTACTGCGAAAAGAGTGTGTGAAAATTGGACCTTCAGATTACGTCATGTATACGCCAATCGCGGCGGTCACATGCCCGAAATCATATTCAAACATAAATTCCATAAAATTATCTTTTAAATAAAGCCAATTTCATGGATATTAAAAACATATTTCTGTGTTTTATTTCAATTTAAAGTTGTATCCTTCTAAAAAAACACCCATTGCAATATGTACAAATACCAGAAAAATACAATCATAAGCACCATCATTGACACAAAAGAAAATTATTTTTGAAATTGCATTGTATACGTATAACATACGATTATAATAAAATGAATTATCATTATTATTAGGTATCAATGTTAGATTTCCATTGTAATGTCTAATGTCTCCTCTATACGTTTCTTTGTTACTTTTCCTACCGAAATGTTCTCTACTTTTTAACGCATTGCATACTATTATGGCATCTGATATTACACTGCCTTTCCTCCTAACAAACACATTTCCTTGTTGGGCACATTTGAAGAATCCTTGCTCTCTAAGGTTTTCTTTATGGCCTCACTGTGAGTTCTTTAGTATAATCTATCTGGTTTACAAGAAATCTAAGCCAGCTTTCTTTAAACTCTTCACTTCAAACCACCTGTTTGTAGCACCATGTTCACAGTCAACCTAGTATACTCTGTTATTTTCATTAATGCTAAAAAGGGTCCGGACAGATTTAATGATAACACAATAAATTCACAAAACTGCAATGGTTGTCCAAACTACATTTTGAATTAAAAAGAGAAAAACATGTAAATTTGCAATATTTTTATAAAATGTTTATATCCCTAGAGATCACTTCAGTATTTTTAAAAACATTTGCACCTTTGCAGTTGGCCAGGTGACAAGTGACTATAATTCTTTAGTATTAGAGCAACCACGCCATGCTTGAGTCGTTGCACCACATGTAGCTGTGCCGACTTTTTACACTAAGATAATAATTAGAGGCGTACGAGTAGGATTTTATTATCCGTAGGGATCTCATAAAAATTGCAGTACAGTGATAAAAGAATAATTATTCAATTACTATGCACTATTAACTATTACACACAAGCGACTTGGAGTTAGTTTAATAATTATTTTGAAAAAAAAAATTTTTGATATAAAGCAATGCGGCATACGTATTTATTACAATCCCTGTAGACATTGAAGAGTCAAAGGACAGTTGATGTTAGTGATCTTTTCAAAAATATTCAGCGTACGACACTGACAGCCGTATTCATAGTCGTTCGCCAGCGGCTCGCCGGCGAGTCGCCGGAGTTTCGTTATGAATAGTATGTTGGCGGCACTGTACGTTTATGTCAAATTCGAGGTTATCAGGTTAGGTTTTCCGTCAGTTTTGACAGAAATTGACACAAAATCTAACCTGCTAACCTCGAATTTGACATAGACGTACAGTGCCGCCAACATACTATTCATAACGAAACTCCGGCGAGCCGCTGGCGAACGACTATGAATACGGCTGTTAGTATTTGCTTGAAGATGTTTATCATTAAATCTGTCGACCTTCCGAGACTTTAAAAAGCACGTAGTCTTCAGTGGTAACTTTCTTAAATCGAGATTTTGAGGCCATCAACATTTAATCCCTTGCTATTTCTATTGGTTTTTGAAAACCCTCTCTAATTTCTTGAATTTTGTCTTCATGAACGCAAAGAGTGCACAGCATATGAAAGTCGCTGGACCTTGATGTTGGTTCACATAAGTTATGAATAGGATCCTTGCATGACTCACAATTCTTGACAATTGATTGGATTTGAACAAGCGCAGCATATCTTCTCGCCATCCTCTGTGGCTGCTATTCTATCGAATGCATTTTGACATCGTCAATATCATTGAGATTTCTATCTTGTTCTTCATTATCATCATCGTCGTCATTGATTTGTTGGATTTTGCGCAAATCTTCAACGTTTAGAGTCTCCATTAGACGGGCAAACTGGAAGTGAGTCCGTGTTTGGATCAAAACCATATACGGCTTTGCATTGCTGGGGTCCTATTATGGCACTGTACAAAATTGAAGCCTATAGACTATTTCTTACTGCCTGTGTCGGCCATCCAAGCTCTTACCATATTTTCTACGTCTTGGTTGCATCTTTCGATGCTTCCTTGAGCTTCCAGTAACCCCCGCAGCACGCTTCGATCTCAGTGGTCGAGGGACAACATACTTGGTAGCATGATCTTGGTAGTTCAAAATTCACTTAAAATTGTGATATGGCATAGATTGAAAGACTAGCTTGATCCCGTGTATCAATGTCTTTTGACAGAATTGGGCGCACCACCATTTTTTCTTGACGAAGACTTCTTTGTGTTGCACGAGAGACACAGAACAGGAAGACTGGGACTACTGGTTGAGGATTTTTTCGCAAAGTACTTCACCATCTTAACTTGCCTGAATGTTTCAACCTACCGGGGAGCGAAAAACCACCTTCTGCATTATGTGTTCACGTGTGTCCAGCAACATCTGGTAGCTTGCAATTTGTCTAATTCCGATTGGACGGATGCTGTATTACGGCATCTGTCGAAACCGTTGCTGACACTTCGCGAAGAGTTCAATATTTCTGGATAGGCACTGTAATTATTATTGAGCAGATTAAGTTAAAGCATGTGTCTAGTGTGGTTAAAAATTACCGAATGTGGCTGCGACATATACAGATTTTCTGTCTTTTGCGGAATGAAATACAGCAAACTTATTAATAGTTAATTTTGTACTGAGAAAGAAATACATTGAAATATACATAAAATATAAAATTATAAAGCACCAACTTAGGGTACTTATTCTTAAACCAAAATTTAAAAAAAGCATCTAGATATTAGGAACAAATTTAAATAATATAATAAATAAATACGTAAAACGTAAAACATGTATTCTTCAAAATAAATTTAAAATATATATTCTTGAGATTTTTTTTAAACTAAAGATCTTGTCAAAGCTGAACGTTAGAGCAAATCAAACTGAATAGAGAACAGTGCAAAGACGCTGGTATAATCTTGTGACAGTGAAGCTCTTTAAACGTTTTCATTCTTTGAAAGTTTAAAATGATCTCTTTGAAGTACAGTTTGTAATTGCCACTGAATAAATTCTTGAAATTTACGTTTTGCTTATGCCATGTCTGGCCCGTCCATTGGGGGTTTTGAAGTACTCGTAAGTCATACGCATAATTTCTCTATTGCGATTGTTGTAAAAATGTATCTGTTACATGTACTATGTACCCTACACATATTAAGTTTAAAGCTTAGCTAATTTCAATTTTAATTCAAATGTTTCCTTATCTTCCCCTTCTACCGCATGCAGAGTCAAGGTATGTTCGGTTGCACTTTATTTTGCATTGACTGTTCACCTTTACACTATACTTTCCATGATTTTCTATTAGATTCGAATTGTAGTGCGCCACTAAAAGGTTCTTTTAAACTTTTCCTCACTTTTCATCCCGCACATATGCCCATACCATATTAGATGTTTTCTTTATAGTCTTTGTTATACTAGCTTAACTTCTAATTTCAGTGTTTTTTATTCTGTCGTTCTTAATATCTACACTAGGTAGGAATTTCATTTCATTTACTTGAAGTCCTTCCTTTTATCTTATTGTCAAGGATTTGATATTTCTTATTTGTTTATTCTGGTTGGTTAAACTTCGCTTAAAAACACATGTTTTATATTATTTCAGGAATGTATTATGTACCACGAGTAGTTAAGTTTTGTATCATTTATTGCTATATAGTGCTGTCGTGTTAACAATGAAGTCATCTTACCAAGTGGGCTGATTTGACAGTATAGAATCGCACTATTATGTTTACAGCCATAGATTTCATTTAGTGTATAAATACAGATTTGATTTTTGGAATAAACCAACATTGCTTAACCATAGCTGTGTTCATTTCTTTGTGAGTTAATATAGGCTACAAATATGTTAAAGGAAAAGTTTGTCCTGGCGTTCCTACTAACAAAGATCATCCCACCTTTAATCATCAAAAAGGATGCAATTACCAAATTTCCATTCTTTCAGTATCTAACAAACTTGTCCCTCTCAGTAAACATAACCTATCAATGTCTCTGTCACTTACTAAAGCGATTTCCGCCAATGCTTTTACTCAATTTAAAAACTGGCGTTGAATTCATTTACAGTTCTTCCGGTACTACTCAATATTTCAATCTTTCTACTTGACTTAATTTGTGGTTTCCTATATTTATGTCTTTCATCTTACTTGGAACCATTATCACTGCTTTTTCTTTATTTATTTCCAACCGTATGGCTTGTAGGTTACACAGGCTCTCTGACTTGGCCATGATGACTAAATACAGCAAACATAATTTCCGAAACATATACCGAGGCCGTAATTGTATATCCCATTGAGTCTCTTCCGATTTGGGGTTTGAATTCGTTCGTTATTTCGTGTAATAGGGAGATCTTGGACTGAGTATCGAGCTGAGTATACCTCTTTGGCGTACTCCTTCACTAGTTGTGAACATCATAGCGCCAACGCTATCATTTCTTATTTTTTTTTAATTTATGCGCATACCTTTAACTGCTTCTGTTTACTCCTGTTTTGCTTATTGCTTTCCATACGCGGTTTCTCTGAACTAAGTCAAATGCTTTCACTAAATAAATACAAATAATATGTGTTATTGCATCTGTAGGGGTATCGCCTCTCTTCTTTGAAGAGGTTTGTGCATTAAGACACCACGGTTGCCAAAATAGGATTGGGGAATCGCAGTGGGCTGGGCGCCAAACTTGTGTGGCAGTTGGAAACTGAGCCACAATACTATTCGAAAAGTAAATAATAATAAATAAAGATATTTAGAAGACGCGCAACAATATTCAAATAATCTGTCTCTCTCCAATATTCCTTTCTTACGATGTTTTTAATGAGTTCAGACACCTATTCGTCAGTAGCAAAAGGGCCCACGTACAGTATTACTACTCAAAGCAAATATCTCATGTATATTCCTCTGAGTTCTACTGAGCAATAATAAGAAAAAGAAGCTAGTGGGAAACAAATCAGTTTCTATTTGTTATGTGGGGTGGTAAAAACGTTAAAGTAATAACATTTTGAGTACAACAAGTACCAAGTACCCTAACAAATACGGGAATGTTTTCATAAGAAGTTACCCAGGAACACATGCTATTGCATACATTTTATTTTTAAGAAGGTTTTTAAATGCATTTGCAAAAGTACCGACCAGCTCTCTTAGTAATCATTGTTAGGTGTGTAACAATATACGAACTTCTCCAAACCTGGCTGTAGAGATTAATACGTGCAGAGGTAGTGATGAAGGTACAAGTGAATGCATTGTAAAAACACAATCACTTTAGTTTGCAGACTTGATAAATGTGAGAAACCACATCTGCGTCCAACAATTACCTGACAATTTTAATGACCATAAACGCATAAGAGAAACTACACACTTAAATAATAGATCTACCGTTATTTAGCTGCTATTTGTAATAAAAGAAAAGGTTAGATATATAACAAAGAATACGAGGCGGTGCAAGCTTCTTATCAATACTTCGCACACTGTTGATATGGAGCGGTTCTTTGGTCATGCACTGCTTAGGACACCAGCTTCTTCTCTTGAACCGGCATTTTCAATGTAGCATGGTCGTTATTACATTATGCTATATACATGCTCGCGCCATATGCGCGACAACTGCGGTTAAAGAGAATTTGCAGCTGCATCTTTGGATCGCTTTTGAAAAGAATCTTGCAGTTTATAGAACTTTGCACAATATTTTAATATAGTTCTCAATGTTTGAAAACAGTTTTGACTTAATTTAAAAAGCGCCACAAACGGATTGGAGAATTGTAGTGAAATTGGCACTGGTTTTAGTGGCTAGTGAGGTCTCTACAAATTGAACCCAGCTCGGTTCTAGTAGCAGGGGCTCTACCAATGCTCATTGGTAGAGCAGAGCAGAGGCTCTACCAATGAGCCACGCTGATGGGTATAGCATAACTATTGGCACATTTTTAAAAATTATTCTTGAAATGAAAAACAAATAGTTTTTAAACATTTACTAGAATTCATATATACTGATATACAATCTGTTAATTTTTCGCATAATATTTTTCACAAAACTATTAAACCCAATAATTTTGCGATTGTTGCAAATATTCTGGAAAGTATAATACATCCCCATAGAGCAGTACTCACAATTATTACCTGTGATGACTTGCTAAATGCTTTCTTTTTCGACAAAGCGTACGCGAGGTAAACATATTGAATATATTTTGTCGCTACTATAACTGTATATTATGTTTAGGTATATAATTTTATTTTTAGTGACCTTATAAAGTACTGCTAATTATTTACAACAGGACAGTGAATATTAAAATAAGATTACTTTTTTGCGCACTTAAACTATAAATACGCATCAATTTATTACTATATTTAATGTTCATCCGCGAAGACCGATTCTTGAAGTTATTAGCGCATGTCTTACTCGTATTTCAAAAAGCTGTAGTCATTTTTCAATAAGTTTTTACTTGAAAAATTAAATGTAGTTTCTATTTCATTTTAACTCAGGTGCTTACCAGATTATCTGCGTGTATAGGGAGTTGTATGATGCATATTGCATAAATTCTGCATGTATGCAGCTTCAGTTTCAGCGTGGAATTGTTCTGGCGAAAGGGAAATCTCTTTTTTCAAACAGACCTCGCTTTTATGGGTGTTTTCCCTAAGTCGTTTCTTGGA
Organism: Agriotes lineatus; assembly: GCA_940337035.1. Taxonomy (NCBI): domain Eukaryota; kingdom Metazoa; phylum Arthropoda; class Insecta; order Coleoptera; family Elateridae; genus Agriotes; species Agriotes lineatus. The sequence goes on from OW679202.1 coordinate 77,983,293, forward strand.
ATTGTATTTCTGATTTTCGTCTTAATCGCGACTTCTTCCTCGTAGTAATGAAATGACTGTCTACTAGAGTTTTGTAAATTGGAGTCAATATTTTTAGGTCTTAATTTGTTGGCTTTTGTGTTTTATTTAGAGCTTGTTTGCAGACGGATAAATGTTACTTCGTGAAAACTGTTAGTTGTCAAAATAATTTACTATCAACTGGTGCATCCGCAGGGAGAGATAATGACTACGGTGAAACAAAGCGTTTAGTAAAAATGTGATAGTTGCCATTATTAGGTTTTCTATCGGCCGATACAAATTCACTCAAACTAAAGTATTTGTGTTACAAATCACCTAATTTATCGTAGAGCTTTGAACTAACTACGTCTATTAATCATCTTGTCTAGAAGATATTTAGGATGCTATTTCAAGTAATAATCTTGCTGAAAAATGCTTCGAACGCTGCATGAGTTTCTTTAAAACGCTTAAATTTGCTATTTGTGTTACCAGCGAACGTAATATACGAGTATAATCAGAGTTGATGCCAAAGAGGTTAACTGGATAAACACATTTCGCTTTATACCGGGTTGCGCTATATTCATTAGACTTTACAATATTGTTACCGATGTTTCTACAATTAGATGGCCCTAGTTGAAAAATATTTTATAGTAAAAAAGAAGTGTCAGATATCATATATCTTCTTTTGTGCTCGTTTATACCTCTTTAATCGTCTTCCTGGTCCAGAGCACCCTGAATATTATATGTATTAACAAAATTTTCTAATCTTGTTGAATTTAACAATAATATCTCTAAAATTCTTTATGCAATAAAAAGAACTAATTCCACTAACTATTTCTGATATTTATGAAATGATACATTTTTGATAGTGATGGTTATGTATTAATATATAGGATCAATGTTCTTATGAATACAAAGACTCTAAAAATAACCTTATTTATGGACTTTCACGAGAGTATAATTGGCTCAGTCATAGCGTTAAGTGCTAAATCACTTTGAAGCTAGTCATTGGATCATTTTTATATTTTTTCTTGAGATGAGAATTTGTAAAATAGAAAGTAAAAAAATATTCCAGATGGTTTTGGGCATAAAATATTTTCTAATATCAAATCCATGTCTGTAAAGGTGTCAAATATTACACGATTTTGACTATTGCTACATGCAGTGTAATCAGATGTTTATACAACACAAGTAGTGATGGAAATCCGTAACTTAATATATTCACCTACCTTTAAACTGTTCTTTCTCATTTCTTTGAGGTCATGTAGTTAAAAATCTACTTCTCTCTACAATTTGTCGAAAAACGATAAAGAATGCAGGCTCGACAAAAGAAACTAAATACCGGGGGCAATACAATACCAGCTATAGAAAAAGTCTATTGTTTGGAGGATTAATTTGGAAACCAAAAGGAAGCAACTGCCATTGGGTTTCATGAACCAGTGAAGCTCTAGTATATACTTATTTTCTGAAAGTTCTATAATTAAATGCTGCTAATTATTTTATCTTAATTACGTGTTTAAATTGTTTACCAGAGTTTACGATAAAAATATAACAGTAAGCGAAAGTGTCTAGTTTCAACGTCGTAGCTTTTATTATTCTAAACAACTAGCTAAAACAGGATGCCGGAAAGGGATCATGGGCATGAAGAACGAGTAAAAAATTCACCTACTTATTATGAGTGCTAATAGGGTAATAAATAAAGGCGCCCGGTTCAACAACTTACCATAATATACTCTGTTGAATCACGCGAAGTAAATGAGCTGCGGCGTAAGAGAAGCAATAGCCAGGAAAAACAACAACGACTAGTACCACACATCAGCAATGCATTTATTCGAAACAACGACTATAATACACTAAAGAACATTGCTATATTATTGACATATGAATTATATAGGATATAGTATATATGATTCGTATGAGCTAAACAATCTGACTTGACAAGAGCGCACAAAATCCATCAAGGGAGGTAGTAAACATTCTGAATGAAAGAGCATCAATTAGTAAAGCTATAATGGAACTGTGGAGAGGCAAAACTGCCCATCTTCTCGAATGGATAGAAGCATTTGCTTGGGAATAACGGTGAGTCATATGAAAATCACTGAGAAAGTGAGTTGGAAGATCTAAAGACAATCTGCACAAATGCGATTTCTTAACAGGAGATCAAACTCAATGTGAATGCCGAGAATTGCAGATCACACAACATTTGATGCAATGTTCAAATTTGTAACTCAACATGCCGGATGGAATATTTGATATCCGCTAAAGAGAGTGCAATAGACGTAGCCAGCTTTTGGACAAAGATTTTATAATATTACAATAAGTTTATTGTTTTATCATAACATGCACTTTGTAGATATATATAGACAGACATTTATTTTTTTACTTTTAACTTTTGTTCTAGTCAAAGAAAGAATTTCATATTGTATATTTTATGTTTTTATACTTGCACCCATTTTATATTTTCTGGACACCATTAAAGAAAGAGCACACATAAGAACTATAGATTAAGATGACTCTCGGGTACGATCGTTGACGAAGCCTCCTCGAACCTAACGCATTCATAAAAAAGATTGTTTACCTCTTAAAATACACAATTTTTGCTTAATCGCCGAATAACACATGCGACTATGTATAATCGACTTCACTCGTTTATTATTTTTGTTACAAATAAAAATACAGTATAAAAGGTTTACAAAGTGAAAGAAAAAACATCGGTGAGCAACGGATGGTTATCTATCGGCAGCAAAGTTGTCTATAACTATGTTAAATCAGTTCCCACGCCCACGTAAATATATCGGAGCAGTAATGCAATCAAATGTGCATCGAACAGAGAACGAAAGATAAATGTGAAAGAAACGAAAAATTAAGGCCTCAGCACATGTCTTACTTCCAGCAAGCTACCATATCCTGCAGTATACGGATAGGAGCAGCGCCACACCGAACGAATCACACCGAATCTTCCCCATAATCAAACATTGTTTTCGGGGGCTAACATCCCTTCATAAAGCGTTATAAAAAAACCCGAACGAAACGTGTTGCGTAGTTGAAAAAATCGAAAAAGAAATTTAGGACGAAAAATAGTCCCACTCTAAAATTGAGTACAAAAAAGTTTCGAAAGGTAAGCGTGCCAACCCGAAGTCGAAAGTTGCTAAAAACTGTTTAGGCAACCTGAGGTTGACAGAAAATTCCAAGTGGCATTTTCGGATCGTAACAAGTGACCTGTTTTTGATCTATAGCGAATTTCTGGAAACACTTAATAATTAAAATTAAAATGTTAGCTATTGGAAAGAAAATTATAAACAAAACTATAGGGGGAGAGAGATATTCGATTTGAAGACTCGTCATTTCAGAGTGCTGTAGAATTATTTATTATTTATTTGTTACCAGCACCTTCCAACAGGTAAAACCTAATTGTAGTAAGAGTATACAGATATACGTATAATATAATTAATTAAAATTAGAAAAATAATTAAATGCTATATAAATCAAACAGAACGAAATACTTGTCATCTCAGAAATCAATTGTTTTCAATGTTTCTTTTTTCAATCTCTGCAGGTACACTTCAAATATATCTAATACCGCTGCAATGTTATTATAATATTTACATATGCGTATGAGTGGCAAATTCTACTTTTTTCAAGTGTTTGAATTTGAAACAGATCTAGTATATTTTTACAATTACATTCCCATTTAGAAATTGTCCTTTTACAATAGCAGTATCGTAAACATTTATACCGAATTCTTTCCAGTGCAACAATCTGGTAAGTGTAAAGGAGGTTCCAGATTATGCTAAATATTCTAATTTAGATCCTATTAGACAGTTGAACAATGCTATGAGAGTATTTATGTTTGGGAATTGCTTACATGTGCGTAATAGAAAACCTAGTGTCTTATAGGATTGATTAATTAGTAATTTTATGTGTTTATTGAAATTTAATTTATTGTTAAACGTAATACCTAAATGTTTTACTTCAGTTTGACGAACTAATGTCACAGAATTGATTTATATTTCCATTTAATGCTATTGATTTTTCGCAAATATTGTAATGGTTTTTAGTATAAAAGTTTAATATCAGATTAAAAAGGTAAAAAGAATACAGTATTAAATAACAAAGATGAATTTAAGTATGAGAAAGATATCGAAATGAAATGGAATTTAAAATTCAATTGAATAATGCTATATGAGAAACAGTAAGATTCTAACATAATTTAATTATTATCTGAAATGGGGTGGAGGATTAATGGCAAATACTTATTCGAGAATTATCATTTAACATAGGGGGTGTTAGATAAATATAATAAAGTTTCTATAGAGTGTTGCACTTTAAAAATATGTGCTCGCTTTTAGCTATCACGGTTACACCGAATTCACGTTTATAACGAATAATTTTGAAAGTATATTTGAATTACATTTTATTTAATGCATGTATTTCATGTTTATTACGAATTCGTTTCACGGGAATAGCGAATCAAAATTTAAGTATATATTCTTACGACTGGTCATTTTCATCTCCTAATAAAATGTAACTGAAAGATGTCATTTTGTTGTGACAATATTATAATAACTAAGGTTTTCTAGGAAAATAGTGGTCAGTTAAATTTCGTAGTAGGCCGCGTTCTCTAGCACTCTGTAGAATTACTACATCGTACGCACCGAAGTAAGCGCGAGCTAGTGGGCATTCTAAGCAACTCGGTTTTTCTTAGAATCCAGCAGCGCCCTGTAGGATCCAGTTTTTCGAAAAGAAATGGTGGGTTTCGCCCGATGTTATGGCTCAGTTTCGTTATCGCATTCTGCAAAACGAAAGTGTTGCGTCATAGCCACGTCTTAGCTATTGTATTTTTCTGAACAAAACCCTTTACAGAATTAAAAATACAATAGCTAAGACGTTGGCCTAGAATGCAACAAAAAGAGTTGCGAAAATATTCAAGTGGATGTATGTTTTTTGTCATATGTAGGTTCAGTTAAGAACTGAAGAATATCTCCATGGATTTCCTGCTAGCAGAAAGAGTTACATTAAACTTTAACAGGTAATGAAATCGGTAAATCTTTCCGATAAGAGAAAATTCATGGAGATATTCTTCAATTCTTAACTCAACCTGCATGTGAAAAAAACACTGTCCCAGATTTATTTGAACACGACTGTACCTACGAATTTTCTGGTTATGGAAAAATGTCCGGAGTCAAACGGAAAATTTTATCGGTTTCCGAAAAAGTAGAAATTATACGGGAGTTGGAAATTTGCTCAATTTATGACCTTCTTTGATATAACGAATAACGGTTATTACGAACAAATATAGCGGTCCCGTGGAATTCGTTATAACCAAGTTCTGCTGTATTTATAAGTATGTAAACACAATTTAGTACAAAAACATGTATACATTTGTAACCGGCTAAACTTACTAAAATAAATCCTTTATAAAAGTTATAAGCTGTTTGGAATATAAAAGGGTTGTGAATTAAACTAAAATTGGCGTGGAGAAGATAAAAAGTATATTTTAAAAGATTAAAAGATGTGAAGACGATAAGGATGAAGGAAATGGATGTGGTGAGAATACCTAAGTAATACAGTTATAATCTACAAAATCAAATTTCTGGAATGGGATGCCGAACTGAGTTTATTGTCAAATTACATTGCATCATATGAATTGGATAACAGGAAATGGTTTTTACTGACAGAGGTTTACATCGACATTGTTAGCAGAGTAAGCGTTTTATGGGGTGGATAGGAGGTTTTCATCTAATGGAGTTCTAATTCGACAAGCTTGTCATTGAAGTGTCAACTTGTAACTTGCATCTAGTCGAAGTTCGTGATACTAGGTCGTCGGTGGCTTGAGGATTTTGGTAGAAAGACGTGGATGACGTTTGCTGCTGACAGTTCTGATGGAGAAAGTTGGTAGGTGCCTTATCGTGTTTGGCCGGGGTCTTTGCGGATCCAGGTGTTTGGTGGAGTTCGCACGAGGATTTGTTTGGACGTTGGGAGATCTCTATAAGATTGCAGCATGCGTTTGGATTGGTAAAGAAGAGTATCGAGGTTCATGAACAGGTGACAGAATACAGGTATTTAAGTAAAAACTGAAAGAAAAATATAGAAAGGGTGAAGTGAGGTAATTTTAAACTTTGATATTGTTGAATAACAAGTAATGTAACGAGAAGGTATTCGTAATTGATTTTGCACTTGCATAATTTGAAGTGACAGGTGACACACGTACAAGTTGTCATGAAATAAAAGAATCAAATTTCAGGAAAAAAAGCAGTCTATATTATGAGCGAATCCGACCTGTGTTTCAGTTATGAGTAAAATGTTGTCTACCAGAGCTAGAGGTTGTAATAATATTGATAATCCATAATTATAAATAAGAAAATGAGGTACTTAAAATTCAATTTAGAAAAAGAATTGATTGAAAATAAACTAAAGTATAGTAAAAGTCAAATGTAATAGTTAAAATATTTATTATTGTTATAACATAAAACCATTTTCATACATAAAGACCATTATAACATAGTCAATTATAACATAAAATAGGCGCCACAACTTGGAGCCAGAAAAATATGTTACAATAAAACATTTGTTAATATTAAATTGTAGGTTGTTCTTTTGGGTCCACTGATACACTGTATCCAAATCTGATTGTAACTCTTGACAATGTTCAACTGTACTAACCTCTTTGAAAGTTTTAAAATCATCGCCGTATAATAAACAGTGATAATATTTAACACTTTTGGTCATGTCGTTTATGAATAGTATAAATAATAAAGGACCCAAGTTTGACCCTTGTGGTACTCCAGATGTAGCTAGAAAAACATTTGGTTTGTACCCCATATACCTCGCCATATACTCAACAAACTGTTTCCGTTCACGCAGATACGATTTAAATAGATTTAAAAGTTTAATAGTGAAACCCATTTGCGACAGTAGACAGCAATAATCTACTTTAGCAAATGCTTTGCATAAATCTGGGTGTACTACATTTAGCTGATTTGGTCTTTGCAGCGTTTCCGAAGCAGTTTGGGTGAAATAGCAAAGATTGGTTGCTGTAGATCTGCATTTTAAAAAACCATGTTGGTTTATGGCGATTAATTCTTTTACTTGATTATAAATATTATTATACAATACGTATTCATACATTTTCACAAAAACGGAATTATACAAATAGGACGATAATTTTCAACATGTGTTTGTTCCCCAGACTTGAAAATAGGGCATATATTTGACGTTGACCATTCATTAGGATAAATACCAGATTCCAGTGATAAGTTTATTATTTCATTTAACACATCAACTAAGTATTCAGCACAATCTTTTAAAATGTATACAGGAATATCATCCAGACCCACCGATTTATTGTTTTTTAAATTCTTAATAGCTTTAAGGATTTCATCTTTATTAATACGTAAAACGGTGATAGTATATTATTTGAGGACGGTTATATTAAATCATTTTCACAAATTTTTTGGATGGGTTATATACCGTATGAAAATAATCTGCGAATCCTTTTACTATCTCATTTCCACTTTCCCGTTTACGCCCCTCAAAATATAATATAGGGGATAAATTCGGCTTTTTCTTTCTACTACTGAAAAAAATGACATTTTCAGGTGTTTCTCTTAATTGAGTTTCAATCGCGTTTAAGTACCTTGAATGTAAATTTTGAATTTCTTGTTTTAATTTGGCTCTGATTCTTTTATAATGCAAGTTATAACAACTTCATTGAGTTTGGTTACATTTCTTTTTATAATGTTATTTTCCTCTTACATACGTATTGTTAAGTATTTCCTTAAAATCTTATACTTTAAAATTAGCTTCTTCTCCTTGATTCACACAGAATTCCGAGAAATAGTTTTTAAGCAATGGGAATTACAATTTTGGCCATTAAGAAAGAAACTACAAGCAAAAGGAGATTTATTAGTTTTTGAGTAATCTGTGCTTGTATGAAATATTATGGTTTAAGATATTTGCTGGGAAGAAATACGGAAACAAGAAATGTTAATAAATTGTACATTACCAACACCATGTACTTTAAAAAAGTTTTGGAATTTATTCTACCTGTTGCTAAAGGTTTCCTCGAAATTCTCTTTCTTGGTCCATGAAGCATACTTGAAAGATCTAAAATAATCATATATGAAATTTGCTTTGTGTTTTTTGTTTTATTTATTCAATATAAGCTCTGAAATATTTGAGAACTACTACTACTAGCCAAAAAAATAAAAAGGGTTGAACAACAGCCATAGTAAAATTTATTGATGAGGAATCCTTATTTTCATGGCGTTTTCGCATTTCACTTCTTGCTAAGGATTTCATTTAATTTCCGTGCTTTAAAGTTTGCTTTTTTTCTGGCTGAAAGTCTGACCATTATGAAAGACCAACGAATTCCAAAAGTATCAGCTGTAGTAAAGGTATATAACATGAAAAAGTCTCTTTCTTTTCACCGTTTTAGAATTATGTTTGTTGTTAAACAATGAACATGCTGTGTTTCTTGATTTAGTTATATACAAAATATCTACGAACAAGCTAAATTATCAGAAATGCAATCCTTGGTATGAGGAAATAATGGGTCTTTTATTTTCAGATGGTTCTTCAGTAATATTTGTTATTTTGCTCTTCAAAAGTTGCTTTTCCTCTCTGGAATATATGGAAAGTAGTTAAAATGGTGGTTAGTAGGAAACAAAACAAATTTCCACATTGTATGTTCTATTTACAATGAAAAATATAGCACGTTGTAGTTTGCTGATACTGTTTACTATTTATTTGCAATGTTTGGACAAGTTGCCCTAGATGGCTGAATGGTCACCTGTTTTGCAACATGGTCAACACGTCGTTCTAATACTAGCAGTACGGCTTCGCCTCTTATTCTGTCACAAATACAACAACTACAAAACGGCAATCGGTGTGAAGCAAAAACGCAATCAATCGTCGATTGAGACCAGATCGAGTTTGCAAATTATTTTGAAGTTAAGGTGGTTCAAGAAAGTGCGATTTAATTTAAATTTATTAACTTCTTGAAGTTGCTTGGAAAAAGTTTCTAAAGCACGCAACGTAGATACAAACCTGAAAAGACGAAACGCCTTTAGCCATTTAGTGTGATCCTAGAACACGACATTCTTGAGACGAGCTCTCTAAAAGACGTGAAAAGTTGGGACAATCATCCTTCGATGATATGTGCAGCTATCGTTGCATCTTTTCAGCTCCCCGTAAACCCTGGACTAAAGTTTTTGCTCGGCATTTTCGAGTATTCACTTGAGCGATTCTCGGGAATTCCGAAGTAGATTGAGTGCAATGACTAACAACCTAATTACAGTCTAACCCGCGACTCTGACATTAGGTGCAAATAGTGAAGTGTACGTGCGGGTCTCATCGAGCCTTAGCCACAGTCGAACCAGTTATAATCTGATTAATCCTGCAAAGTAATAATTTCCGGCCAACTCGACACCCTCCGTTTCCTGTCCCGCATATTCGCACATTAGTCCGGCGCTTGCGCTCCTCTGCCACCTTTATGATCAATCAACTAATTCTTAGGTTCCTGGCAAATTGGACGGCCCGACGAGGTGCACTCTCTGTTCGAAGTAACTGTTAATCCCAGGTCCGTAGCGGCAGCGAGGCAGGGTGGGTCGAAGCCCCCCTTCAGGCGATTTATGTAATTTAAAATCTTAGAATAGTTAATTTCTAAAAACAATCTGTACAGTCACAAGTTCGGTTGCGAATATTTTACACTACTTCGTTAACATCTTTAATCTGTAATTTTGTTTTGTAAAATACACTGACGAAAATCGAAAATGGTAGAGCTTTTATTGGGTTATACACAAAAGACAATTTCGAGAACAGTACACTATCATTAGTAGTCACTGTCATAATATAGGAGTACAAGAAACAATTGGTTAAATAAATAATTATACTAAAGTACATACATTTGGAAAAGAAAAAGAAAATCAGGCTTTTATCATCAAATCAAGACACATTCACCGTTCCACCAAAAGATCCGTATTTTTACGTCGCGTCGTGTAGAGATTTAAACATAATACTGGCCTGTTTAAAATAAACAAAGAAAGATACACGTGGACGGACGGAGCCTGAAGAAGAAGAGCACATCTGAGTTTTTCCTATATTAGCATCAAATTTGAATAACCTGCGTTTTGAAGCCAAAGATAACCAGAAATTCCTTTATTCTCCAGGTCAAGAAGTTTCCACTCCTGTAAAAGATTAAGGTCAATATCATGAACATTAACAACTGTAAATGAATTGAGAAAATTGTCAAGTTGGGAATCTCTTTGAATGGATCGATGGAAAGTTTATCAATAGTGCACTAAAATATACTCAACTGAAGAAAATGGATGTTCAGATTGATTTTTCTACTTGCTGTCTTCATCGATTTTATTGGTTCACATTTTTCTACCGGTTGCCATTTATTCTGCTTTATTTCAAGCTGATCCCATCTGTTTCAAGTATGCCCCTATTTCGGCGTTTCATTTACTTCTTAGTCTACGTTTTGCTGTCTTTTTGGTTCTTTCCATTTTCCATAATATATCATTTCTGCTGGTCTTGTTATTTGCATTATAACCATATATCCAAACCATCACATGGAATTGATCCTTGTTGCACGTTCAATAGAGTTTATCTCTACTATTCTTCTTATTTTTCCGTTTCTCACTTTATCCAACAATTGTTAACCTACTTTTTTCCTTAGCATCTTAATTTCCCTTGCCTGCAGCCTTTCTTTCTATTATTTCCCACTATGTCCATGTCTGAGATCCTTGTTGGAATATACAACAATCGTGGACAAGAAGGAAATACAGTTAGATTCATTCGTTATGGTATAAACAGTTGAGATATTGTATAACGGACTCAGGACTCCATATTTCTATACTAGAGAAAAACGATTAAATCATGAACAATTAACAATCATCAATAGAGATCTTAAATATGAAATCACAATGAAAGTTCGTACAACATAGATCGTACTCTGGCAGACACTAAATAAAATAATCGACTTAGAAAACTAGTTAGAGAAATGTATACCGACTAATGTCAGCGTTGAGGTTGATTTTTCCACGTGCTGTCTTCAGCAATTCTCTTACTTCACATGTTCCTATCTCTTACCATTTCTTCTGCTTTATTCCAAGCTAGTCCTATCCTTTTCAAGTGTTCCATTTAAGTCTTAGTCTATATTTTGTTTGCTTTTTTCTCCTCATTTTCCATACTATTTTTGCTAATTATTGAAATTCTAACCATATGTCTAAACCACAGCATGGAATTAATCCTAATTCAATCTTCAACCGACTTTAATCATACTCTTCTCCTTATTTCTTCGTTACTCACTTTATCCAACAGAGATTATAATATGTACATGTTCTGAAAATTCACTATTCCAGCAGTGTAGTTATAATAATAAAGCAAAACCATTTTTTAAATAATTTAATTTAGATTGTATAGACTGTGCCATCTATACGCAGAAGGAAAATGACGTAAATGAAATATTTGAAAACAGTATACATTTTTATTCCTATTCCTAAGTGTGCGTAACTACATGATGTTCCCCACAGACGAAGAGTCGTGATTTATGGAAGTAAAAATGAAACTTAATATAATCTTCTTGTGTTATTTCAAAAAATGTTTGAAACTCCTGTGATGAAAAACTTGGGTGACCAAAGTTCTGTTTAGCATTTTGAGCTTCCTTGGCCCTCACCTCCCCCAGCGGTAACAGCGAAAGTTTGTAAACACATTGTTGTATAGCTATATGCTTATCAATAGTAAAATATATGTATATGTTCTTCTTCTCCAACCTGCTATACCGCCCAATATCCAGCATAGGCGCCCTCCAAATTTTCTCATTTTTCCCTTGCCTCTGTGGTTCGTGTCTACTATAGTCTTTCTATTTTCTTATGTCGTCGCACCACTTTATTATTGGTCTTCTTCTACTCCTTTTTTCAGTCAACGAGTTCCATTGAAAGATTACTACAGTGAATCTATTTTAACTGCGTAACTCGTATTTTTTTTCTCGGAATGGAATACCTAGCAGTCCTTTCACGGCTTCTTGTAGAATCATCAATTATGTGATTACCTGTTTCGTAATCGTTTATATTTGGGCCATATCAAGAGCACAAACAGTTGCATAATATAGTACACACATTGTGATTTTCTAGTTTTAAAAGATTTTAGGCAATTTACGGCAAACAGCCCATCTTAGTCTCCTTTCTAGGTTCATACTGAACATAGGTACACATTTTTTACACATTTTTGATTGCTAGGGTCAGCTTCTATGTGCACACTCCGTTCATAGTTTTTACCTTGAGACCTACCTTTCTGGACTTTTTCGAAAACGCTGTTTCTAATAGAATTTTTTAGTAAGGGTTCGAGCAAGTTATCTAGTTAGTAAGTCAGTGCTTAGACGTTATACGTTTTTAACGAAAATGTAGTGTTTACTCCCATAGCTGATATATGACACTCAATGTAGAAAAAGTAAAGTTAAGGCGCGACATCTACGTTGGAATTAGGCCTGAGACTTGGGGGGTTAGGGTCGCCAATTATTCTTTCCTTAACCGAGTCGTGCAGTACACCGTTTATGGTACTGGATGATGTGGTTACTATCATTCGACGACTGCCTTGCTTTCCTACTTCCAGAACCGTGGTTTCGGTACTAAATTTTTAGAGCGCCAGTTGCCAAGTGAGAGGATTGAACCTCTCACCTTAAAGCTCGATTACGCAGGCGCTATTGCTCTCAATGAAAGAAAAATAAATTACGGTACAATACCTTGTCGGTTTATAGGATAGTTGTCCTAGAATATAATATATCTATATAAAACTCTTGAAGGGTATGGTGCCCTAGCAATCAGGCGTGCCCTCCTGTAGAAAGAGGTTGGCTACGGGCCTGGTTAATCCGTCTGCGAGCTACCACCGTACAGTTAACAGGAATTAAATCCCAAATGAAACAGAAACGTCACCGGCTCTGATTAAGCCGCTTCAACTCCCCAGTTCTTAATTAGTTATTAGATTAAAGTCGGTCAACTGTATTCTTTGCCGGAACGTCTGTAGTTCTTGTCGGGGCGGTCTCCCCTTCGACAAAAAAGGCCACGTTTGTTTCTCGGGCGCCATGAATTGTAGCACTTGTATCGTACGCCAGAAACCACAATGGGAGCAAAAGGATGTGCTGTAGGATGACAAAAACCACCCGACAAGAAACAGCGTTTGTGCTTTGAGATATATTGCCTACGGTTCGTCGGAGGCCACTAAGTTGCCGATCGTCGGCCGGTCATTTGCTAGGCGGGAAATATTTGCGGCCGCAAAATGCAGAATCGTCACCTACAGCGATGGATAAGCCAGGATAATCGGCGAATGTATTTCCGGAGTAACAAGCTCGTGAGCTCTTATTAATACGATCTTTCAAAGCAGCTGTTGTAATGCCGGCTGTATAGGCGGGGGCGCAATAAACGCTATATCCGAGTGACTGGATTATTCGAAAGCTGTTTCGTTTTTAATGGTCCCGGTATGCTACTTCTATTCGGTTAGTCCCGAATATCGATCCGTCGGGGGTGTCAGCTCACTTAAAGGGTTTCTACATACATGGCAAGACGTTAAGATGCCTTTCGAGTGGTGTTCTAGCGTGGAATGCTACCACCCTCCACGCCGACTGCAGGGTTGATCGGTTGATCCGGCGATCGTCTGACAACGATCGGTTAATCGGTTGTTAACTCGGTTCCGTTTTTGCGACCTTGCGGATCCCGTCCACCAACCTGCGTCATATTTCCTGAGCCCGTAGCTACAGTCGCACAAGAAGACCTCGTAATCGTTTAGAGTGGGTAACCACAACATCGGTCGGTTAATGGACGAGGCCCATGTGTGTCCCGTTCACAGCGATTGCTTGCGCTCCCTGGAGGCTTCGGGCCAATCAGCGACGTCGGTTAGCGTCACGACGGCACGTTTTATGATGGGCATGTGCCTGCTCGACACACTCCTGAATATTTCAATGTTTTCATTTGCAATAAATTATACGACGATCGACACACCGCACACTCACAGTCACCCTTCCCTGCGAGCTATTTATTTTTAACGAAATGCGCACGACGGAGGAAATATAGCGCACGAGATAAAACTGCGGGTACAACGAACGCCCCGAGTTACCTAAGTTAACCGTATGGTTTCCGTTGTATGCAGAAATGGGCTGGTTTCCCGAAAAGCTCGGCGATGGTGTTGCCGGTTTCGCGGATCACCGGCAACCTATGAATAATTTAGTAGTCGCATATCTAAACATGTTGCGGAACGCACGGCAGGTCTTCTTTGAATGAACGCTGATTGCGGACTTTCGATGCCCCTTTCCGGTTTGCTTTAATCATCGTAGTCACCTTCTTCATGTATTAAGCCTGTTGGCTTGTTACGACATCATGTTGGTTGTTGTTTCTATATTGGACGTCCAACATTTCATATTCCTTTACTTGGTGTATATTCATATAGTTTTTGGTTGATTAATACTAAATGTTACTTCCACTTTTCTCTATATTTTATTATATCCTCTTTAAATTAAAAATAGCTAATCCATCAGAAATATCTTCATTCTTTGCGTCGTCAGTCTGCTAAGGTATATCTGCTATTGACATAAAGAATCGTCTATATATGTATATAGTAAACAAAGTGTGCGATAATGGATAACGGATACCACTGGCCCACACCCTGATGTATGTCTGTCGATTTACTGTTTGCTGATGCCCCATTGAAAATTGGATATGCGCGTACAGGCTTTGTGTTGTAACCCTTGTCTAACACTATTTGCCACAATTTCTAATCACCCTGTTAAAAGCGTTTATGAAATCTATAAACTATAAAATATGTTAGCATGTTATATTATCTATGTTGGTTAATAATGAAAATGAAATCTATACAGGATTGCCCTTTCGGAAGCCATGCTGTGTGTCACTTAACAGATTTTCAGGCTTGCTTTAATATTTACGCTAAATTCCACTGCGTAAGCCGCAAGTTGCAGTTTGGGAACAATGGACATTATTGAGCAGCTGCTGGCGGATTAAGGCCTGCTTAATTCTCGTTTGTGTAAATCGGCGGGTGTTGAATCCCGGCTCGGCCAATAAAAGTTAAGTAGGTGTATTTGAACAAAGCGTAGCGAGTAGCCTTTTTATATTATTCCAGAACTGCGACGTCCTCGTAACGGTTCGTTTCCCTGCATATCGAAATAACACTGCGGCAGTGGTTGCAACTTGCAACCCTCCTGCACCTGCTGCCGTTATTCTTGCTGATACCCCACTCGAGTGATAGCCTTTTGGCATGCACTAGACTACTCATGCGATCGCGGTAAAATATTTCTCAATTTCAGCAACAAGGGCGCCGCAAAGAGTTTTTCAAAAGGGTGATTCGAGAAAGTAAAGTTCTTTAGAGGATGTTTTCTGAATGTTATATTAGCGAAATACTTAAACGGATTTTCTCACTGCTTCTAATGTTTTACATAAGCCGTACATACGCAGATGATCTGATTGGCCATTCTCAAGATAATTATCTGGCCTTCTCACGGCATCATTTTCAAATAATATGCCAGTAAAACGGTTTACAATCTTAAGAAGATTAGACGAGATTGAGTCTTATTCGAATGGTATTACTATACGCTCGTCCTTAGGTGACGATTATCGGACTCCAACCATTCTTCCAGTGCTCGAGAGTTTTGGTCTATTTCCGTCTCCAGTTAAGAAGTTACAATGTTTCTGTTTAAAAATACCTTCTGCTCAATTTCGAATTTTCTGATATTTTGATCTTTACAAAACTTGTACTTTGCCAAAATATTGCAAATTTCAATATGTGTGTAATAGATAGGGTACTAATTAGCTATGGGTAATAATATACTGAAGCTTTACTTTATATTATACCTTCACATATTGACAATGATGGCAGTTAATACATTTTAAAACATGAAGTCTCATTTTTTTCTTAAATTTCTATGCCCTATAGAGGGTACCGGATATCTTGTAGTTAAAACCTTTTAATCCAATTTCCCCATGCCTTCCGGTCCATCTCTAACAATTTCATTTCATCTCTTGTCTATACCTTCTATTTTCTGCCGCCAGTTTTTTCTGGCTCTTCCTCACCTTCTCTTCATTAATCTTCTTGTCTCCATTATTTCTTTGACTAGCCTGCTTTGGTCTATTCTTAATATGTGTCCGTACCAATGCAGTTGCCTTTTCTCTACCTTTTTTGTAATTACCTCTGTATTTACTGTTTGCCATATCTGTTCATTTCTTTTTCTACCCATCTTCTTTTTTTCGTTATTTTTCTCAGGTATTTTATTTCTGCGGCTATCATTGTTCCTTGATACTTTTCTTGCAAAGCCCAAAATTCGCAGGCGTATATTATGCTGGCACAGCTATTGTATTTTAAACCTTCAGTTGTGTATTAAGATCTATTCCTTTTTTTCAAAAATGCTTTTGTTTAGTGCATAGTAGATCTTTGTGCTCTTATTTGTTCTATTAGCGATGTCTTAATCTACCTTTCCGTCTTCCGATATTTCACCCCCTAGGTATTCAAATGCCAGTACATTATACACAATTTGGTCTTTGATGTCTATTATCCTCTCTTCGTCTTGTGCTCTGTTGTTGCTTATCATTATTTTATATTTGTTAATATTCGCTTCCATTTTAATTTCTTCTATCCATTATTTTATGGGTGTCTGCTATTAGGCTATATCATCTGCGTACATGAGGCAATATACTTTAACTGGTCTTAGTCTGTTACATACTATTACTGTGTGCTACTATATTGTTCTTTGCCTTGTGTTCTTTAATATTCTGTCCACTACTACTTTGAATAGCAGTGGACTCAGAATATCTCCTTGTTTGACCCATATTTCTTTTTTAAATTTATTGGATTCTTCCCCATTTATCTGCACTGTACCTCTTGAGCTGGCACTTTTAACTTACTACTTCTTCAACGTTACAGCCCTTTATGGGTTTTAGTCTCTTTTACAATACTTATCCAGTGTTTTCCATTCTTTATCACCACTCTCCAGTTTTAGATTTTTATTGCTACCATGTCTTTGTGAATTAAATCTCTCCACCTTTCTCGCGGCCTGCCCTGCCTCTTGCTCTGCCGTATCCAGGATCCCAGTTCATAATAGTTTTTGCCATCCTGTGCGATTCCATCCTTGGGAGGTGTCCAAGGCATCTTAATCGTTGTGCCTTGACAAAACGGACTATGTCTGTTCCTTTTTGTGGTTATGTTCCAACATATTCTAGTACCTACCCCCCCCCCCCCCCTTCTTCTTAATATTTTTATTTGCATGCTATTAAGTTTGTTTTGCTGTTTTATTGTTAGGGCCCACGTTTCGCATCCATAAGTTATTACCGGTATTATGATACATCTATATATTTTAAGCTTTGTGTTATAACTGAGGATTTTAGAGCGTAATAGCTTCTGTTTCCCGCTTGAGTTCTTCTTGTTATTTCGTCGCCTAAGTTCTTCGAACTGTTCAAAACAATTCCATGTACTGTTTCTTTCTACTGCGTCGAAAGCAGCTCATATAAGTCTATTCTATATAGTTCAGGAACAGTTCTTCTCCATTTTCCACTTTCTTTTCTATTATACTTCTGAGTATATATATTGCACTGGCCACCCTTTTGTTGTGCCTTTAAATATGCAAACTTTTAAATATTGATGTTAATTAGGTATTTGAAATTATTAATTGCCTTCCCTGAATAGTAATGTCAATTATTTCTTTTATGATAGAGCCTGAAACTCTTACAGGGCCGGGATCTGTTATCTAGTTACTTGATAGTGAAAAATTGATTTTCCAATATTTTAAAAACCTCATTCAAATCGTAAGTCACATCTGAATGTCAACTAAAGGTCAAAAATAATTTTCAAATTTAAATGACAAATGCCCAATCGTTACAGTCTTCTGTCTTTCAGCTGCAATGTACCTCTCTCCAACAGACAGCTAGCTCCTACTGCCCAACACCAACAAATCTCAAACTCCCGTCAGCTATCAGCAAACCTTGACCTCCATCTGTCACAGTCCACGGCTACCTGGAACGCTCCTTCTTTCCCCTTTGGAAGCTCCACTCAACAACACATATCCTTGTGTAATCCCATTTTACTCCCGTCACTTGTCAAATGTAATATTCAAAATAAAGCTAACCCAATATGCCTCTTTAGTACTTTACTTGTATGTAACAATTCTTCTATCCATTAGTTTCGTCTACTATTTACCAGTAATCTTCTTTAGTGAATTCTTCTTCTATGCTTGTTCTTTCAAAATTTCATTTTCTTATAATCTCGTAGATCTCTATTCCCTATCTATCCCAACCATAAATATAAGTAATAAACAGGGATATTTTCCATATTTTTAATAACACCAAAATTATTTAATACATGGTTTTAGTTTGTTATTTTTCTCTCTCTTAAACAAATGCCTTAACTACCCCATATCATTATTGATGCCTTCTAGTCTATATTCTTATTTGATATTCACCTACTTAATTCTACCCTTATTAGAATTTAGCACTTGTCATTGATTTTTAATATTTTATTTATTTTTAATCCACCTGTAACCTTACAATAGCTATCTTTCAAATACTAATTTGCCTTATCTAGAATTTATTCAAAGAACTATTTAAATATCATCAACTATTACAATGGGTTGATATGGGTTGTAATAACATCCCAAGCTTGCTGTCTGATCTACATAGTACACAAAACTTATACAGTCTGTTTGATTTTAGCTGTCACAGCAGGTACCTCGGCTATTGTTAGAGATATGACAAAATGTTATAGGAGAAAAGTTGTTCTATATTTTATTTTCTATTGTCTGCCCTAGCCAGCAAAACAAATGACCGTCAAATGTGTTAGATGTAGCAAATACATTCAAAATTTTAAATGGAACGTACCCAATTTTGTTACATATTTTAAAACTGCAAAAAAATATCTTATCTATCAATTAAAAACAGAAATCGCCAATTAAGTAACAAATGCACGCTTAGGCGAATTGAACACATCGTTTTGAGACGGTAGGCGGTGAAAACAATTGCTGTAGCTTTAATGTCTGACTAACTGAGTAAATTCCTATGTATTGTTATTTTCATCTTAAGTAGCACGAAATGGGTAATAATTATTCTAATGATGAAAAAAATGGATATGCTAAGAGTTTACATCAGATTGATGTAATGACAATAATAATATATCAGAAATATTCTCCCACAACCCAATAACCTCAATTTAGACAAAGGTTACTTACTCTTTTTCTTCCACGTAGCAAGTACTCATTTCTAAAACCCATTTGCTAAACAGTTCTATGGTTCATTCTTCCGAGAGCCTCTACCAAACCACTCAAAACTCAAATAATACTACGATTGAATTTGACATAACTACAATTAATTTCGCACAGAATGATATACGAAAAAAACATTTCAATTTTAACCCATTGTCGCCAGGTCAACTTCACCATTTCTCCTTAAAATGTGCGCTGAAACTTTATCGCTTTCAATTATGGCAATCATACAACAATTTTTTAACGAATCCAATTCGTATGGGAGAGTATTTAAGAAATGGAAATTATATGAAAAGTTTCTCTTAGACAATGATGTTCTCCTGCACAACCAGCGCGGTTCCTTTCTGGTTGTTCCGTGATATCAAATCTACTTCAGTATGTTGATGTGTGAATAAAAACATTTGATGATGGTATTCCCACTGATGTAATCTGCTTAGATTTTACAAATGGCTTTGGCCAGGTTCCCATAGAACGTCTCTTATATCGCACCTTTAACATCCGCATCGAAGGCACACTTTCCAACCCATATCCCGTTCTAAGCGGTGTTCCTCAAAGCTCAGTTTTAACACCCATATTCTTCCTGCTATACATCAGCGACCTCTCTACAGCTACATTATCAGGCACTAGTCTTTTCACCGATGACACAAAACTATTTAACCTTTTTCTCTTCCGAAAACGTTCTCTAAACAATATTTACGAATGGTACACCAAGGGGCTACTAACTGTAAACGCGGACAAGTGTATTGTTTTAAATATCGGTACGAATAACCCGCAGTATTTGCTAGGTTGCGTAGTGTTAAAACCGGTGTGTGACCAAGTTGTTCTTCTTCTTATAGTACCTATCCGTTTCGAATGTTGACGATCATCATAGCAATCCGTATTCTGTCAGCTGCAGCAATGAAGCAGCGCACTGTTGTTGTGTTAAACCATATTCAAAAGTTCTTTAGCCACAATATTTTTCTTCTTCCGAATCCCTTTTCCGTCCATTTCTCCTTGTAGAATCAATTGCAATAACTCGCATCGCTCGCTATTTTTCATAATATTCCCTAGGTATTCTAGCTTATGCGCTTTTACTTTTACGAACAGCTCTGTTTCTTTGCCTTTGTCTAATTGGTGGTATGTTCTATCAAAGGGATTTTCAAAATACGTCGGTAGTTAATGACAAAAAGATTGAAGTCTGTAATTTAACATTTAAGGTTGTTTTACTTTTTCTAATATTTTTGAGGGATATAACAATCAGCTATTTTTGTTTAAAATAAGAGAACTAATCTTTTATTATTAATTAGTCATTGTCGAGACACAAATTTAATAAATAAAACGTAACGTTTCGCTACATAAAATTAGCTTTATCAGACATTGTTTAACAAGTATGTTACAACAGGACATTTTGTACATGAAGTTTCTTTTTTTTTTGTTAAGTCTTTGTGGGGTTCTCTTAAACGAAGTCTTCTTGATGGTTAATATGTGCATATCTTCGGTGTTAATTCCATAGATAAAATTTAACAGTATTATCATTATTCTGAGACTTTTATAATATGCGATAAGATTTCGTTTTATTTGGATTGCATCTTTGTGGAAAAATGACTTGATTATTCTTCTTAGAGTGATTTTCAAGATTTGTATCAATAACTTCAACATGTGTCTGACCTTGAATTGCGTAAGCTGTTTATTCTTCTTTTTATGTGTTTTGTAGTTGTTCTAAATAAGATATTCCCAATATATAAATAAGTTATGAACATTCAAGAAGTTTTCCATTGTAAGGCAATTGTTGGATGTGGTGCTCACTGCTAAACCCTCTTGGCGGACAGATTAGTATTGTATCTAATTGTATAAATACTTTTGTACTCGAGTAGGTAATTATTTTACGGTTTTACTTGCTTTGTATAATTAATAAAAGTTTGTTGCATTTTTCAATGACCATTTTAGTTTCTATAATTTCTGACAGCAACGCCTGTGACCCGCGACTATCACGTTTTATTAGTTAAAGATGTTTTTTAGTTAAACTTTTCGAAGTGGTTTGAACATTTCTATGAGTTAAAATTTAGTACAATTCGCATCATTTAGTTTGAACAAATTTATTTGTTTTTTATAATATTATCATTGTTTTGTTTAAAACTTCTATATCAGTTTTGTAATTAATGACATCTTTCTTTTTATTTCAATTCACTCTAATAAAGTCTTTTTAAAAATGTCTTTCGTTTTGTAAAATTTTTTGGATTGTTAAAATTGAAATTATAAAAATTATCTACCGCGTAATCTGAAAGAGCTGTGTTTGGTCTATTGAGGTTTGACATTTTTGTTTTTATTGATTGTTGGTGTTGTGTCATTTTTTTTTAATACTGTTTAGTTTGTCCAATATAGGTAGCTTCGCAATTATTGCATTATACTTGATAAGTGATATGAGATTTAATTTTTTTTCCACTGCCCTTTTAATTTTTATAAAACATTTTATGTAAAGTGTTGTGGTTTTGATATGCAGTATAAATGTTATTTTTTAGTATTTTTTTTTCTATTTTTTCTGATAGCCCTAGTACATATGGAATTGTTGTGTAAATTTTGGTTATTTTTGTTGGTTGTTGAACATTTAAAAAGGTTGGTTCTAGATTTGTTAATTTATTCTTATTGCTTCGTGACTGTAAAATGTTTAATCTGTTTTTAAATGTTATTATTAATAAATTCTAAAGGGTAATTATTCTGTATCATAATATTTGTTATTATATTTAGATTGTTTTTTTAATGTTTTTTTGTCAGATAATCATACGGCACGATCAACAAGACTGATATAACACTTTTTTAATATTTAGTAGTGGTATTAGAGAATTAATTTAAATATCTATTTGTTTTTGTTGGTTTTCTGTACCAATTAGTACTTATTCTTCCCGTATTTTCTCTTGTTAGTGTGAGATCTAAAAAATGTAGTGACTTGTTATTGTTTTCCTTTTCTATTTTATTCTAGGGTGAATTTTTGTAAAATTGGTTCAATTTGTTTTTTGTTTAATCCCATAATTATATCGTCTACATAACGTTGGTAAAATGTAATATGTTTGTCATTATTAATAATTTTATTTGCAATGTCGATTAGGGCTAAATCGGCAATGGTGCTTGATATTAGTGAACCCATCGGTACTCCGAATTTTTGGCTATAAATTTTATTATTATAAAAAAAATAAGTACTATTTAGAACAAATTTTAGTGCGTCTTAAAAGTCATTTTTTGGAATGTTAGTGAATTCGTTTATTCTTTGCCAATTGTTTTCGACAGTTAGTAAGGCTAGATCTGTTGGAATGTTTCTATATAATGATACCACGTCAAATGATATTATTTCATTGTTTTATGTACTTTTGGTTGTCTATTATTTCTTTGAATGACCAGGAATTTTTGACACTTAATTCGTTTTTATTCTATACTGTTTACATAAACCCTTAACATAAAATTTCGGCTTAGACCGCGTAGTATTTGTAGATGAACACCCAGCATTCTCTGGATTAATGCGCCTTGCACCTTGTGAACTCGAGCAAAAACCCGCGCGATGACCATGCTCTTTGGTGGTTCGTGTTGTTTGTGTATCTTGAAAACGAGGATACTTAGGCAAATTTGGCCTTTTTGCTGGTTGTGCATCCATATTGACTAACGTTTCGCAAGACCTTGCAGCTTGCATCATCAGAGTGAAAGTCGCGACAATATTTTTCGAATACAAAAAGTATGGGTTGGATATGCCAGTTAAGGATATTTCTGCCCAAACAGTGGCTTTTGGCTATGTAATGGACTTTGATGTTTCTCACGGGCATTCTCCTCAGACCAGTAACGACAATCGAAGTCAAATTACGATGTAACAATTATTTTATCGATAAAAACTGCGAACACAAAACGCACGTTGTTGAATATCAAAACGTTCCATTGTGAGATGGCTACATTGTGACAGAAAATATCCAAGGCTTAATTTACTCAATGCATAAAACCAAAGAATTATATCGTAACAGGACACCCTGTACAATATGTCGTTAGTAGTTAAGTAATTTATTATAAGTAATATTATAAAAATTAGTACTTTTCCACTTCCTCCCCAAATCTTTTCGGTTCTAAGGGTGCTAGTGCACCCCCGTATAGGTGACCAAGGCAACAAATGAATCAGAAGCGGTACTAATCAGATCTTGACGTCGCGTTGCGGCTAATCGCCGCAAACAATCGAAATTTCAAATCAAAAACAGATTGGGCGGCGTTAGATAATTCGAAAAGCGGCAGCTCACTGAAACCGGGGATAACAGTTTTAATTGGGGAAGCAATTTTTGTTGCTGGGAAGTTATTTAGAAAGTTGTCACGTACACACGTTACGCAATTTAGCATTCACGTGGTCGCGGAAATAGGGAATTTGTATAATTTTGAATGCAAAATTGGTTTTAATATACAATTTGCATGATCAAACAATGGTAGTGTCGCAGAGCCTATCTGTGTTTACTCAGCTTGGGTTGGCGGCGGCCACAGTCATATTCGCCTTGTCTGATAATGATACAACACGAAAAACAGAAATTTTCGCACGCACCTCACATTAGATCTCATTTCTAATGTAATCCCGTAGCCGCATTAATTTCCCATTTGCGTCGTCGAATTTGTTTTACCGGATGATTCGCAATTTTAAAGCGTTTCGTTACTTTATTCTTTTGCGGTCGTCGGCCTGGGAAGTCCCGGGGGAATGAATAAATTAATAATGGCCTGTTCGGCTGTCCCGAACGCGTCTCGTGCATTTATTTGCATGGAACTTATTCATTTTTTATATTCGCCTCATCGTCGAAGCAGTGCGCCGCTTTCCGCGACGCCGCCCCGGTTCATTTCCGTACACCTTAAATGAATAAAACGCTGGATGATTGTTCTCCGCCCCGCTTTGTTCGGACTCTAAAATTCATTAGAGTTTACCTCAACGGGCTTGATTAACGTATTCAAGATCGTCACTGTTTGCATAAATTTCTGTTTATCGATGCACGGCCGCGTATGAGCAACAACTCTGCCGCACGGACGCGGAAAGACGGAAATAAAGCGTCTCGCGCTATCTGAAATACCGGACGGATCTGAAAAAATCCGGATGCGTTCGGATAAATCCGGGGATTGCTAAAATCGCGGCCTCGAAGCATCGCCAAATTTCAAAACTCCGAAACAAATATCGTCGCGACTGAAAGTTAATTTATTCCGGGGGCGGCGCACCCCACCACATCCTACCCTTTCAATAATCTTTAAAATTCTGGTTTTATTTAATTATTTTCTATTTGGTATCTCAATTTATAACGGCTTATTATTTACGCGTACTTTGCTGATTATCATGTAGACTTGGCACAAAATGTCGCTTAGTTTTACAAATTATTTACAAGTATGAAGAAGGGACAACATTCTTGGATCTACTGTAGACGTAGAACAAATTATTCTTCTCCATTTTTGCTCCCCTCGTCTAAAAGACCAAGGAAATATTGTAATTGTGAAAAAACCACCTTCTGGGATTTCTCCAGATCTTCACGTTTCAGGGTCCCTAGATGACAAAAAAGGGTTTTCTCAATTCCGTATGTCTGCCTGTCTGTCTATCTGTCTGTCTCTCTGTTGGCGGTATAACTCAAAAACTATTTGCTAGAGAAAGTCAATATTTTGCGTACACATTATGCATCTACCTGGCATGAAACCGAGAAAATTTGAGGCAAATATATACAGAGTGAGCAGCTTAAAAAAATATTTTTGATTTAACTTAGCAATAAATACAAGTAATAATTTGTACATAGCGCAGGCTTATTCTTACCAAAAATGAAATCCAATAGATACAGAATAAATGTTGTACGATAGAAAAAGGAGCAACAAATTAGTGCGTTACTAAAAATAGCTGCAACGCAGGAATTCGAGCGGTCGGTGCTCCGTAGCTTAGGTAGGAATAGCCTGTTCGCTTGCAATATCCCACAAAACGTGAGCATTGCATATGCGGTCCGTATGCCCTTCGAATTCGACCACGGGTAACGTTTTTTTAATTTGGAAATGTATTTAATTTATTAGAAACGTGAAGATATTTTTACTACTAACTTAATTTGATTTTTAAAATTATTAGTGTTACAATGTCCATGAGGGAAGTTCTGGGTAAAGCCTTTTACAGGTTTGTTCTGTTGTTTACTGCGATTTTAGCTTGAGTCTAGTTGAATCCTTAGTTATTAAAGATCTTGGTATATTATTGTTATATGTTTTCCCAGACCTTCAACATATTTTCTTTCCGCCCGCTTCAATTTTCCATATCTTTGGCTCTGCTGTTTTGCATCATCCCACTATATAATAGTGTAGTTGAATTACTGCTAGAGACGGAACTAATTGTTAGATAGTTAATTTCTGCGAAAACAATTTCGTAAAGTTTCCTACAACCACAAAAAAGATAAAAAAAATCGATTTTTAATAGTAATAATCTTTATTGTCCAACAGCAGCAGCCAATTATATTTTGAGGAACACTGTGTGCCATTTTGGTCAGGATATGATTACACATAAAGATAAAATCAATTTAATTTGAAGATGAGCATTACTTTATAGTTTCGAAAAAATTGCACAATTACAAGCTATGATTATATTATCCGTAAAACTAGAATTCTTGACGCTTAAGGTTTCTATTCTGTTCTATTCAAGTTCAACGTAATATGCACTGACTTTTATAAACTGTCGTTATATATTTATTATCGATGTGGCTATGAACATTTGCAAAATTTTATTTCGGGCACAAACATTTCAAATAATGTAATATCACCAATTCGGCCTTGAAGACGGACGGTTAACATTTGGCAGGTGATTAATAAATGTTTTTGAAAACAGCCGATTGGAAAAAGAAAACATATACAGTGTCCGCCATAAATTTGACCACATGCGGAAGTATTGTAATCACGAAAAAAATCATATACCTAGATTTCTTCAGATTTTCACGTTTCAGGCACCCTAGATGACGAAAAATAGGTTTTCTCAATTCCGTCTGTCTGTCTCTGTGTTATGTATATCATATGGCTTGTGGTAGGAAGCTTGGTGTCAGAGTTTTCAGGTTCTGCCAGCGCCTCTGACGTAACCTAACCACTGTTACCGAAATGACAACCGGGACCGACGTCTTAACGTGCTCGCCCAGGTACTGCTGGCTGTGATTTTACTACCACTATAGGTGGACTCATAAATGGTGTGTCGACGCGAAAACCGAACGTATCGGCTCCGTCACACGGCGAAGTTTTCAAGCTATTTAACATAGTGCTAGTGAGATTATATTTACGAAAAAGTGCAGAGTATCCATATAAGGGTCAGGTATTTAATATAACAAGAAGTCAAACCAGAATAAGTCAATTAGGTGAGTGAATCTTAATAAGTAATTATTAAAAGCCTTAGAGTTAAGAGAGCAGGTTAGCGAGAGAAATTGGCAGCTGCGCCTATCGGTCTCCGAGGGGTCGACCCGGACAGATGGGCACGGGTAATCGTAAATAAGATAACACTCAAGAAAAATAATATTTGTGTATACATTTGAATGTTAATATTTAAGTGTGGAATTTCGGAGCGACAAAACACACAGCCGTATTTAGTAAACAGGAAATAAAGACATCACGATGAACAATACGGACAGTGATTCAACAGAGCGAGAAAGAAGAAAGACAGGGGAAGAAAAGGAAGAAAGCGACGAAGAGCAAATGAGCTTTGCGAAATCTAAAAAGACAGTCAGATCGCCAGCAAGCCATAAACAAAAGAAGTAGGATAAATTCGAGTATTAGATATGCTACAGCAATTAACGGTAGATGTAAACCAAATAAAAATAGAGCAGATAAAATTCAATAAGGAGATGGAAGAATTGAAAAAGGAAAATAAAAATTTAAGGGAAGAAAATAAGGTCATAAAAAGTATCTATATAGAGTTAAAAAAAGAGTTACATGATACAACCGAAAGATTGGAGCAACTTGAAAGAGAAAAGAGAAGAAACAACATAGTAATGCACGGACTAACGATATACTCAAATAATACATTAGAAATAAAGCAGGAAATGGAAAAATTTTTGAAAGAAAAACTAGAAATCGACACCCACATCAAAAATGCCTATAAAATAGGGCTAAAAATTTGCATAATTGAACTAGAAAACACAGGCGATAAAATAGAGATAATGAACAGAAAGGCGAATTTAAGGAAATTAAACGGCGATAAGATATACATTAATAATGATTTAACAAAACAAGAAAGGGCGATAGACACAAAGATCAGGAAGAGAGCAGGAAAGGAAATGGAGAGAGGGAAAATTGTCAAAAGTGGTTACCAAAAGTTATTTATAAAATAACGAATGAACTAGAAGAAGTGAAGAAGGAAGAGAAGGCAACAAGTGAAATTCCAAAAAAGTAATTAATAATAGAGAGAAGGGACGTATGAAGACGAACATGGCAATGTTAAAGGATATGAATATAGGACAAATAAACCAAAAAGGCAATAGTGATGAAAAACTAGGAAAAAAACAAGGAAATGGAAAGGAATAAAAAGTATTTGAAAATAGGCACATGGAACATCAGAAGTTAAACGGGAAAAGAAAAAGAACTAGAAGAGGAATTCGAGAAAGCTGACTTAGATATGATAGGCTCAACAGAAACAAAGAAGAAAAGAAAAGGAGAAATCGAATTGGAAGGAGGGCATGTATTAATATACAGCGGGGTAGAGACGACACAGAGAGCACAAAAAGGAGTAGGCTGTATCATTAGAAAGGAGAAGGCACAATGCGTAAGCAAATGGACCGGAGTCTCTGAAAGAATAATAATGATAGAAATGGAAATGGAAAAACAAACAAGAGTAACTTTCGTAGTGGTATATGGACCAGATGAAGATGAGATTGCTCAAAAGAAAGAGGAATTCTGGGAACAATTAGAAGAAACAATAGAAAAAATTAGGGGAAGATTGATAATAATGGGGAATTTAAATGGAACAGTAGGAAGAAAACATGAAGAAACCGGAGAAGTAATAGGAAGTCACGGCGAGGACACCAGAAATAATAATGGTTTACGACTGATTGATTTTTGTATACAGAATCTCTTGATAATAACGAATACCTTCTACAAAAACAGGGAGCTGCATAAATATAAAAGAGAAGTAGTGAGCAGGAAAGAAAAATCCATTATAGATTACGTAATAATAAACAGACAATACAGAAACGAAATAAAAGATACAAGGGTGAAAAGGGGACCTGAAATATATTCAGATCACTATTTAGTGATGTCAAAGATGGAGATACAAACAGAAAGGTTTAAGACAACCAGGAATACGGGAGAAAGCAGAAATATTATTACTGAATCAATCAAATTCCACAAATTGGGAAATGAGGAGACAGTAAAAGTGTACAAAGAAAGAGTAGAATAACAGACGAAAGAAATCAACAAAAAAATAACTTACCACTAGAAGTAGCATGGAAGCGTATCAACGAAACATTATTAACAACGGCAAAAGAAGTATGCGGAAGTACAAAAATTATCAAAGGCAAGAGGCAAACAAGCTGGTGTAGTGAAGATATAAGAAAAGAAATACAAAGAAAGAAACAATTATGGAAAGAATATTTGGGAAAGGAAACACAGGAAAAATATGACAAGTATAAAGAACAGAGAATTAAAGTAAAGGAAAAGGTTAAACAAGCGAAAGTAAAAGCCTGGGAAGAGTTTGGAGAAAGGATGGAAAAGGATAGCTTAGGGAATCAAAAGTTATTTTACAAGGTACTCAAAACACTACGGAAAGGAGAGACACAGAAAACTAATTATATAAAATCGAAAGATGGAAGAACGCTAGGAAACGAAGAGGACAGCATAGAAAGATGGAAAGAGTATTTCCAGGAAATATTAACTGTAGAAGAGAGGCACAATATAACAACAGAGGAAGAGGGAGAAACGAATACGGAAGAAGACGTAGAAGAAGCTGTAGAAGATGATGAAATAGACGAAGAAGTACGAAAAGCCGTGAAAAAGTTAAAAAGAGGTAAAGCTGCGGGGCGGGACAAGATGCTATAACGGCAGAAATGGTTATAAATCTGGATAAAACGGGGATAGAAGTTCTAACTAAACTGTTTAATAAAGTCTGGCAGGAAGAGAAGATCCCAAAAGATTGGGAATTGGGAATACTGATCCCAATATTTAAAAAGGGTGATAAAAGGGACTGCACAAACTACCGAGGAATTACAATGTTACCCATAATATTGAAGCTATATGAAGGTATCTTAGAAGCAAGACTAAGGAAAATAACAGAAAAACAACTAGAGGACTCACAGTGTGGTTTCAGGAAGGGTAGAGGGGTCCAAGACCATATATTTGTAATAAAGCAAATAATAGAAAAATTTACCACAGAAGAAATATTTATAGCCTTCATCGACCTGGAAAATGCTTTTAACAGCATCAGTTTGGAGAAGTTTAAAAAAGAGAGAAATAAATGACAAACTGATAGAATGTATAAGAAGCTTATATGAAAACAAAAAAAAATACGTAAGAACGGGAAACATGCAGTCGGAAGAGTTCATAACGAAGGAAGGACTTAGATAAGGAGGAGTCCTCAGTTCCGCACTGTTCAATCTAGTAATGGATGATGTTTTAATGGAGATAAAAGATAAAGTAAAGAAATTAAAAGTAGGATACAGGAACGTGAAAGTAGTAGAAATAGCTGAAAGTGTATTTGCGGATGATTTAATTATATACGCACAGAATGAAAAAGATTTACAGTACAAACTACAGCTATGGCACAAGGCTCTGCGTAATAAATACTTAGAAATAAATATTGAGAAAACTAAGGTGATTGTGATAGGAAAAGAGGACACAAACATAGTTATAAAACTAAACGAGATAGAGATAGAACAAGTACAATCATTTAAATATCTAGGAGTAAAAATACAAATGAATGGAAGGATAGATGCGGAATTAAACGATAGACTGGAAAGTGCAGCAAAACTTCACCATGCATTAAACAATTCGTTCATTCGAAAGAAAGAAATATCAAAAAAGACGAAGATCACGGTGTTCAAATCCATTTTCAAACCTATACTGAGATACGGTAGCGAGAGCTGAGTATTGACAAAGCAAAAGCAAAGTAAAATACAGGCTATAGAAATGAAATTCCTAAGAGCCATACAGGGGGTTGCGAGAAGAGACCATATCAGAAATGAAAGAATAAGAGAAGAATTAAAAGTTGAACCGATCATGAAAGACATAAAACGACAGCAGTTGCGATGGTTTGGGGGGAAGAAAGAACAACGAAAAGAATATGGGAGGCAAGAAAACAACAGAAAAGAAAAAGAGGAAGACCAAGAAAAACATGGAACAAAGAAATAGAGGAGAACCTAAGAGAAGAAGGACTGTCATGGAGCGAAGAAAAAAGAGAGGTGCGGAATAAAAAAGAGTGGGCCAAGAGGATCCATAGAAAAACTTAATATAGAATGACTTCAATGACTTGTAATAGATGTATTGCAGTGTAGTATTGTAAAATACCTGAATGTATTGTAATACCTTAACACCTTAACGGTAGAATAAGGTTTTGATATATATAGGTGGACTCAAACGTTGCTGAACTTTCGAGACCGTTTGACCAGTCCTGGAACATGTGGCTATGCAACCATCTGTCTGTCTGCCTGTTGGCGGTATAACTTAAACACTATTTGTTATAGGAAGACGATATTTTGCATGCAGATTATATATCTACTTAACATGAAACTGCATTTTCCTTTGCCCTTTCTTACTAAAAAAGAATAATTTTCTGTGATATTTTTAATATGGCGGACGGATTTTTCAAAATTTAGGGGTATTCTCCACATAGATACGTTGGACTTTTTTGTGGTCATTTTGAGGGTATTAAAAAATATTTCGGCAAGAATTAGTTATCTAACAATTAATTCCGCCTGCAGCCGAATTTTGACATAACTTGACTATACTCAATTTTATCTAGCACACCTTGCACTTCCAACTTCTCTCTCACTACATTGTTTTTTAACTTATTCATTATCGACAGTCCTATGCTTTTTACTTTTACCTCGTCTGAAAGACGATGGAAGTACTATAATCGCGAACCGGTACAATTTCATACAAATATATACAGGGTGAGCACCTTAAAATAATAAAATTTTGTTTACTTTTGCTTGAATTGAAGAATACATAAAAGTACTAATTTGTACATAGTGCTGGCTTTATCCTTGACAAAAATGGGAATCAACAAATACAGAATAACTGTTGAGACACAAATAAACAACGAATAAGTGCCTTACGTTAAATAGACCTGAATCGCAAGAAGCCAGCGCGAGCGTGGCGCACTCAGTGCAGCGGTGCTTCACCGGTGAACAAAGCAATCCAATGTTCGGGCTCGTTCGCAGGCACTAGTTCGAATCTCATTAAGGATAAGATTTTTTTTTTATTTAAAAATTGAATTTAGTATTATTAGAAACGTGAAGATATTTTTACCCACAGTTTCCTTCGATTTTTAAAATTATTTAGTGTGACAACGCCCACTTGTTGTCTTTATGAAGGTATCCTCATAAAACTATAAACTAGATTAGAACAATGCCGCCTTGGCAATTGCTTTTGCTTGCAGAAAGCGGACCGCTGGGAGCGTGCCCATCTGGAAATTTCCTGGATTCTCGGTTGGCCCATCCGCCTTTAATTCTGAGTAACTCAAGATAGAATGTTATGTCAACAATATTAAAACATTGCGCTTAACCGTTATTTTGCTAAAGGAATATATGTTTATCGAAAATACAGATTTGCTCAATTTTGTGTCACAACGTCCACTGAGAGGGAAGTTTTGAGTTAAGCCGTTTACAGATTTTTTGTATTATATTCATTGTCCACGTTTCCATTTCACTTTTTAGATGGCCTGGTAATACTCACGACTCACTACCCTATATCAGCAAAACTGACCCGTTAATTTATACCTGAGTTCCTTCTTTTTTTATTGAAGAAGGCATGTTATTTGTCTTGTTTGCTCGACTGCGTCTTCTAGAATATTTATTTCTAATGTTTCTTGTTCGCTGGCCATGTCATTATTTCCTTATGTTTATTTTCAGATTACATTTTGCAAGTGTGTCATTCCATCGACGGATTCCTTCTTGTAGCTTGTTCTTATTATTTGCGAACAGAATGGGGTCGTTTATTGACACTGTCACATAAAAGATTCAGGATGCTCCTCATCTTGCCATTCTATCTGTTTTTATCCCATTTGTTATACGTACGTACTATGTTTTCAGTTTCTACATATACATTTTGTATCTCTTCTCACAACTCATTGTTGACGCCTTTTATCCTCATGGCACTCCATATTGCTTCTCTATGCATACCTACTATCAACTTCCTCCCTAAGTTAATTTCACAGAAGAACAGATTTATTCCGCGGCCAGTACGTTCTGAATTATTTGTCTAAATTTACTACTGGGATGATCTGCCTGGTCTGAAGTCTTTTTGTGTACCTTTTAAAGTGTTCTCTATTTATGGCTCCTTAAATATGCTTTTATAGATCTTATAGGGCACGCATAGTAGATATATACTTCTGTACGTGCAATTTGAAGTGTCCTCGTTTATATATATTAGTAGTACCAGTGCTGTTTTCTAGCTACCTAACCCCTTACCGATCATACTACCATTATTTTGGTATGCAATAATCTACACAATGCTTTTCCTGCTCATGAATTTGATCATTTCCGATCAAATGGCGCCTATATCCAGCCTGTTTACAACTTGACAAATTTCTCCGTTTGGCGTTGATTGTAAATCGTGATGTTTGTTGGGCTTGTTTCTGTGGCTGTGTATGTTCGGTTTCTACAATTCAATGAAGTATTTTCTCCATCTAGTCATACTGTTGAGTTCTTTGGTCAGCAATTTTTCTTCACTATTTTTTATTATTTTAGGAAGTTTTCTGCTAATCTAGTTAGTGTGCGATACAGCATTTTTGAATTTTCTTTGGCTTAATTTATCTCAAGACTTAACATATTTGCTTCTTCGAATATTTCCAGCAATCATTTTCTGGTAATAATATCTAAGTTTCTCTTCTTGTAAATTATATTTTTGACGAATAATAATAGGTGCAAAATATATAAAAGTATTGTTACTCATAAGCTTGTTGTGTTGATATAACAAAGCCTTCTACTTAATGGAAGAGAAACATATTATAGCAATATGAAATCTGCATTGGTAACAAGAAGCGCATGTAAAAATGAATTATGGTAAAACATAATGTGTAGATCTTAAACTGAAAAGTACTTTTTCCTAGTCTACTTAACATCTTTGTTAATACATTAGTTTCTCTCCACAGAATAAACAAGAACTTCTTTGAACTGGTTAGTACAGTATGACAATAAATAAAGGATACCGAAACTAAAAAATTTATTTATTAATAAAATATCAAACTATATTTATACAGAAGTAATAATTATTGATCTATAATATGCTCCACATGACCACCATCTCGTTGCAAGCATAATTCCAAGCGTTGCTGAAGATTGGATACTATGCCTCTAAATAGAGGTTGGTGTAAATTTTGGAAAAAAGTTCTAATGCGGTGTTAATTAATAACTATTTTCCATGCATATTTTAAGTATTATTGTGTAGCTATTTAAATTGCATTTATTTTCACTTCTATACTTTGCATTTTGGCATGACCTTAACTTACAATACGTTAAATTGTGATATTGTATCAGTTATTAAACCAATGTGCTGAAATAGGGTATGTTCAGTATTAATAGTAATATATAACAGAAATATATACTAAATCAAATCATTTACAGAGTGTACCAAAATTCATCGTACAAAAAACAAAAACGGGTATAGGTTATACTGAAATAATGATATTCCCAAAATATTTTAATAATCGGCAGCTACGTTTTCAAGTAATAATTTATTAAATTTTCGCAAATGTAGTTACACATGCCACTGGTACGTAAAATACGTACATTGGGATAATTACGCAATTTTCAAGGATGAATTTGTTCCAACCCGAGTTTCTTATCGCAAGAAAAGAAATGCCGCAGGTGTTTGGTGATTAAATGTACTATTTTAAAACTGGATTTAGCAATCAGTCTTGTGGTGCCTTTGACGCGTACGTGTTTATTAATATTGAAAATCGATCATTTTATGAACAATAAAGGGTTGATGTGATTTTAATCCGGTACAAAGAATTCGACAGCAGCCATTTTTGTTTACAAATGTTAGATCTTCAATGCAGAGAGGGTCCTGGAGTTGTGTTGCAAATTAGGGGAGCATTCAAACATTTTTTATAAAACTGAACATTAATGTGTGTAGAAGAGTGATTTAATAGGAATATTTCCGCCAAACGGGTGAGTACCTAATATTATTAGTAAATGTAGTAATGAGGCAGGCGAAGCTGTCGTAGGCGTCGTTACAAAACTGGTTCCTTATTTTATATCTCTTATATTTAGGAGTTAATTCAGGATGGCATTAAAATTTACCAGGTGAGGACATTCGCTCCCCCCCCCCCCTCCCTTACTTCGTTGTACGTCCCGATTTTCACTTTTAGAAAGATGGCAACCCTGGTGTCAACCAGACAATATGAAACCTTACCCCATTGCAAAAATAATGACCAGAACAGAAAAAATAAGACTAAAGTATCAATTCCGGTTAGCTGATTTTAACCAAAAATTACTGAGATCACCAAATTTATATTAAAAACAAAGATATACATTTTGAGGCCGATCTGGGCTGTAGAGAGGACACAGACAGACTAATAACCTGATATGTTCACAAACTGATAGATATACATCACTTCGAAAATCACTTTTTCTGAACGAGAAAATACGAAAATGGATATTTCCCCAAAAACTCGAGTTCGAAAACAATCATAATTAGGTACTATATTTTACGAAGTAAAACAAAGTAAAAATGCAGTATACCTTTAAGGTTCTGTATCTTTATGGACATTCAATACGTCACTAAAGAGCATTTTAGCATAATTGTAGCAATTATATTTTATGGCAGAGCGACCGCACTACAGAAGATTTTCTTTTATCTACAATAACATTTATATTAGACACATTAGAAAATTCAAGTTGCTAGTGAAACATTTGATAGTTTTGAAGTATGCTTCTTCTAGGTTAATTGCGTTATTATATTACCGTAAAGTATTAAAGATGAATTTATTTTTATTATTTGTAAAGTTTTCAGTTAATGTAATCTCCTTTCTTGATTTGAATAAAATGACATTTATTTTAATAATAACTATTGGACATTGACAGGCGGCCGTTTTACTTCACACTATGGACTAAAGTGGCACTTTATGGACGCTATAATAAAGTGTTTATGAAACAGTCGAACCTAAAGCTTAGTTATGCTAAAACACTCAAAAAAAAATGTTTGCCTTCCCCCCCCCCCCCCCCCCCATAATTACAGTAGTTCCTGCGCAGCTGTTGCCTACATATCTAAACCAGCAGGTCGGTTTTAACTGCCCTTGTTCAAAGGCCTTGGTTTCAAACGCCTTCATTAAATATTAGCGATAACAGGTGATAGCAGTGAAGTCATAGCCACTCCTTCGACTTGTTCGTATATTTTATTGTGTAAACTGAAGTAAGTGTTTTTCAATCAAATTTCGACAAGTTCAACTTGGTCTGTAGGCAAGAGATCTTTGAGGATTACTAGCGCCTCATTAACCGGCGTTCACTCTAATGATGTAAGCTGCAAGGTTCTGCGAAACGTTAGTCAATATGGGTGCACAAACAGCAACAAGGCCAAATCTGCCTAAGTATCCTCCTTCTCCTTCTGAAGGTACTCAAACAACACGAGCCATTAAAGAGCATGGGCACAAGGTGCAAGGCACATTAAGCCAGAGAATGCTGGGTGTTTATCCACAAAGACTACGCGGTCTAAGTAGAAATTCAATGTTAAAAAGAAGTAAATTATAATTATTAAAATTGAACGCCGAAACGTATGTGGTAGTCGTTAAACCATAACTAGGGAACTTTTTCTCAATTTCGACGGATAGGGCTTACGAGCAAAGAAGGTTCATAGAGTCACAACTTTGTGGAATTAAACAGGCCATTGGCCTAGTGTAAGAGGAAGAGATGAAAATAATTTTAAAAATTTGCTGCAAGTCACAGCAGCAAAAGCTATTACATAACTGACCATAGAGATTGGAATACATGCTTACTATAAGATATTAGTTTAAGTAGAAAAATAGTAGATATTTTAAGAAGTATTCAAAATATTATTTAAAATTTGACTGTAAATAACAGTTTTCCTATCGTAGTGATAAGAAATACATAATAAAGAACAATATCATCTGCACTAAGCAGAGTTTCCAAAACGTTAGGACAACTAGTAAGTATGAGATAATATTTTAAACTTTGTGAGTAAAGAAAATCGAAAAAGGCTAGAGGAAAACCATATCTGTAATACCAAGGAAAATCAGAATTTCAACTTTCCCTATTTTGCCATTCATTACTCTGTTCTGACTTTTAGTTACAAATTTCAGAGAGTAACTACAATATTTTATATAGCAAACCAACTTACTTGATCTAATATTACCGTCCCTTTCGGTTTCTCAAATTAATTGGCATTTTCTTTGACTAAAAATTAAAGCATGACCCAAGATTTGTTTCTCGTTGTTGATTTTACACTACTTTTTGAAGTTTGCTATCCCACAAAACTTACTTTTAAAAATTCAATCATATTTGAAGCTGTTGTAGCTAATCGGCATTTGCGTCACCTTCTAGAAGCTTAATTTACTTTTACAGATAACCTTAATTTATACTGTTACAATCTCACTAACTCTAACTCTCAATAACTAACCAATTTTACGAAATAACTTTATTCAAATCAATTAATCGGTGCTACTTTATTTCTATAACCACCTTCAACAACTTTCTTTTAGTAACTCCCTAATAGTTACTAATTTATTAAAACAGTCATGGTATAATAAAATAATTATAACAGGATAAGCTTCTCGTTAGTGCGAATGCATTTACTGCGTTTTGTAATAAATTAACACAACTGTGCATCGTTTTTGTCATAATAATTTCAGTAACGTTGTAAAATTCCAATAAAAACCCACTGTTTCTTGTGTGCGCAACAATCCATTACCAATTTGTCGTGTAGAATCGTCAGTTTAAACGTGACAATGCGATTAGGTAATTTACTTTTAGCGGTAATTTGCCGGAGTAATGTCAGTTTATTTCACATTTCAAAGAATATTCCATACAGAATTTGTATAAGCTAATTTTGGTTGTTGACAATCAACAGCGAGCGCCTGAAAATGCCAATGTAAACTTTCACTTGGCTTGTGTAAACCAAATTACAATTTCTAACAATTTGTAGAACTATTTAAATTTGCTGGGCAATACCGGAAAGCTGGGGAATTTAAATGTCTGCATGCGGTGGAAACCCTTTCTGCACTTAAAGTTAAATTTGTTTGTAGCTTTACTACTGCTTTGTTTGTAGATACGGATAACAATGTATTAGTTTGCAACTGTTTTTAGCAATAAATTGTATTGGTCAATTTAATGCAAAATTAAGGAGCACAAACGTTAAAAACTTCTACTAAACCATCGACTTAATATGTATAATTCAAATATGATTTATTTGAACTACATTCATAATTGTTTTCAAAATTATGGAAGCCTGCACTACTCGCTCTACCGTTTCTGTCTTATTGAAGGTTGGGAAAATAGCCGTCTCATTAGAAGATCATCATAATGAATTGAGGGATGATAAATAATTAAAGCTATCATAAGGCCCATAACAGTGCACTCGTAACAAATCCTGAACAGTAACAAACGACCGGTTGATAAACAATATATTAAGTGCTTTATGCTTCAGGGTAGTAATTCAAAAGAAAGCTCTTTATATCCAAGCCAATATTTCGAAAAGCTTTACTGCTTTCTTAAGGTTGAGCTTTACTTACAAAAAAGTGAGGTTAGTACATACTTCATAATTGGCAATACAGAACATAAACAGGCATATCTTGTTTGGTACATCAGGTTAAAGATACAAATCAAAACTTAAAGTAGTCCGATTAAATCACTGTTAATTGATTCATCAATTACAAACAGATTGAAACATTTTGCACATCCATGTATAATGCTGCCCTGAAGAACGAATCCCAATTACTTGATATACTGTTAAGCACTTTACTACTTGTTTAGAAAATGAGAATGACGTGTTAGTAAAGTCATAGCCACAAGCCACAATACCAATCGATTGTGTTTAAAAAGTACAAACTGCTTGAAACAATGTTACTCATGGCTTTTGAGGTCCTATTTTATCCATGTTAGTGAGGTGCTCCGAAGTTTCAGAACAACGTTTATTAAGGGCCGTTCTCGTATCTCCGTATTATCAAATAAAGGGAGGTCGAGTGATCTACACTTGCCCTGGATAAATATTGAAGGAACCGGATCAGGGGCTTTAACCAACCAAAACTTTATAGTTTTACTATTTCGATTAACCGGCGCTTCCTGTCCTTGCTGCGAAAGCCGGCATGCTGAAAGATCCATTTCATGCATCATCCAAGTGCATAAAACGGAATCTCCTTGATTTTTTCTGTATAATAAACTACATGCTCCCTTGGAGCATGCGAAGGCAATAAAACTGAAAACAGTTGCGCCCCGTATATATTTTCACAACGTCAGGACGCTGCGTACATAAAAAAGGTTCGGATTAGCGAGATCCCTGCTAATCGTACATCTACAATGTTAATCATTGCGTTAACAGGACTAAAACTCTTCTGGCCTGTGGTATGCTGTAATCTGATGACTTTTCCGGGCAATTAAAGGATATGCTTGCGCATATTAAGCGTCAGATTTTGTTAGGTTTTGTAGTTTTGCGTTGAAGTGGGTGTGCTCGGTAGGAGTCTTGCAAATATTTACTTTGACGAAATGTTTGTACAGAATTGGCATTCATGAAAAACAGACCTTTACGTATTTGATATTGGTACAAGTTGTTGGAAGCAGGTTTTTACTTAAGCAAGATTGATGGAGACTTGCGTCTACTATATTTTTCTAGTAAAGCAATGATGATGGCGTCATAGAAATTGTTCATTATGTAGGTGTCTATACAGTATCTGTTAACAGAAGAACTATGAATGTAATAACTTGATAACGTGGAAAACGTATCATCTATATAATCTACCATATTAAGAACGCTTATGCTCTATTTACAGACTTGAAATCAGATTATGCAAATAGTTGCTAACACAATAACAGTTTAGTGAGTTTAATAGGTTGCGGCATTTATGGCGAGAATTTATTTAATAAAGTAGTTACACTTATATTGAAATATCCCCTATTAAATTTTAAGTTAGTACGGTCAAAATACTTCTATTTTCACATAGTGTGGTGATCCTATCTAAACACGAAGAAAATCTAGTAGGAAGCCTAAGAAATATCTCTCTAAAACTTGTTCCTTCATACAAAAGTCATAAATTTGTAAACGTTAATGTATAGGTATTCCATCGCATGCAAATCTATGATCTGAGTATTATCAGTTTATAAGTTATTTGACAATGTTGCTCATTTCCTGAATAGCTTTACATTGAGTGTGCGGGCAGCACTAAGTTGTCCTATTGTTATGCAAGCACTAAGATACGTTGAAATGCTAGTGAGAAGTTTAGCAAAAGAAACGAATGCAGAGATTGAAGGAAAATTGAACAAGTAGAAAGCAATACATTCTGGAATTAACACAATTAGCATCGAACTAGAAAGAGGTAGAAGCCAGATATGCTCCAACGGGGGATCCACATGTAAGGAATACGGATATTTTTTTACAAAGATTTACAAATAACTGTAGAAAAATTGCAAAGCAAAACTAAACATGTTATGATATTGGAAGACTGGAATGTCCGCACGGGAACAAAAACTAACGTAGGTCTAATCATAATGGGCGGACAGAGGGGAAAGGAAGAAACACACGACTTCTATGTCGTAAATCAAATCGTAATTGGGAACTCCTTCTACAATCATGAATTAATACACAAAATAACATACGCAGCTGAAGGAAAAAAACAAAAGTCAATAATAGATTAGATAACATATACAAAAACAAGGAGATGTGTCATACGTAATGTAAAAATTATTAAAGTAGCAGAACAATCAATAGATCATTGACTATTGACAACAGATACCGCGTTCAAGAAAGCTAGTAAAGCAAACCCAAGAGCATACACAAGAATTCAGCTAGTTAGTTTAGAAAGAACAGAGAAACCAGAGGGGTGTTAGAGAAATAAACAAAAATGAAGAACACTGTATTTATATTAGCTTGAAAAATTGAAAAAACATCAGAAGGCGTCTGTGGCACAGGAACATAAATAACAAAAAAAAGAAGTTTGTGGAATGAGTCGGTATGGGAAAAAGTAAAGGATAAAAACGCAGCAATACACGTCATCAAAACAAAAAAAAATACAAAGAGATCATCATCAAAAACGAAATCAAGTAAAAGAGATAATAAAACAAGCAAAGTAGAAATTGTGGAAAGAGTTTTGAAGAAAGCTAGAACAATTTCAATGACAATCAGAAAAAAAATTAATAATTAAGAGACTGAAAGGAAGCCAGAAGAAACAAATAAGAAATGTAAGAGATAAAGGCTAACTGTAACAAAGAAGTCATACTACAAACTTGGGAGCAATGCTATGAAAAAAGTTTAAAAATGTGAAAAAGACCAACGAAGAGAAAATATATAAAACATAAGTGGAAAATAAAACATAAGAAAACAAAGAAAACGACGTAAATAGAGTAACTATAGAAAAAATAGAGGAACATTGAAAATCGTAAAAAATTGAACGGCAGCTGAGTAAGGCAACATGCCATCCGAGATGTTAAAGAAAGGGGATGAAATACTGAGAAAATAGATATAGAAGATTTATAAACAAACATGTCAGAGAAAGAGAGGATTCCAAAAGAATGAGAGTCTAATATAGCAGTATCAAGTCCTAAAATAGATGAAACGACGTACTGTGGGAGCTATCGCTTATAGCCCTGAAAGTCTACACTAAAGCAATTGAAATAGACTAAGGCAAGAAACAGGCCGATCTAGAAAAAGTATTCCGTCAAGGAAAACAAACTCCAAGTCGACTTTGGAAATACTAATGGAATAAATGACAGAGAGAAACAAAGGTTTATATTTCCGTTTCTAGATATAACAGCAACATTCGATAATAAAAAAGTTCGTTAGGATCCCACTTTAGTATGTACAGATTTATTTATTTTTATTTATTTATTAAAAGAAGAAAACAACAGGTATGAAACCTAATTACATTTTTTTTAATAGTACCCAAAAAATATAAATGCAAAGAAAAATAAGCATATCGAAAACATTGCTTGAAGAAAGAGAAATGCAACTAAATATAGATAAAACTAAGATAACACCTATAACAGAGACAGAAGATATACATATACAAAACGACCAAAATAGAGAAGCAACAGACGAGTTGGTACGGTCATGCTAACTTATAAGAAAATGGACCCAGGAAGGATACCCACAACTATAGCAAACATGGGAACAAGCGAAGAAGAGTTATGCCGAAGATAGTACAGAAGCCAGGAAAATCGTTGAAAGAAGTAAATAATGTGACCGGAAACAGGAAGGAATTTAAGAAATAGGTAAGGCACACGGACTATGAATAAAGAAGAAGAGTTGCTATTAATTAATATATGTGTCTTAGTATGGGTATTAAATTAGTTGATTACTTCTTATTGCCCTGTATACTTACATGCCTTTTTAGTGTGGTTTAGTTTGACTTCTTCATTTATGAACATTATTACAACAGTTAATTAATAACCTTCCCCAATACCTTCGAACAGTGTGAATTAACTGCTGTACTACAGAGAACTGCATAGTTGATATTTAGAGAAAGTGATGGACGAATATTCTATTCATGTATAAATATTGTTTAGGATAAATGATCTGATGTAGTATTGGCTACCTAAGTGTTAGCTTTTTATACTTTGGCATGTAGAATCAAAAGGAGTAGTATATTTTGACTTATTACTTGTATTATTTTCTTGAATATTCTCGTAACGGGCTAGTAATGTTCGAAAAGATGACTAAAAGAATTTCTACAATATTACCAAGGGATAAAATGCCTGAAGAAATAGCAAAAATTCTATTAAAGGGTATATCATATATAGGTTGTATGTTGTGATAGACCATTATCTACAAAACACGTTTTTCATGTCAAACACTTTCGAAAACTACATGAGTTGAGTTATAGAGAAGAACTTTCAGTGTTTTCTGCATCCTCTCCGCTCTTTTTCACGATTTTCCTACTCCCATTTTTTTATATGTTTGGCTTGAACTGCTTACTCTACTCCTTTCATTCAAGTGGCCTTCTTATTTGTCTTTTTCCTGGGTGTCCATTTCCATAATCTTCTAGGCCACCTCGCTGCCTTTATGCGTTTGACATGACCATACTATACCAGCCTCTTTTCTTCTATCACATTAATAATTGCTTGTCCCCCCCCCCCCCATTTTCTCTTAAATTTCCTCGTGTATTCTGTGTTGTATTCTTAACATCTTATAGCTTTTTCGAGAGATTTTTTAAGGGAGTTCAGTTGTTGACCAAAACCTAACCTCTATTTAATCCACGGCTCCTTATTGTGATTATTCGACATAATCCTGTTTCCAGGACCCCTCTCATCCACCAACCGGGTGAACGCACCTCGTAGCAGTGGAGGAATCTTCAGCTTCCACGTTAATATTTGTCCTAGTTGTGCACAGTTTTATAAAATGTCTACATCTTAACATCTTTATTTTAACTATAAAGTGGGGCGGTTTTATGTATGAATTTAGATGGAAACAATTATCAGCGTCATTTGAGATAGTTACTGGATATATTCGCTTCTACAGTTCAAAATTTTAGCTATGATTTGCAGTATTTCTTTGGATACAGTCGTGCAATGGTTTGCATTATCAAAAAAAAAGTTAATGGATAAACTTTTACAATATATTTGTGAAAAATAGAGGATCTGAGGTTATGGATTTGCTGATCTACTGAAATCAGTTGCAAGACAAAAGAACTTGCTGTAATTAGTCTCTTGCGAATTTTGTGGAGCATGCTATGAAGAAAAGTTTAAAAAGGTGAAAAAGACCAACAAACAGTAACAATATAAAACATGAATGGAAAATAAATAATATAACTATAGAAAATATGGAAGAACATTGAAAATCGTAAAAAATGGAATGGCACCCGAGATGTTAAAGAAAGGGGAAGAAATACTCAGGAAACGTCTACAGGAGATTTAGAAACAAGCACGACAGATAGAGAAGATTCCAAAAGAATGAGAGTCTAATATAGTTCTGCCAATCCTTAAGAAAGGAGAAACGACATATTGTGGAAGCTGTATCCATGAAAGTCTACACCAAAAAAATTTAAAAAGACTAAGGCAAGAAACAGACCGATTTAGAAAAAAGAGCAACCTGCATTCCGCCAAGGAATGGAATGAATTATAGAGCACAACAGAAGTTTATATTTTACGTTTCTAGATATAACATCATCACTCGATGCAATATAAAAAGAATAAATCTGGAGAATACTAGAAGAAAGAGAAGTTAACCCGAAACTGAAAAGAGAAGTCAAGAACGTGTATGCAAATATAAGTCACCATAAGGCTAAATGGAGTAAAAAGTGTGAAACAGAGAGCCCAGCTAAGCCCCTTCTTCTTTATAATTGTCATGGATCAATAATAAAAAGGTGCGTTCGGATTCCAGGTTTAGTATGTACAGATGACATCGTAACCACAAAATAGAAATGCAAAACAAAATAAGCGTATGGAAAACATTTCTTGGAGAAAGAGAAAGGCAAATAAATGTAGATAAAGCTAAGATAACACCTATAACAACGACAGAAGAAAAAGTAATGGAAGAAGATACACATATACAAATGACCGAAATAGAGAAGAAACAGATGAGTTGGTACGGTCATATTAGAAGAATGGACCAAGGAAGGATACCCACAACTATAGCAAACATGGGAATAGCTGGCTAGCGAAGGGGAGGTAAGCCAAGAATAGTACAGAAGCGAGGAAAATCGTTGAACGAAGTAAATAATGCGAAC
Source organism: Agriotes lineatus (assembly GCA_940337035.1). Classification (NCBI taxonomy): domain Eukaryota; kingdom Metazoa; phylum Arthropoda; class Insecta; order Coleoptera; family Elateridae; genus Agriotes; species Agriotes lineatus. The sequence continues at coordinate 78,027,551 of OW679202.1, forward strand.
TGAAAAAGGAAGGAATTTAAGAAATAGGTAAGCCACACGGACTGGGAATAAGAAGGTTTGCTATTAATTAGTATACGTATCTTAGTTTGAGTACTACAGTAGTTGATTACTTGCTATTGCCCTGTATAGTTACATGTCTCTCTAATGGGGCTTAATTTGGTTTCTTCATTTATGAATATTATTACAACAGTTAATTAATAACCTTTTCCAATACCTTCGAACAATGTGAATTAAGTGATGTACTACAGAGAACTGTATTGTTGATATTTGGAAAAAGTGATCGGGAATGACAAACATTCTATTCAAATATAAATATTGTTTAAGATAAATAATCTGATGTAGTATTGGCTACCTTAAGTTTTAGGTTTTAAATCTTTTGGCATGCCATTTTTCACCAGCCAAAGGGGGTAGAATACTTTGACTTATCATTTGTATTATTTTCTTGAATATTCTAGTAACGGAGTAGTAATATTCGAAAGGGTCATTAAATAAAATCTACAATATTACCAAGAGATAAAACGCCTGAGGATATAGCAAGCATTCTATTAAAGGGTGTATTATATATAGGTTGCATGTTGTGATACACAATTATCTACAGAACTGGTCATGCCATAACGCTGTCAAAAGCTATATGAGTTGACTTACAGAGCATAACTTTCAGTGTTTCCTGCATCCTCTCCACCCTTCTTTACGATTTTCCCACTCCCAATCTTTTATCTGTCTTGGCTTGAACTGCGTACTCTATTTCTTTAATCCAAATGGCTATCTATTTTTCTTCTTTCTTGTGCGTCCACTCCCATAATCTTATAGGCAACCTCGCTGCTTTGATGCGTTTGACATGCCCATACTATACCAACCACTTTTCTTCTATCACATTAATAAGTGTTTGTTCCACCCCCATCTCTCTTAATTTCCTCGTTTATTCTGTGTTGTATTCTTAAAATCTTACAGCTTCTTCGCAAGCTTTTTTACGGGAGTTGAGTTGTTGGCCGGAACCTAACCTCCATTTATTCCACGGCTCCTTATTGTGATTATTCGACATAATCCTGTTTCCAAGACCCCTCTCAACCGCCAACCGGGAGGACGCGCCTCTTCCACTTTAATATTTTTCCTGGTTGTGGGCACTTTCGCAGAATTTCTACATGTTGACATATTTATTTTAACTATGAATTTGGGGCGATTTTATACATGAATTTAGGTAGAAAGAATGGTCAGCGTGATTTGAGCTAGCTACTGGCTGTATTCGCTTCTACAGTTTAAAATTGCACCTAGGATTTGCAGTATTTCCTTGAATATAGTCGTGTAATGGTTTGCTTTATCAAAAAAAGTTGATGTGATAAACTTGTACAATATATTTGTGAAAGATGGAGAATCTGAGGTTGTGGATATGCTGATCTACTAAAATCAGTTGCAAGGAAAAAGAACTTGCGGTAATTAGTCTCTTGAGAATTTCGTGCATATTTTGCCCCTTTTTTAGTTACACTTCTTGAAAAAATTTTGTCAGTTGTTAAAGAACTTTCAAAAGCATAGATCTAAACTGTTCCGAAAGTTTTTTTATTTGTGCCTTTAAGGTACCTGAACGTAAGTGGCGTACTCCACTTTTTACAGCCTCCAATGTCCTCTTACACTGATATCGTTCTAGAAATAAGTAATTATCGGTAATAGATCTGAAACTACAGAAGGGTAGGCTGATAATCTTATGGAATTTTATCATTTTAACGACCACATACACTGTCAGTCCTTTGCTTTGATAAACGTTTCGCCTCATATTAAGTACCACAAACAGGTATTTTGAATCCCTTCAGATATGAGAATACGTATTTGATCATGTAGACTAAATTTTAATTCATAATTCAGAAATATTCCCACTACGATAACGTTTTAAACTAAGACAGATAAATATTCAAAGAGTAAAATCGGTAGAAACTCCGAGGAACTGGGCATTCACTTGCGTTTGGGCGGACAAAGAATTGCAGAAGGACACTGAATATGTAACTTGAATCTCCACGTTCAATGAATTATTGCCTTGAAGGGCGCAACAGTTCCTTTAAATGATTTAAGAGTACTGCAGTCGACATCACGACAAATTGCAGTCAGGTGGAATCGGAAACTGCAATAAAAACAAAATGGCTCGGGCTTCTGTCTTGCTCTCCATTATGATAATCCTCATTCTTGCTTTTCTCAACCCTAATCTATACAATTGAAACTCGGTTCTGAAGTCTTCGCTATGCTTTGTAGATGCGTGATTATTATTTCTATAATAAACTAGTAAAATAAGTGTACTTTTTATAATCAGAATTTATTTTATCAAAAAATCTAAATAGGGTATAAGGATCGATGTGGAGTCCTAGATAGACGTGAAGTAAATATATCACAAATAAAAATGGTCCGTATTTACTGCATATTAAATAGATATTTTATGCAAACAATTCCAAAGAAATTGATATTTAAATAAGTATTATCGTTTTTTGAGAAGCATAATATACTCACCAGATACATCCAATAGTAACATGACATCGACGCTATTCGTTCCATTGTTTTGTATTTCCCAGCTAATAGGTTCTACATTCAATCACACTTTAAAAAAATGTTAGAGCTGCGTAGCAATTCGTGGTGGAAACCTTTAATTAATAAATGCAACGAGTTTGAATAATTTTGAAAACGATTAAGTATATTAGCAGAATGAAAGAGCCCGAAATAAGCAATATAAGCCACCGGTAGAAAAAATATTCAATATAAATCATATACATATATAAGCGAGTGAGGCTGCGTGCGTGTGTCAAGCTGCATCGTCATCGATCGGACTTGCTTCGTACGTAGCACGAAGCAAGTCCGATTTTCTGGCTGAGCGGTTAAGGCGTCTGACTAAATTCAAATTCCCTATGTTAGCATAGGCTTAAATCTTACAGAGTGCAATAATTTTTCTCTTTGACGGAGTGTTTTGTTTGGCTGTTTCGGTATTCTTAGAAATATATACGTTTACCTGTTTTGTACATAATTATAAGCACTTCATCACCGATCAGATGTATTGTTCTATCTAACGCCAATTATACAAACCTTACTGATACAATTTTATAGGATGCTGTGCCATTAGTTTGATATGGGAACTGATTCAAATCCAAGACAGACTTAAGAATTTGTCTAGAATGCGTGGTGCAGAGAAAAATTCAAAAATGACGCGAAAAGAATTTGCACTGCCCACCCCAGAAAAGACGCTGTACCTAGTAGAAGGAGAAACCCTAAAGGTTCGTCTTATGACGGGCGCCTTAAGCTAGTATATGATATTATTGCGGTCAAAGAAGAAATTGATAAATACAACAAAATTAAAACAGAGAGATTGTGAATCTATTAAAAAAGAAAGGTGATGTATTTATACAAATAGTTCCTTCAAAAGGAAACATTGTGGGTAGGATACAATCAATCATATTGTCGTTATTTAAACAGGGAGATAATATACAATAATGAAACACGGACCTTCTATATAGCTGCCATTGAAATATAATTCGTTCAAAATGTTACCCAATTGACTTAATTATTCATGCAAGATGGCTACGAAAATTTTCAGATCTACCTGCTCATCGTATCTACAACCATTTATGTACACTACACATATCAATTGAAACATTGTGCTGACTGTGGCGGTTTAGTGTTATTTTCATTTATATCCAATAATTGTAACTACCAGAGATAAAAAAATTTGTTTAGACAGTAAGAATAACAAACTCACAAAATGTATACAGATTTTTGAAAAACTCCTTTGAATACAATAAAAATTTGAAATTATGCCTTTACTTGTAAAAATATTTGGTGATATACAAATAACAGGGCTTTTAACAAATCTAGGTAATGCAAATATATGAAAAAGCAATTTTGAAGTAATACAAGCATACAATCGGTGAAGAAATTGTGGAATATAGTTAATTCGATACAAATAACAAGAAGACTACAATATTTAAATAGATTTGGATTTATTGGTACATGCAAGATATAATTAGTGTTCGTTGCTGAGGTTGGTAATTACATGGAAGACAAGTCAATCATTTAGAAGGAAGTAGTTGAAGTAACTGCATGATTTGGACAGTTCTGTAGGTGTTGCTGGATACAGAGTACGAGCTGAGGAATAAAGAAGATTAGCTTGGGATCATCTATACTACTGAAACTTACCAGGATTCTGTTGGGGTGACAGTAACATTGATAAAGGGAACAGGATCAGTTTCTGCGGACAGCCAAAGTTTTTGACAGGTTGGATATTGTTTGAAGGGCTGTGAACATCGGGTGCTGTGGACATTAGGAGCTGTAGTTTTGGATACTTGCAGTGAAAGCTTGAGGAGTGTTTAGGTTTGTTTTAATTAGTCATATAAAAGCATTTTGAATAAAAGACAACAAAAGAAAGAGTGAAATAAACAGAATACAATACTTATTTGAGTTAATTGATTAAAGGATATGTTATTAGAAAGAATATTTGTCATTTCTTGGTTTGATTAATTTTATTACTTTCTTATTTATTTCTTGTTCTTGTTTTCCAGTGTCATTTATAGTTACGCCTAGATAGATATACTCTTGGCATACTTGTATTATTTCTTTATTTTCCAATTCTAGGTGTTCTTCTTTTCCCCCAATGCACAGATATTTTGTTTTTTCCATATTAATGCTCAATCCCCATTTTTAATATTCTTCCTTTAGTTTGCGGCCCATATATTCCAGATCTTCTTCGTCCTGTGCTACAATCACCTCATCATCGGCGAAGTGTAAGGTATATAACGTTGAATCGTCTGTAATCGGAATCCCCATTCCATGGCATTTCCTTCTCCATTGGTTTAGGACTTCATTAATGTAGATCTTAAATAAAGTTGAGAATAGACAGCATCCTTGCCTCAGGCCTTTTGTCACTACAAAGCCCTTAGATATTTTATTCCTCATTTTTATTTGCGATATTGAATTTTCGTATAGTTGTTTTATCGCTTGTATAATGGTAGCGTTTATATTACTTTTTTCTATAACCTCCCACAGTTTACATATGGGAATACCATCATAGGCTTTGGTTAGATCGACAAATAATAGGTGCGTATCTCTAGCGGTAGCCATTTTGTGTCTATTATTTTGGGTTAGGCAGAAATCCGCTCTACTCTTCTAATTCGTATGGTTCATATTCGTGTTCGAGCATAATTTTTAGTACTTTACCATATAGCCTACTCATTGTGCTTGTAACCGATATACATCTATAATTGCTGCATATATCTACTCGTCCCTTTTTGTGGATTGATGTTATCCAGGCTGTTGTCCATTCTCGTGGTACTTCATTTCCATTTAGGTATTTATTAAAAAGTACAGTTAACATCCTTTGCATTTTTTCCGATCCGTATTTTATAAGCTCCGCTGGACTGGACGATTTTCTATTTTTTGGTGCAGTAATCGCGTTTTTCATAATTTCTGCGTTGATTGTTATATCTTCTCTCTGGACTCTATATACTTTCGGAGATGTTCTTATGAATTCTTGCCTTTGTTCTACCAATAGCTCTCTGTAGTATTTTTCCCACTTGTACGTTGTTATAATTGGTATATTCGTCTTTAATAGTTTCATAAATCGACTGAACTCAGAAGATCACATTACAATATACATGCAATGGATGGGAGATGGTGACTTTCGTTATGCAAGAAAATATTATATGCGCTTCTTTTATCATCAAGATTTACAAATACGATAGAAGCACCTACCTAAGAAATGACAGATCAGTTTAGCACAAAATGTGCGTCTATTGGGAAAAATTACAGCTGGAAAAACGGGGAAAACCTAACACTATCACTTACAGAGATAGTGCTGCCAGAAAATACGAATAAATATGAAAATGGGACATGCTGCTCAACGTCCATTTTTCTGTATAAGAAGTGAACATGCTCTCCATTTTCCATTGGTTAAGGCATACTTTCAATCATTTTCATAGATAGGAATAGCTATGCATATACCAGACAAAACGAAGTTATAGATACAACGGAAATAATAACCATTGAAATAGTAACAGATCGAAGTTGCATAAGGTATTTACATAGGTGCAGGTGATAATATAATAAGCAAAGAAAGAAAAAATTATAAATGGTATGTACGGACGACTAGTACGGACCAGGAAAGATGGAGAAACATGCCAAAAGCCTAAGTCAAAATAGAGAAGTTAAATTGGCAACTCGACTAGATTCTTCGGGATCGATTGCTTTAGACCTAACTCTCAATGTGTTTAAATATATTCGTTTATAATTAATAAAGAAGGGTTTCAAATTTGGCTGTTCGTCCGTGATCGGTATTCTTACCGCATCATAACTGACGTCTAATGGGCAGGGTTTGAACGTGAAGGTTGTTCAAAGGGGTTGTAATCAGTCCGACACCACCTCATTTTGGAGAGTGTAGACTTTGCTTAGAAAATCCGAAGGCTGTGGATAAGGAAGTATTTATAGGATGATATATAAAGGGCGAGGACTGTATATTGCAGCCAGCCCTAGAACAGTATCGAGAATCGGGGTGTAATTATTTTGAAATAGTTGGAAGAGAACGTGCGATGCGGTGACCGTGAAGGCGCAACTGGCATTCCGGCACAGCTCGTTCACAATTACCGCTCAAATAATGAACCCGTATGAACTTTGAGAAATGAACACTGATGTCTGCAAATGAGTTAATTATCTAAGTCGGACTTTGCGCTATTATATTTTGATTGCCCCAACGGCTTCTTTATTATCAGTAATTTGTCTGATGCCCCGTGTTGAGCAACCGATCTGAAGCGGGGGCGGTTCTTATTTCATGAATAAATCTCCCTAAGCGCTCTAAGCTGACGATGTGCTGTACATCATCAGGGCTGCTGCGGTAATGAGTACCATGCTATTGTATTCTCGGCTGCGCAGTTTCATGTTCGTCTGCAAATAAATTTGAATAAGGCATCCAAAAGTTGCAAGACGTCGCTCCGCCACCCTCACCCACCTTCTTATAAACGATTGTTGAAGCTGAGCCTAACTCTTTTTTGTTCCTTTTATTACAATACATGAATATTCAAAGTCCGGACGCCGAAGCTTCCCTCATGTTTCGACTAATGAAAAGTTGTCTTAAATCACGTACCCCGATTTCGCTTCGCCAACGCCAAAATAATTGATTCGAATTTTCAGTCAGCACACGGTTCGCAATTCGGCCGAAATTAGTGGTTGTTTATGTTGATCTTCCGATGTGTTAGGAAGTCGGCAGATCAATTTTCCAAGCGGCGGTGGCAGCGACCGATAGCCAGTCGCTGATCTACATTAATAGCAATCAATTTGAGAAAACGGACTCTGGCCGCGCGGAGAATCGCACAGCACATCCACAATTGCGGTTTAGAGGTCTGCAACTTTCTGATATGAAGAAAGAAATATTCTTTTATGAGCATTTTTGAGCTAGGGTTCGTCCCTCGAGACTCGCCCCGTATCACAGTCGCCACCTTATCTCGCCTTTGTGGTGAGCGTCGACTAAATATTAGCTGTCGCATACGGGCATAGTTGAAATTCGAAACTCCGCCGTCGACTCTGTAATGTTTGCTTTTAATCGATACCCAATTGTTTCTACGTCGGGCAAACTCATTATATTTTATACCGACTTGATTTGAATTATTCATTTTATGTACCCAATCGTATACAGCGGTTAGCGAAGTTTATTTCGTCGCTAGATGAACTGCGCTTCCAGTGTTTTGTTCTCATTTGCATGGTTTTGCCCGGTTTCGTCCCATTTTTAATGTCTCGGTCTGCGTCTTAAGGGCGCGAAGATAATTTAACGAAAACCTTCTCTCGACTGTTCCTTTTTAATCACTGAAGATTTTTTGCCTCATTCTAATGCAGTAGCATCCGTAATTAATAAACTGGATTTAATCACAGTTTAGAAGACTGTTGTCACAAACTTCTAAATAGCATTAGACAAGTGCAATACTTGATCTAGGCACATATAATGACTAGTCATAAATTTCCAGAACACAGGACAAAAATATAGCATTAGGAACAAAATGATACGTGCGCAATCACACAAAACAGGTCAGGTACTCCTTGCTTACAATAGAAAATGACCACACAATCAAAATTTCACCTGCAACAAAGCTAAACTTCTTCTTCTTCCTCCTGCCAGCGGCCTGTCTAGTTCCCCAATGGTGTGGTACTATGAGCCATCTAATTCCCATAAGAGCCTACAAAGTGAGTGACCGTACATTACTATAGTTGTTCGGCTAATATAAAACTCGATTTCATCTATTGGTAACTCACATTAAATGATGGTATTTACGCAAGGTCGAAAGAACATTGGTGGCATCGCCAAGAAAGTGGCAAAAAACTGCATTCCAGAATTAATTGTAAATGAATTATCGGATATGGTAATGAAGAAACTGGATTAAAAAATTAACATCTTAACTGAAAAAATAGATAACATGAAAAAAGCCACTACACAACTTCAGAAAAAAACGAAGAGCTGCGAGTTAACGTCGATAACTTAGAGCAGTACACTCGGTGTGTATTTGGCCTTGAAGAATAAGATTATAACGATATAAATGCGAAAGTGATTGAGGTATTTAATAATTCATTGAAACTGTCTATTAATAGCCATCAAGTTTCTAAGCTACCGGGATCGTGTTTTGAGAAAAAAGGAACTTGAAAGGTTCTGGATTGCAAATTAAATAAGACCTAACAAGAAACAAACTTAAACTGTTAAGTATTGCTAGTGAACAATTTGGTTACCGCAATAACTGAACTAGAGATGGGGCTACCTTTGTCAATAATAATAAAGAAGTGGTTCAACTTTGTGCTTGCGTAGCAACCATTGTGTTAGGTGTGGGCCTTGGTGATGTGTTTACCTTGTTACTCTATCTCTTAGGTCTGTGGTTCTGAGTAGAACACAGTTAATGTAGTACCTAAATGTCAATGGTCTCACCGAACCCGGTACCGATCGCCAAGGCTGCGGACAAATTCCGCCTACTTTGGAATTCAAACGTATGACTTTCTTAATGCAAACCTAACGCTCTACCAATTACGCTGTTCGGCTTGACGGTTCACCAGAGATATAATTTATGTTAAAACTTGAACGTTTTTATCATAGATTTAAAAATAAATGTGACCTACTAGATGAGAACTTAAATCTAAAATTACAAGAGTTAGAAAGGATTCTATCAATTCACTTCAGAGTAGTATTGGTGCAAATATAAATGAGTTTGGAATTATATTAAAAATATTGAAAAAGATACCAACACTACAGTAACTTGTCAATACAATGATCATAATATACCCAATGAGAAAGTTGTTAACACCTTTGCCAAATATTTGAGTAGTGTTTATTTAGATCAATCACATTATGATGTACATACAATCATATCGAAGTCTGTTGAATTTTTCTTTGATACTTTCCAGTAAATCCCCGTTTACATTTACAAGCTTATCAGGATGGAAGCGGGTCTTAAATTAGAAGAACAAGCGTTCGCTCGCGAAAATCAAATTATTTGTCCCTCGGAAGATACGGGGGTATGGGGATAAATACTTTTGTTATTGTTTAGGGCGTCACTATTGTGTTTTGAATGCCTGCGATGGAGTGGATATCTTGCTATAAAAAACCTCCTGGCGATGGGAAATATGCACGCTATTTGTACTTTACCTTATTTCTGAACCTTCGCCCTTTCGTCCTTTTTTACAGTGTAGAGGTACGGTAGACGAGGACGTATTCTGCACGTTTTTATTTTAGTTATTTACTTAGCTGCGAAGCACGCGGAACTGTACTGCGCTTTATAACTGAAAATAATACAGAACATTTAGATAAGCGGGTCAGCCTTTCAGCTATGACGAGAACAAAGAATTTTCAAAGCAAATCCTCAGAATTCTGTTTGCGCATTATCAACACAATAGCAGACGGGCCAGGCGCAAAAATTCTACTAGGGAAATAATATTGATACAGTGGTGTAGCGCGCTGAAGGCATTACTGCTGTACGAAAAGCAATTAGGTATAAGCACATGCGAAATCCTTATTCTACTCAAACTAACTATACTGCTCCACAAATGAACTGGACCACCCATAAAAACTGTATTTGTTACATTACGTTGTTTTATAGTATACTCATATTAAGCATATTTGATTGCACTATCCTCAAATATCAACTGAAGAATTAACAAAATCATATTCATAAAATTCAAAAATAATCAAGTTATAAAAAACTATATTTCACAAAAATAAGAGAAATCACAGAAAAAGAAAATTAATAGTTCTTTGAGTCTCTTCGGAACGTTTAAAAATGTTTGGCAACGATTTGGCATACTTTGTATGCAATGTGCTATCAACATTTGGGTAAAAATTCAAAATTTTCAAATGATAATAAATTATGAAAAGAATAGTAGTTTATATACCAAGGCACTGAAGTTTAGCTTTTTATCACTAATGTGGATTTAGTTACCGAGGCCTGTAGGGCCAAGGCAAATAAACCACATGAGGGATAAAAAGGTACTTCAGTGCCGAGAAGTATATTATGTTTTATTTGAAATCGAGACATCGTGAAATTACAACATTTTAACCAACATTTGTAGGTTATGTTAACGTCGGTTGACGTTTATCTGTCGCCTCGCCACCTACAAAAAAGTCATTAAACAATGGATTACCTTACTGCCGATTTCTCGTATTTTAATGACGATTTCGAGGTACTTTAACGCAGATTTCAAATAAATGCTTTTTATAGTGACACAATCATGAAAGGTTAACAAAAATATTTTTGAAAATTGCACCAATATATGCAAATGGTCCAGTTCATTTGTGGAGCACTATATATTGCTTGCTATTTACTTGTTCACATCTATCAAGTTAGCTAAAAATTGTTGTTTTAATGTAAAATAATTTGGAGGGAAATACAAGCACATTAAAAATTCACCATTTAAATTCCTCTTGTGCGTTAGTCGGTTCTACACCCCAAATATAGCATTCCCAGTAATTATCTAAAATACTGTATCTGAAAAACATGCAACCCTTTAGATATTACATTTAATAACACAAACATTTGAAATGCGATTAGGGAATCTAAAATTGCAAATGCCTGAAATAAAAATTGGAAATTACCTTGAAGTGAAAGAGTGAATTACAATCAGATATAAAATTAAGAAGCCCATTAGATTTAGATAATTAAAATGTGTTTCTTTATACAAGATTCAACGTTTAACGTTAACCATTTTAAAGAATTATAATTAACAAATGGATATAACTAAATGTCACTTTACACACATTTTGATAACCTCTGTCTGAAGTTTATTGTAATTCTTTGTTACAAACACTTGCGGGGGTAGAATTTTTATTAATTTTCTTTCAGCATGGGCCTACTGTAAAATCTGGTTTGATATACTCTATCGTTGGAATGTCTCTATAAGAGAAACCGAGAGTAGTAACTGAAAATCTGCTGGGCCATGGAATATCAGCAAACATAAAGATCTAAGAATCCACTTCTTAGAACATGCATGTTTCTAAGTTAATTTGAAAGAAAAACTTTAGTTTTTCTCGAAAAGATGTAGCAGCCAATTAATTATTTTTTTAAGGCTGATCAAGTCACTGAAAATGTTAACATTTCGCTACTTACGTAGCTTCGCCAGAACAATTGAAATTTAATTAAAACATGTTGCTATCTGAAATACAGCTAAACGGAGTCTTTTTTTAAATTTGATTCTGTATGGTGAAATCAAAATTATGTAACATATCTACTGCATCATCTAAAGTGCTGTATTTGGTTTATTTGCGACAAAATTGTTTGTTTTTATTGATGTTTCATATTGGATTTTTTTTATTATTGTGTGGTTTGTCCTATGTAGTTGGTGTTACAAATCTTCCAATTTCTTTGATAAATAATATTTGATGTTAAATTTTCTTCCACGTTATCGCTAACATTTTTAGAAAATAATTTATTGAAGCAGTTTATACAGGGTGAATGAGACCACCCGTATCAGTATTTTTTTAAAGAACGGTAAGTCGTAGAGAGTTGGGATCAAAAATGTATTATAAAAGTCATACTAAAGAATCGAATGGTGATATTATTATTTCTCGAAAAAGTGAGCATCACGAGTAGTTTTGTCCACAATGTCCAGAACTCCAAAATTTTAAATGGCACCATAAGTCGAAAAACGTATTGTTGAAAAGATCGTTAAAAAAGAAGAAAGTCTTGTAGGAAAAATTATTTTACTACTACCACCCCTTTTAAGTAATATTCGATTAAAGTTATTAAATTTGAAATTCGAAGTTAACAAACAAAATTGAAAAGTTGGCTTTTAAAATTTAGTTACCGAATTAAACAATGTTACACACACGTTTTAATGTCAATAACATTTTGAACACTTGGAGGAGTAAGAATTAGAAAAATAATAAAGGGTGATGCTTAACGAAAAATAAACACGAATTTTGAAATGTAAGTAAATTGGTAGGTATTAAATCGTATTTCATTGTATTTTATAATTAAAGAGGTGCATGGTAACGTTACTAAGAATAGGTTGGAAATTATCGGTTGGAGCTAGCAGAGATTTACAGAATTTCTGTAAGCTAACATAAAAACACTGTTTAATAAGGTTTGACTAATGTTGGATATAGAAGACTGGAACAAAACATATCTGAAAGAAATGCATTATTATATAAAGTAAACCATTTAATGCCTGATTAACAATTACCATAAATAAGTAAGAAATAGTATTCCTCAGAGCTGCTAAAGTAAAAGATTTGATGAACTGTCAATATATACTTTAGATAAAGGCATATACGTAACCGACTTAGAGTTTGAACGCAAATATAATATAAAATTTAAGAATAATCAAAATGCAAATCCCAACTTGAGTGAGGCGTTTCGTGTTTAAGTAGGATGAGCTGGTTTTGAAATTTAATTAACCATATTTACTTAGTACACCGGGTAAATGATTAATATAAGTACATAACTATAAATATCTTGAGTTAAGTTATTTAATTTAATTTAGTTATTTAATTTAATTTAATTTAATTTAATTCGCACTCAGCCAACAGCCGTTAGGCCAATTATAGGCGTCGCTGTGCAGTTATGAGGACTTCCAACCCCACTAACGACTATGATGTTGTATGACCGCCGGGACCAACTTTTTTCCGTGATAGCCGTACCACGAGGCGCCGAGAGATGCAGCCGTGGAACTCCCATCCAAGTTCTGACCAGAGACAGCGTTGCTTAACTATGCTGATCGAACGTGGACGCTTGTTCAAGCTACACCACTCGGGACCCTAATATGACTTGTAAGAGAATACAGTTTTATGCAAATTTGGGTGAACAAAATTTTGATAAGAAACAACTGTAACATAAAGAATATTTATTTCAAACAGCTACTAAGCATAACATTGCAAATACATTAGAAATTTTAACTGTAGTTCTGTTTTCTTGATTTTGATCTAATTTAATAAGGAGTTGTTCTGTAGGATTTTTTGGGTAAATGATCCTAAAGTTGGGTTCACATTTAAGGATTTCACTGACAGTTTTATGACTTTTGTATCCATTAGTTATTATGATTATTCCTAAATTGGGAAGAATTGTCCTGTTTTCTTTTATTTAAAACTTTTTTAAGTTGTTTATGTTTTGATTCTTGAAAATACATAGCTCTCCCACTTATAAATCTAAAAATTCAACTTGTAGGATGTTTTTTTTTTCAAATTTTGTGTGCGGTTAGGGATTTTTTGCTTCAAAAAGTGTTTAGTTGCGTAGGCATCGCCACTAAAAGTTGAAATAGTTTTAATGGTGAATTTAAGTTATAAGTTTTCAAATTGTATGTGTTTGACATCTTTCGGTAAAGATTTTGGAATTAAAAATTGTTTTTTTGCTCACCATGTGAAACTTTTTTCGTTCGTTCACCTTTACAAATGTAGTAATGTTTTCTGAAAGTTTCGCTTAAAGATTTCTAATGTTGATGTAAAATTCATGATCGATTGTTGCCATCTTGATGTGGTTGGTTGTTTTGGAAAAAAATATTTAAAGTAACGTTTAAATTAATCTTGTGATTATAATTTATTGATATATTTAGGCACAGTGGATATTTTTAGGTTAATTTGAAAAAAATATACAGTTTTCCTTCGAGAAGGTCTATTAATTCGATTATTTTTTTCGTAGCGATCTCAACCAATCAGAAGGCTGGATTTAGTTAAGTTATCTTGTATAATTTCGATTATTCACAATCGATTATACTAGAGTAACTTCACTAGGCGACGCAATACATAACTTTTGTCAACTTGATGTTTTCATGGAGGAGACTTCCAGCTAGGTTAATACAAACAAATCGAGCTGCCAATAAAATATTTATTTGATCCTAATATTCAAATTTACTCAAAAAATAATCAAATCGAATACTTCGAACAGGTTTATACGTCTCAAACTCCCTGCACAATAACAAATCGTGTCAGTTTGACAGATTACTCCTCCCGCTAACACGTCGGACTATTTAACCTGTCAAACTGAGACTCTTTTATTATTGCGCAACAAGGTATCGACACATAACCCGATAATATTAAAGTACTTCTCGTATTACTTCTGATAATGTAAAGAATTTGTACAAACAAGTAACACATCTAATTTAAAATAAATTGCAACATTTTTCTATCAAATTTCAATTGTTGTTAAGAAACTATTTTAGTAGCGAAATGTTAAAATTTTCAATAACTTGATCAAGATTTGTAAATTAATTAATTAACTGTAGTTTTTCTTTAAAATTTACCTAGAAGCATAAATGCTCCAAGAAGTGTATTCTTATCTCTCTATATTGGCTGATATTTCCTGGTCCAGCAGATTTCCAGACCTTAGTACTCTCGCTTTTTTGTAGAGACATTCCAAAGATAGAGTATATCAAATAAGTAGGCTCATGCTGAAAGACAATCAACAAATATACCTAAAAATCTCCAGTCGTACCTTCAAACATCAAAATATGCATGCTTCTGTACTACTATGAGCTGTAGTTACATGTCGCTGATACAAGATATTATCTTAAAGTACACGTAACTGGCTTTAACATATTTCACATGAATTCTATCACAATTCACAGCAACCTACCCTACTAAGAATTATTCGATTCTAAAAATAGAAAACACTAAATGGCGAATCCTGTATTCAGTTGAATTGGGTAACACTTCGTTAACAATTATTAAGGTTAAACTCAAGTCGACCGTACCCACTTTTCAAAAAGCAATACGTTAAAAACGCTTATATAAGCATCACCAATTGTTCCTTTTTGATTCGGTTTTATTGTATGACCGTTCACCCACGCGTGTTCGTGTGTGTATTCAAAATTCTCGTCAGCTTTGAGAGCTACCCGCTTGAAAGGGAGAACATCCACCAGCCACGCAACGAAATAGCGTTGGTCTCAATTGAGCAACCAGGCTGTAGATGATCAGTCCTAGCACAGGACAGCTGGCGCCATAAAACTAATTACTTGCTTTTCCAGTCACATCCCGATTGTCCTAATAGAAATAGCACGTTGCCAGTTCACGACGTTGTGCCTGGCCGCGTTTATCTTATTAAATATGACGGGGTTACACATCCCGAGGCCTTCGCAAGCAAAGGTATGGTTCTGCGGGACACCATATCAACCCTTATGAGAATTGCAGAACGACATGTGTTTTCTAGCGAGGCATAGAAGGGAAGCATCACTTAAACGACCTGTTCGCTTGATTTAACACAATTTTGCATGCAAATGAGTCACAAGTGGAGTTCCAATCAGCTGCTGCAGAAGATCCTTCAATTCCCTCACTTAATTTGGGTATTACTATTCCGTTGATGTCCCGTTGTTTTCGATGGGATTTCGGCAATGTGGGTTTTCGTGTTTTGTTTGCGTTTGATTAAAAACGTATCTTTTTAACCTAACCGGCTCGCGGGTGCGCAACTATGCCCCTCGCTTCGGTGACGCGGAAAGCATTTGGTAACATTACAAGTTAGGTTAAGTTAATTATGAAAAGCGGAGGCCCGAACACTTACAAAACCCAACACAAAGTAACGAGAAAGATATGCAAATCGTATTCATCAGAACCCCTATTGTCTGGTATGCATGTTCTGTGAATCATTACACTGCGAGTCGGGTTTTGCATCGTTATGTTACACATTCATTACGCTTTTTTGTACGGGTAGTAATGGAATGTAATACTGGCCGGTAGAGGGGGGCGACACACCGTAAGTGCGACTTGATAGCGATCACAAAGACGGGGATGCACCCGCACCATTGCGCCGCTGCTGCACTCTGCCGGTGCCTATTGTGGTTATTAACCTGTAACGATGCGCCGACAAATCGTTGATTGAATCGTCGCTTTGTCAGTCGAAATCGGCGCACCAAGAACACGCGCCCGTAATTCGATTCGCTCTTTTGTCGCTTCATATCACTTGTCAGTGGAAATGTGCACGAAATCAGCACATTTTTAACCCCGAACTGACCACACATCCCGCTCCAATCGAAAAACTGTCTGGCGGGTGACGAGAACCAGCCATTTTAACGAAATTTTAATCTTCCGTTCGCGCTGTTTCGATTGCACCCAGTCTGGTCAAAATTCGGGGAAAACTGGGAACAATAACTTTCGCCCTCGTTTTCGGCTCAGGGAAATGCATGGAAATGTACAGAGGCTGATACGGTGGCGTGAGCGTCCCACATAAGCGCAAAAAATTGCCGGAAATTGAATTTGTCTGAGGCAATAAAAAATCGAATGTGTTTTCAGCATAGCGTGTGTAGTATACTTAGGCTGTTAATGTGGATGCTGCAGTAAATAATACATCACTTTAGTTCCAGTTAACTCAATTTTACACCAAGACAAGTTGAACTCTTCCCCCTCGCCGCATTGCTTTTATCCCCCAACTCATCTGAGAATAAGGGAAGGTAACATTTCACACCGTGTCAGACAGTTCTGTAACAATATTATGATATATTAATCTTCGTTTATTGTTTCGTGTTAGTCTATTGTTGCTGATACTGTACGCGGGCATTATTTATTCCTTTACTCCCCAATTTATTGCGCGGTGGAAATTTCGGTCTATTTGCAGTTTTTCGATGCGCGCACACCTAGTTCGGTTCGCCTAATAATCAACCAGAATTGTTTTCATTTATTCCGGGCGCACAATTTACGAGGACTTTATGACGTTCTACGGTTTCCTTCCGCGTAGTTTGGCGTTTTTCACCAGCAGTATAAGTTTGTACTGGCGTTGAAACGGCACCCATGACGCCCATTTTTCTTGATGTATCAGCTGAGATACGCTCCTTTGGTCCCAAATATTTCAGAGCTTTTATATAAACCACGAGATATTCTATACAAAGCTCCTCCATGCGAATAGCGAACGCGGAGAACCATTAAAAGCCCTTCCCTAATTTTGTACTTCACTGAGGTGTAAATGAAAATCTTATCCCGAATTTAAAATAAAAAGAAGAAGAGAATAACCTCGGGAATATTATTTTCGCCTTCGTGATTTATAACTTTATAACAAGGATAATATTTTCTAATGAATGTCAATAATACCGAAATAATATCTGGGAGTTCTCCGACGAACGACTGACTAAAGAGATATTGATATTCCCGTGTTTAAGAACGAAATATAATTATCCCCTCAAGGTATTGGGCTTTTATGGTTTTTACAACTTTAACGCATTCGTTTAATTTCAAAAAACCTCCGTAGAATCCGGAAATTGTTTTTTCGTCCAAACTAATAACGAAAAATCTGTTTCGAGTAACTTCCTGATCAAAATTAACAAAATTTGTTACTCTTATTGCTTCTGTAGTAGATGCGGAGGTAATAATTTGACGAAATAAAACAAGCTTTATAAATTACTCTCCAGCAATATTAAAATTCTTAGTCAACTTCAAAATTCGTATGTAAGCACTAAAGTGCTTACAAAAATTTACCGAGAATGTTTCGCGAGTACAAAACATTTTAAGCCGACACACAAAATATTTCGACTGCCTGTGTTGCATTATTTCGTTTGTGTGCATTTGTAACTCGTTTTGTTACGTCTTAAAGTTGGTATAAAGGCTTCAAGTTTAGGGGGAATTTTGTACCTTACTCCTTCATAATCAATATGGCAAAACTTTACTAAAAGGAGTTAAAGTTGTATTATTCTGTAGAACATTGTGCGGAGCAAAGAAGAAAAAGGAAGGAAAGAGGGATGATGAGCGAAGCAACCCTAATTTAATAACGCTAAAAACGGAGAGAGTTCAATTTTCCTTTCTAGCTGGTGCCGACGTTAATATATTCTTTAAGTCTGTGTTACCACTGCCGACTATACGTTCAAAGTTTGCACCTTGCACTTTATACACCAGACAGAATATGATGACATTTCCTAAGGAATTCCGTGCTCTCTCGAAAAATTTCCTAATTAAGGATTCTTTTCAAACGTTTTATACCCTTTGTTGTGTTTCCTTGGTGGTAAATGAATACTTTACAACGGTGATATCCTGATTTGGGCATTATTACGCTCGGCTAACTTTCTCATTTCCATCGTTCGCGTTTACATAATACTATATCAAACGCTTATACGAGCCCTAACCACTATATATTCGGACGATATATGAGGTTAACATGAATCAGTAGCAATAAAATTATACATGGTTCATATTGGATTGTGACTCTATTTTTTAAAAGACTATGTTCATATAAAACTTTTTTTATGAAATAAACATATAAACTACTTACATAAGATTTATTTTTATATTAGTTTTGAATATCTAACAAAAAATGAGAATTAAATTATTCCAACGGTTAACAATTAATATTGAGTTACATCGCCTTTAGCTTTAATTACTGCCTTAATTCTTAAAGGCATGGTCGATATAAGCTTCTGGCACTCTTCAATGCCAAATAAATCCCAAATCTCTTGTATTTTAGAGCACAGTTGTGGAACAGTGCGTTGAGGGTCGTTCCTCAAACGCTGTTTCATTTTGTGCCACA
Source organism: Agriotes lineatus (assembly GCA_940337035.1). Classification (NCBI taxonomy): domain Eukaryota; kingdom Metazoa; phylum Arthropoda; class Insecta; order Coleoptera; family Elateridae; genus Agriotes; species Agriotes lineatus. The sequence goes on from OW679202.1 coordinate 78,046,465, forward strand.
CTGTCTCTATTATATTGAGATCGGGACTGTTTGAGGGCCAATCCAGTACGACAATCTTATTATGTGTAAACCATTCTTTAGTTGATTTGGCTGTATGGGAAGAAGCACCGTCTTGTTGAAATACAAGATCGTCAATGTGCATCTTCTGTATACTGGGTAATAAGAAATTAGATAGGATACTCTGATACTTTTGGGCGTTAACGATTCCGTTTATAAAGTGCAATATTCCTAGACCCTTTGCTGACATACAGCCCCAAACCATAACTCTATGTGGAAACTTCACAGTACGCTTTAAGCAGTCCTTATGGAATGCCTCAGACTTAGTTCTTATAACACGGCTCCTGCAATCTCCCACACTCACGTCAAATTTGGATTCGTCGCTAAAAACAACTTTGCTCCAATCATCCACCGTCCAAAACTCTCTTTCTTTGGCCCACTCAAATCGTCTCTTTTTCTGTTTGTCAGTTAACAGTGGCTTTTCCTTAGCCTACAATGAAGATAGTTTATTTCTTAATTTCTAGGATAATTGATTAATAACAAACCTTATAAAAGCCGAGACCAGATCGGTGAATCCACGTTCGACAACATTCTCGGCCAACATTTAAGCCAGTATCATTGTTCCAAGCAGCTGTTATTTCTCGTAATGTTGATCTTCGAGCGTGTTTGCAAATTTTTAATAAAAGTCGCTGGCTTCTCGAAGTTACCAAACGTGGTCGGCCCGTACTTTTTCCGCGAACATTAAAATTGCCGGTTTCCTGATATTTTTTCACAACTTCTCCAACCGTAGATTTTGACATACACAGTTCTTCAGCAATTGCAGACATAGATTTGCCTTCATTACGTTATTTAATAATTATTTCTCGCAGTTTTAAGGGCGTTGCTACACCACGACCCATATTGCTACTAGAAATGTCAACAAACATCAATACCTTGTTGATTTGATTGTCTTTTGTTAACAGCGTGCATTTAAAAAGGCCTCCTATGAAATTACTTGAAATTCGCAGCATTTTTAATAATCGTCCGAATATTAAGTGGTCAGTAAATAACTGAATTTAAACGCTTCTGCTTGTGCGATTATAATAAATATTATAAAAAAATCAAACTAATTACTGCAAACACATATGGATATATGTATCTTTAAAAAATATAATTGCAAATAAACATTGATGCAATTATATCAAAGATGTCACAATATTTATTAAAAAACCGTCAACGTCCGAATATATAGTGGTTAGGGCTCGTACATCAGTTAGCACAAAAATTCTTATTAAAAACAACTAATTTCGAAAACGTCGAGCGGTTAAGCTTTGAAGCGGGAGTCGTCGCTTCCAGGTCCCTATTTAACGAGAAAAGAAGTCTAAATTTCGAGACTGCCTGCACCGCCCCGGAAACAACCCACGTGTCGGTTTTAAAGGGGTGGTTTGAAAATCTCTCGGAAAATTTCTTCCGCATAATGGATTTGCATCTAATCGCCGTTCAAACACAAAGCCATGGGTTATCTATTGCCTCCTCGGCTTAAGCCTCCGTTAATTCTAACTGCTAAGATTTTTCATTTAGATACGTCCGGAAATTTAAACGCTTGTCGCCATTGTACAATATTTAATCTCGTAATTACTTTTCCATTATACCATGGCGTAATTAGGGTGTTAGCTGTTGACAAATTTCGAAATTAAATTAATATAAAACTTAAATTAAGCTTAAGCGCTCCACTTTTCCAATATTTTTACGAAATTGTCCCCTCGAATATAATTAAAACGTTTATGCTCGAACTTGCGAGAAAGAAATCCAAACAGATCAACTCGGAACGTCTAAAATTAGACGAGGCACAGAAAGAGGTGGATTTGCTTCGCGTTTAATAGGAGGCAAAGTTTTAAACTGTCGTATACCTGTTAAACTCTTAAAGTTTTTTTTATTTAAGCGCATCTGCCGACTTAGACGCGACATCCTTAAAGCGTTAAAGTTTGAATTCTTTGGCTGCTTCTGCGAGAAGTTGGGCATTCAGACCTATATAACTGTAATAGTAAATATTGTTACGAAAAAAGAAAACGAATAAATTGCAGGGGTATAAGAATTTTACAATTTCGGAACTGCTTTGAATCCCCAGCGACAAAAAATTACCTAAAAGTAGAATTTCAGTTTAGCATATCTTGCATGTTACTACTTCTACTTGCGTTACAAAAACTTGACCAAGAGTAATTTTGAATTATTACAGTAGAATTTAAGTTAACCACCTGCCACAAAGGATTTTACCTTCAGGTTTATGTTTGATTAGTTCAGTTATGGTAGGGCGTTACATCACAATTTCCTGCCCCAGCACTTGCCCTACCCCTTTCATTGCAGTAGATAAATTGCATTAGTTCTATTTCGACTTTCTTCTATTCGTATTCTATATCTCAGTTTGATTCCAAATCTTCTGTTTTCAGTTTCTTATCGTCTTTTTGAGGTTTATCTTTGATTAATTTACTTATTGTAGGCTGTTACATGACAATTTTGTGCCCATCATATGCACTGCCCCTTGCCATGTTACTATACCTATAGACATTGTAATAGATAAATTGAGTTATTTATATTTCGACTCTTCTCTATTTGTATTCTATATCTCAATTTGAATCCAAATTCTCGCTGTACTATAGCTTTTTAGATGGGGTGCATATGAATGAGACACTATGTATTTTTAACTTATGGACATGTCAATGCTCTTTCAGATATATCCTCAACTTTTCAAAAACATTTTGACCTAAAGTTGTCATTATGGCTTCAGTATATCTTTACTTCCCTCATCTGAAAGACACGCGGTTCGCCTGCCGTTCGAATTCGACCAGCGGTAACGTTTTTTTTTATTTGAAAATTAATTTAATTTATTAGATACATGAAGATATTTTTACTCCTAACTTATTTTGATTTTTATGCCGGGGGCCGCATAATACGCAAATCTTTTTGCGACGCTATGATGCTGAAAATAGAGGTATTTTATGCATACATCGATTTACAAGCTTAGTTTTGAATATTTCTCGATGATTCTTAAAGTAGTGGAAATATTATTCTTTCTACATTCAGACGATATCATATAACTCTCAAAATTACTTTTAACGACTGCTACAGACATTGTTTAAATAAAGGGTACGGGGAATTTGCAGGATAAACTTTAGCATCAACGTATTTTGGAAACGATTACAGATAAGTGTATACATCCAGCGTATGAAATGTGTCACAAAGAATCAAGGAATTCTTACTGAAAGAATTACCTGCATTGGCTTATTGACGTAAAAAATATCATTAACTTTCCATTGCCTGATTTAATTGAAACTCACCTCGCACACGAAACTTAAGACAGGGCTGTCCAACATGTGGCCCGCGGGCCGCATGCGGCCCGCCAGGATATTTTTGCGGCCCGCGGATCGAAGAATCGGCGTGCGTACCGGCGGACTACCAATAGGGACCCGCAACACTCGCCGGTGCATTGGGTTGCAGCTCGACTAACGAAACCAGACACCGCTCCAGAAGAACATGTTAATTTTAAATAATGTACAAGAGTTATTTTTAATTAATCATGGTGACTAGCTAAAAACATTATATTTGTTTTGGTAATTATCTGGTGTTTTACCTAATCGAATATATATTTAAGGGAACGTATTTCTCCGATTTGAGTTTAACCCGAGGGGTACATCTTTGACGCCCTTAGTAAGGGGGTGAAACGTCTCATCTCTATACGTAAATTCACATTAATTGATATAATTTTTTTCTTTTGTCGGTATATCAAGAACGGAAAGGAATTAACCTAAAGTGATTTTTTTTGTATAGAATCACTTCTAGAACATATGGTGTAAGTTTGTCGGTTACCTCAGGGAACACCCTGTATATCTCTTTTATGTTTCAATGTTTTTTGAAATGTAACCTAAGCTTCTTAAATAAATAAAAATTAGTATTGAAATATACACGTTTTATATTTATTACAAATCACTTACAAAGTCGCATACGACACATTTTATGATGCGGCCCTCACAACCTTCAAATTTTTTACAGTGGCTCTTGGGCCCCTTGAAGTTGGACAGCCCTGACTTAAGACATGCCCGGCGTGAAGGTTAAGCTTACTGCAACGCAACGATATCAACAGAGCTCCATATCGTTGCTAGAAATTGGTCAACGCGCTTTGTTTGCAGTTGTAAGCGCCGCGGTTCAAATCCCTCCAGTAACGATTTTTTTTTATTTAAAGATATTTTTACTCCTCGTTTTTTAAATTATTTAGCGTCACAATGTCGACGAGGGAAGTTCTGGGTAAAGCCTTTTACATATTTTTTTGGTTTTGTTATTCTGCCTCGAAGAATGATGCCCAGCAGTCACATCAATGCTTGGATGGTGAATATGTCATTATTTGTTCATGTAGTGTTTGGGTCAGGTATACATACATTGGAAAACCAATCCGTTCTACATGTTGCGTCTAATTCTTCGTTTTTATCGTAGTACTTCTGCATCGCATCTTGTTCTGGTCTAGCTGTTTTGCAATCCGTGGAAAGGATTTTTTTCAGCTATTGTTTTTGCTAAGTTTAGAAACATATTCATTGTATACATAGATACTCTCCTACTGTCTCCAAAGCATGATTTTCCATACTAACTGTAAGTTGATTTCCTACCTACCAGTTTAGATTCTTCGTTCTAATGGCTATTACAGTAAATCAATATTGATTCCGTTGCTGCTTGGTGATATTCTCTAATACCTCGTTAATATTATATAGTATTCAATCGTTCCTTTTGGTGAAACTTGCCTCTAAAAGATTTTTACCGTCTAACCATGTTTTTGGCGAGAAGTTTGAGCCCGTTCGAGAACTTTCCTAATGATTCTACTTTCTTCAACACCATCCTTTTCCGGGTTATTTCGGTTTTTCCCTGCCTCTGCTGTCTTGAGGGTTCCATTACAGAGCGTTTCTTGCAATGTTTACTAATGGCTTCCGAAGTGTATGGCCTAGCCATCCCCACTTGCGGCACTGGATTTCTATTTCGATTCTGTATTACTTTGTTCTATTCCACAATACAAATCCGATCCGGCCAAAATATCTATAAAGTACTTGTTGATAAAGATTTATAAGGAGTTGGTGGTAGACCTAATGGATTTCCATGTCTCACGCTCCTCTAATAGAACCGACTTGACCTTAGTGTAAAATAGTTGGAGCTTAAGAAAATAATTCAAATAAATATTACCAATTACCGAAATTCAGAGGAAACTTGTTACAAGTCACGAGCATTATAATAGAAAATTGGTACTCTTAGCAATCTCAGCATCCTATAGCCCATCAAATGATCCCATAATTAAAAGGGTTTCATTAATTACTTCCATTCACTGGGAAATAGATTAATGATTGCAACTCGAAGTACATTTTGGGGTTCCCTGCCTTAACTATCCGGTAGATGAAACTGGTATAAGAACTACAGCTTGGTCATCTTACAATATACGAACCTACCTATTGGCCTACCGATACGAAGAAGAAACTTACTAGACAAAGACCAAATATTAATAACTGTCTTAAAGCTATTCGGGCCAACTGAATTCTATGTTTAACGCCCAATACAGTACCGCAGCAGATAGCGATATCGCGCCTAGATACACGAAGGCGTTAACTATTTCAACTTATTTCCCCACTCGTTTCGCTTCCGACTCTAAATTGTTTCTCATGTCATTGTTTGAAGTGATAGCAGGCATACTTTGACGGCATAGTTCAGATCCGCATCTGATGCCTCTCCGCTTGTGATTTACATTTTTAAGTCCAAAATTATGTTAAAAAATATTGGGGACAGGATACAGCCACCGTTTTATGCAGATATAGGCTCACTGAATTGACCTATATGGAAGATTCTGCAGTTTTATTGATTATACAGCTCTTTAATATTGTTAATGATCTTATCCAGTACAACTTTTTTGTATAGGAAAATTGATTTATGGGCTAGGGTATCAAGTGCACTCTCAAAATTGATAAAAATCAGAAAAGGAGGAAATGATGCAGGTGTCTGCTCCACTATGATAAGGGTGGTAGTAATATAATCCACACTGGACCGATAGGGTCTAAAACCTGGTTGTTCATAGCGAAGGGTGGGTTCTACAGTTTCTAACAACTGTTGTTTATGATAATGGAAATCACTTTATTTATCATATTCAGTAGAGCGGCGCCTCGCCAATTTTGACACTCACTGCGATCATCCTTCTTTGGATGTTTGGTAATGTGACCGTTCTCACTCTGTAGGTATTCTTTCGGTGTTCCAAACAATCTATTTGAGTGTGTGCAGTAAATAGCGCAGGTGATATGCTAAATGGCCCTGTTGACTTTTCAGGTTGTTTTCTTGTTGTAGTGCCACGCAGAGAGTGCTCCTAAACTGTTCTTTCCATATTGACATCTGCTCTGATGATGATGTGAACCTTTTGCACTTTTAACTATTGCTAGATCTTTCGTGAAGCTTCAAACGCTTGTTTATTCGGTAGAGCTTTCGCGAGTTGTTTTATTAGGCTGCCACTTGTGCTAGATGAGTGAGGGATTATTATTTTCTCGTTAACGTTATTTTCTTCTTATTTTTCACCTCTGTTTTCGTCGATTAACTTTTTTTCTTCTTAAGGAGTACTTTACTTTGCTGTTACGTATCGCAATATGTCTAATTTATTGTTGAATACTTATTTAATTATTTTTTATTTGTTCTGCGTTTTATACTTACACTTTTTACAACTGACTGGTTATCATACACATTGATGTGTTAACATTTTACACTTTACAACGTATATTTTTTCTGGTTAATTGTAGAACCCGTTTAAAAATTTATTTCTAATTATTTTACTTTAATGATATTGATAAACCATATTTTCTATAACCTTAACAGGTTAAAGCAATATCTAAAGTAAAAGATTAGAGAAACCACAGATTAGCATATTCATATTTCTTAAGATTATTTTGATGAGATTTTTAAACTATGTTTTGTTCAGTAATTAAGCTCTGACGGAATAATATTTCTATATCAGCTCATATTTGGATATTATTAACAATATAATGCTATTGTAAGGATATTAATTCTAATTTCCTGTCCTTTTATATTTCTAGCTAAACATTTCAAGCAACTCATTACCTTTCGTATTGTTTTCGACCTCTAATTAGCAGCTCATAGAGATAATATATTAGTTATTAAAAGTAATTTTATCACATTTTGATCTATAAGCACAGATAAACTTCATTCATATCTTCTCAATACTGTGTTTTATACTAATTTACGCATTTTGGTCTACTGGGAAGATGTCTTTATCTTTTACAGACTCATCTAAGTATCCATGATTGTTTTGTTTTTAACAGCTCTCTGCACTACGTTTATAGTCATTACCTTAGCGATTGGGCTCTTCATTTCTACAAAGGTATGGACGTAATTTATTTGAAGTTTAATTTGGAAAAGTAGTAAAAAATTGGTTAGTTAAAAAATTAAATCAGGTTGGTAGATGAGGGCAATTGCTAAACAGGATTACATCCTTTCTGACCGGATGTGAATTTTACTGTCAGTATCATGAAATGGAGAGTGGCGTACCTCAGGAGTTTCTTCTGGGACCCACAGTCATCACGATTTTTCACGCCAACGATATTAAAATTGAAAAGAACCCCATGACAAACCTTTATACCATTCAAAAGAACTTCAAAAACGTTTTTGATTAGATGGAAGAATGGCTTCTTCATCTTAACATTGCTAAATGTGTAGTTATGCATTTAGGAAAAAAATAAGCCCTAGAATACATATAATATAAACAAGAACGTGTTAATGATCTTGGTATTATCGCATTATGTTAGATACACTTTCTAAAGTTGACTTGTGAAACCTGCTTATCCTCAATATTAAAGTAATATCGCGATTTTTTATATTTCCTCTAATCAAAGGTAGTTGCATATGGCACTTCATATTAACAGCTCATAGAGAATTTATATTACCTTCTAGTGGTTAAAAGTAAGCTGGAACGACCTTTGATATATGACGTATTAAGTTGTAAACATTAAGAAACTGGGAATTTTACCGCTACATACTCATCAGAGTAGATTTTCATTATAAACATAAAAAAGAGAGATAAAAATATATACATCATTTTTGCTGCTATTTTCTTTACGAGTACTTCGACATGAACAGACCACAAATTCTAAATGGAAGCATATTTATGAAAGCTGCCAGTTTTTTCCTCCTCTCTGAAAGGCATCCAATCGCTAAATTTATTAAAGGAATCTTAACGCTTTGATGAACAAAATTATTCCTCCATTAGTTCATGTGAAACCTATAGTTTTAGTGTTTTACTAACGTCAATATGCACTCTCAATTTTCAGCAAATTTATAAAGAATAAAGCTCAGAATTATTGCCAATAATGCAATTAAAGTGAATTGCTGCGAACATTCTCCCTAACTTATTGCATTCTCCGAAAAATCAGAGCAAACTAACTGCTATTTTAAACTGCAATGGTGTTTTCGCATGGAGCAGCAAAGGGTTGCGGCAATCTTGACGTTAGGGTAGATAATGACACTATTCCGCGCCATTTTACAGCCAAGTTTTAGGGAGGTTCCTCGTGTATGGCACTCAATTATTAAGTAAATTATACAGCATTACTTGTCACAGTATCTTCGTCGTGGATGGAACTGTTGTGGAAATAATTGTGTTTCACTAGATTTGTCAGAAACCGTAACGGATTCGTGCTGAGATCACTTTTTAAACACATCTTGAACCAAACATTTCTTTGTTTTGTACGTTTCAAAAGGTTAATTTTTGTGTGGTATACAAAGAAAAAATTCTAGACAGAAATGGTGCTGAAACTAATTTGAGAAACGGTTTACCGCTTGACTTTAACCTAGCAAAAATGAACCTGAAAAGGAAGTACATACTACGGTTACAGAAGCAACACAAACTTAGAACCTGCCGAGTAGTAGATTTCAGCTGAGGCTTTTCACAAGGGACTTTTCTTCTAATGTAAATTTTAAAATAGTGGGTTTTCAATTTACTTACAGCTGTATTCTGGCGTTTTCGAAAAAGAATAAAATTATGTTCTACATGTTTACCGACGTAGTGATTTTATGATGATGTTCTCCACTTAGTTTTTTTTCTAACTAAATTCCATACAAATATTTCAAACCGAACGAATTAAACGCGAAGTTTACAATTTGTTCACACAGCTATTTGTTGTTATGTCACCTTGAAAATCTTGAAAGAAATCTATTATTTATAGTGTAGATAAGTTTTTTTTAAACCACAGGTTTGGAATTTTTTTTCACTCTATCAATTTCAGATATTTCTGCAGTAAACCACTTTTTCAAAAATTATATTCTAGCTTCTCAGCGGTTTCTTTTCGCAACCAGCTACATAGCACATCATCTATCGATCGCAACCTGAACAATCAACTAAACTTTACATACGGTAGAACAAGCGGTTTGAAAGCTACAGTTTCTTCTATTGTGACACATTTTAATTGAAAGTTGTGAAACGCAAAATTCAACTCGAGGAGGGAAGTTATTCCAGCTAGAAGTAAGTAGGACCATATCAAATAATAGTAAAAGATGTGCATGTGGTTAGTTGTATGGATTTTGATATATTAAATATTTGCACTAATTAGATTAGTGGTTACACTACAAAGCCACCACAAGTTGGTATAAAGTTTGGACAGGGAAAAAGGGAGTTTAATTTAGAGAAGATATCTTACGTTTCGTGTTGGAAAAGGCGTGAGACAAGGTGATACCATCTCACCTAAACTGTTCACCTTGGCGTTGGAGGATGTTTTTAGAGGAATGTCATGAGAGTAAAAGGGTATTAATAATAATAATAATAGTGGTAGAGGACTTTGGCCTTTAAATGCCTTTCGTCACTGCGACCCTGTCGGTTCTTTTGTAACTTGCCAGCACTTACTTTTATTTAGAGAAGTTGTAGGCTATTATTAAACCTCAAGATATCTTTGGGTTTTGAGTCCCTTATTTAGTTGGGCGTCGTGGTTGCCTTTCCGAAGATGTTGTGCCTACATCTACAGGCAGCATTACATGCACATAGAATATGTTCTGCCGTTTCCGCTGCATCATTTCATAAGCGGCAAGTTTGGTCCTCAGCCTTACCAATCTTGAAAATATGGTATTTTAATGATGTGGGGCCTGTTAGAAGGCCAGTGATGGATTTTAATTCCACCTTACTGAGAGACAAATCAATTTTTGCTTTATTTTGCGAAACAGTTATGAACTGCTTTGCCTGGCGTTGTCCTGGTGTTTTCTCCCAGTGCGACGATTTCAGCTGCTCCTCCTGTTTTATGTGGCTTTTCTGTATTCCACAACAGGGTTCAGGTCCGATGAATGACGTCATTGCACCTCGCCTAGTGAGTTCATCAACCTTTTCGTTGCCTGGTATACCCTCATGCCCTGGCACCCACCATAACGTGACGTGTTTTTTGTTTGCCAGTTGCTTAATATTATCCAGGCACTCCCAGGCAAGCTTGGACTCGCACGTGTAGGCTGCTAGGGCCTTTATTGCTGCCTGTCTGTCTGTGAGAATATCGACTGTTGCACCATAGTACCCCTTTCGAAGATTTATTTTGATTCAGTGGTTTATAGCATAAACCTCAGCTTGGAAGATGGTGGTTCTAACCCCTAGGGGTTCGGATATTCGGCACCCGGGTCCACAGTTACCTGCACCAGTCCCCCCTCTTTCCATCTTTGAACCATCTGTGTACCAATGGAGAGATCCTCTTTTAAAGGGTGGCCCTTCTGAGGACCATGCTTCCCGTTCCGGGATGATCACTTTAAAATGTTGGTCGAAGTTGTATTTTATTGACATAAAATGCGAAACGGTGTAGGCCGTTCGTTCTACGTGAGAAAGAATTTCTAAGTGGCCTGTCAGGTTACCTGACTTACATTTAGTTACCCTTGTAAGCGTGAGCGCATTGGACATTGCCTAGTTTTGTACCTGAAGGTGTAGGGGTATTAGTCCTAACATGGCTTCCATAGCTGCAGTTGGACAGGTGCTCATAGGACCTGTTATACTCAGACAGGCGAAACGTTGTATATTTTCTAGCTGTAGCCGAGTAGTGATTTGTCTGGTTTTTAGCCACCAGACCACCGATGCGTAGGTGATTCTGGGTCTTATTATAGCCACATATGACCAGTGGATCAACTGTGGTTTTAGACCCCAGTTCCTTGCAACAAGCCTTCGGCATGCCAGAGTTGCTAATACTGCCTTCTTTTGCAGTTTTACAATATGTGAGTTCCATGTCAGCGTCTGGTCTAGTGTAAATCCTAGGTATTTAACTTCATTGCTGAAGTTAATGGTCGATCCTTCTAGCGTCGCAGCTTTTAAATTTAGCTTCCTTCGTCTAGGAAAGGGGTCAATGACCGTTTTGTTTGGATTTATTCTTAGGCTTTGTTCTTGACACCAACTCTAGATGATATCAAGAGCCAGCTGCATACGGTGTGTCACCAATGTGTCAAATTTACCACGAACTACTACTACTAGGTCATCTGCATACCCTTGTATTTCGAAGCCGTGTTGTGTGATCAGGTTGAGGAGATCGTCCACCACCAATGACCACAGTAGAGGCGATAATACTCATCCTTGGGGACAGCCTCTAGTGGCCGTCATGGTAGCTGTCTCTCCTACCAACCTTGCGGTAGTTTTCAGACTTTTGAGCATGGATTTAATCCATTCGATAATCGGAGGGTCAAATCCTTTTCTCATGGCAGGGTGATACCATCTCACCTAAACTGTTCACCCTGGCGTTGGCGGATTTTTTTAAAGGATTGTCATGAGAGTAAAAGAGTATTAACATCGACGAAAAATTGTGGAGCCACCTCCGTTTTGATGACGATATTGTCCTTCCTAGTAGCGATGCTGGCGAACTCGCGACGATGATACGGGAACTCGACAAAGCCTCCCAAGCCGTTGGTTTGAGAATCAATCTTAGAAAGACTAAAATCGTGAGCCCAACCGACATGCTTGTTATCTGCGACAACTAGCGAACAAGTGAAGACTACACCTATGTGAGACACAGCATCAAGTTTGGGAAGAACAACCAAACAGCTGCAATTACCAGACGAATTGGTCTCACATGGGGTGCATTTGGCAGACTCAGTTACATTCTACGAGATTCGATTAACCTTAAGCGAAAAGTTCACGACATCTGCATCTTACCGGTCGCAACCTAAGGCCTCGAAACAACTACCCTAACACCGAGCGGTGCGAATCGACTCCGAGTTTTCCAGAGAACTATAGAGCGAGCAATTTTGGGAATTAGTCTGAGGGACAGAGTTCCTAATGAAGAAATAAGGCGAAAAACTGGAGTTGTTGACGTGATCGAGTGCGTGCCAAAATTAACGTGGCAGAGGGGTGGCCATGCAGCCAGAGATAACAAACCCCAATGGACCAAAACCCTCATGCAATGGAGGCGGAGAGACACCAAACGAAGTGTGGGTCGACCACAGACCAGATGGCGTGGCGATATCCAACGCCACGCAGGAAAGGATTGGATGCTGAACGCCCTATGTTCAGGAGTGGACGAAGAAGAAGAAGTCTACGGTAGTTATGAAACATTACTGAATAGAACACCTAATCAAAAACAATTTTATCTAGCCAAAATGCTTGACACTGAACCTGTAACAAGTGTAACTGTCCAAGTTGATTTTGCTAAAGTTAATTTGTTTGGAGGTAACTTATCTCAAAGTAATGTTGTTGCTAATACTATATAAAAAATGTGTGACCTGATCAATTTGATAGTGAAGGCTATGCTTCTCCATCTGAAATATGTATAGAAATTCTATCAATTTTGTTTTGCTTGATTTTACAAACTACTGTTAAAAAAACCTGAGAACTGTAACCCTCCTTATGAAGCATTTTCGTGTCTATCTGTCTATTTCCTTTTGATTTGGTGTCACGTATATCTGAACAGACCAATTTGTCCACTCTTTAGATATATATGATACTGACATGGAAATCGTAACAATTAATTTCTCTGTATCAAACGATTACCTGCTTCTAAAGATTACTGGTCTTCATGTCTCTGTTTATCAGATTTGATGTCTAATGATCAACCCAAATAAAACGAACAAGAATATAACAACTCTATTGACAAATAATGTCAAATCTATAAAACTATGATCAAGAACAAAATCATAGCTCATAGCATAAATGCATCTATGATTAGATTCAAAGACCAACCACTTTTTAGTCAAGATTTACCCCTAAAAGTTCATAAAATGTGGTTATAAGATTAAGAATCGGACTGAATAACGTTTAAGTACTCGTGTGCAGAAAATACTTTAATAACTATTTGTCATGGATGTCAGTATTGGCAGGCTTAAAACATACTCAAATACAATCTATCTAATGATTTTAAATCTGACAAACAGATGGCCAGGGTAGATTCAGATTGGATAATACTGTAGAAAAATTACATCCTCAAAATGGAATGAAGAGCGAGGAGTATACTTCGTAAGTAACTTTCACAATTGTCAATAGTGGTTGAGGATCTTCTAACATTCTCTGAATGTTGCTATAGTGAATATTTTTGTTTTATTAAAAAAAATGAACAAAGGTCGTTTCTTGGACCTCAAAAACTTCAGTTTCCGTTACTGGTGTAGTGAAAACACACTAACGAGAAAAACGTGGACGTAGGAGTGCCATTAATAATAATGCACAAAGTTCAAGAGAAGCATGTCGGAAAAAATATAAGATGTAATACAGCCGCGCATGTGTCCTGTCCCTGCTTCACACTGTTGCGAATATTGCAGTACCAAAAAAGGACCACATTGTTCTAAATGACGCAGCAAATATCTTTCTCTATAAAGTTTGAGAAGCCAAAGCCCACCAAATAATCACCGCCATTTTGCTGTTTGTATAATTTTTTTTGAAGTGTAATTACCAAGTGTTTCCTTCTATTGTTTCAGTATTATTAGAAACGTAAAGCTATTTTCACCCCTAGTTTCCTTTGATTTTTAAAATTATTTCGTGTCCCAACGTCTACTTCCGGAGGAATTTCTGAGTTAGCCCTTTACAGATTTTTTGGTAATTGTAATCTGAATAGTGTAAATCCGTTATTTTAAATTTTCTCTATTCTTAGTAGACCATCTATCAAATATCGTCGTTCTTGAGCAAAATGTACTCTTCCATTTGATATATTTCTGTATGATATTTCCCTGTAGCTCGTTGCATGGGCATGTACTACGAGCGCCCGTCTAACGGTCTCAATAGTTAATTCTAGCTGGGGTTAGTACTCCAAGAGGTGACAGTATGGTTGTAACCGTCCACTTTTAAGTTAATCCAGGTTTTCATTTCGGTGACAGTCGTTAGTTAGGTTAGGTCAGAGATGTTGGCGCAACCTGAAAACTGATATCAGGCTTGCTACGACAAGCCCTATTATCATTATTATTATATCGTCCTGTACCAACTTTTCTTATTTTCCTGCTGATTTTCCTATTGACGTGTTTTCATTTAAACTTGTTGACCGCTTATTATAAGAAAATATCACGGCTGATCATTAATATGGCCCTCTCTGCTTTTCGGAATTTTTCTTTTCAATCCAGTATTATAGATAAGCCAATATTTGTATGAATACTTGGACCATGCACACTTTCTTCCCAATTTCTTAATGAAAAATTGTTTACATTAAATCTTGTATTTAACTATTTTATTTGCATTTCTTTTTCTTATTCTTCCATTTCGTGTAGAAATTGTTCATTATGGTTTGACTTAGTATATAATTTGATTACTTATTCCGAAAATCTTATTTGTAGACGCTTTCTATCATCGTGATTTATATTTAATATTGCTAAATCTTTGCTTTCTTGCTGTTACTAGCGGTTATTTGTAGTTAACGTAGTATTAAAATGCTATTGAGTAAAAAAAACCATGAACTGTGAGCTGACTTAAATGCTTTCATATTTGCCAGTTTATTTATTCTATTCTTTTTCAGTTGTATAGTACAAACTTCGTGTGGCGTGCCAACTTATATTTCCTTATTTTGATATGTGAAATAACCAAAACTTTTGTTTTATTAGTATTTACAAACTAGAAAATTGAGTACTCACAACTTACTACCGAGGCAACTTTTATTCTACACGCGAGAAGTTTAATTTAATGTAGCTATCATGGAGAACAAATAATATTCTTCTAAGCTACTACAAATTTACATTCTAAATCTATAATACACAGCAACGTGTTGTGCAGGGCAATCCCCATTAACGACAGGTAACAAACTTAAAACTGTCCAGCAACTCAGCGTAAGGAGTGGGTCTTAGATTTAAATAGAACGGAGCTCGCTCGCGATAGCCAAAGCAGTTGTACCTAGAAAAATACTCGGATAGGTTCGTATTTTTTTAGGAGCGCCACTTAGTATTTTGTCTGCCGGTGATGTGTACTGAGGCAAATTCATATCAGGGAAATTTTCCTCTCGGTGATGAAAAATGTGCGTGCTCAGCTCGATATATGACTTGGCAGATTCCTGAAAAGATCATTTTATTCCAACTGAAGTATACATTATAACACAGTAATAAAAATAAATTTAAGCTGTCATCAACAGAATGCCGGAACAAAAAATTCCCTGCGAATTCTACCTGCTCGTGATGTCACGTCGCCTAATAAGCAATGTCCGTAGCAGATTCATAAAGTGGTGCAGAGCGCTAAAGGCGTTACTGCACTTCGAACGGGCGTAATGCGTATGCTAGATAGTATTTTATTGTAGGGTCATGTAGTTGTGAAAGATCTTTCAAAACCTTTAGATGCAGAATTGCAAATTTCCATAACCTACATCTCATTCTACAATATGTAACCTAGTAGAAAATTATGGAATTAGAGAATTTATGAAATGTTTCAAGGGACTTTATTTCCAAAGCTGTTTAGTAGTTTGGTGCAAATTTGTGGTGGGATCTTTCCCAATAAGTTTGTAGAAGAATTTAAAAAATGTTTGTCCCTTTGTTCACAATAATAAATAATATGGCCGGTGTCCATCTGTAGTGTAAAAAACGACTGCGAAATTGTCTGTCAACGTTTTTATATAAATATTGTTACACATTTTAATATATTTAATGGCGTTTTCTATCCTGTTTTCTGCACAGTTTAAAGTTCAAACATCCTGCTAACGCTGAATTTTGTTCCTATTTTCCTCTTATACAGCGCTGGGATTATCAACAATCTGGACAATACAAGATTAATGAATGTTCTAAAAATTACGGTAATGTAATGCTTTACATACTTCTTCTAAACCGGAAAAAACCATTAATTTTGAAAAGATTTTAAATGGCTTACACTCGTATAGAGGTTTCATGAGGTATCGCAAAATGACTTACTTGAAGAATTTAAATAGTCTTTATATCATTCGTTGTAAAGAGTTAAAGTTGTTAGTCATAATCCAGCATCAACACTTAGTTTTTCCTTTTAGAACTATGAGTTTATTAATGAATAGTTCAAAAATTGCAGTAACGTAGTCCTTTACTGAAAGAATTGCTAATGCAGAGGTTTCATGAAAGTGCTCCTAAATTTATTAGTTTAAGGATTTAACTACCCCTAATACCATTCGTGACGGGGCGATTTGAAGAGCTTACATTGTTAGTCATAAGTCAGCATCAAAGGACAACTGCAAGAGTGGAGTAAATGCATATTCTGTATATGCTGTTGAAACAGCTGTGGCAAAAGAGGAGCAGTTAATAGGATAAATAATTTAAGTGCAGATTTTCCGAGCAGAGAAGTAAAGTAAAATGGCGATAGAATTTAAATATAAGACTAAGCGCGGAGAACTCATTAAGTATTCCGGAAAGGGCTCAAAAATGTTTACGAGGATCAAACATGATGACAAGGCCACACACACCAATTGAAGCCTGGAATCGCTGTAGGCCGTACACCAGCAATACAAGAGATGAAATAAACATTAGAACGTAATTTTCTACATGTTGTCATTCGAAGTCGTAACGCAATATCGGAAGAAGAGAAAATTGGAGAAAATGCATAAAATAATATAAAAGCAGTAAAATTGTCGTGGAGTTTGGGAGAAACGTATATGTCAGTAGTGATGGATGTCTATCGTTAAGCATTTCCATCGGTTGATATGAATATGATATTGCACCATGTGGCACTAGTAATTCTCTTTCTTTGCGGGAACTCTTAAATATATTATTAGCTACCCCTGCCTTCCGGCACTTCGCGTCACACCATCTTCAAAACGACATTCTTGGGGGGCGCTCCGGAAAGAAAATTAGATTTCTTCTGTTTTTACATGGAACGATTCCTCTAAATAAAAGATGCTTTTAATTCACTTACCCCGCAAACATTCCCCGCTTTTACTCGGACTTTAAAAATTCATAACTTATTCGGAACTCGATGTATTTCATCGGGAAGAATGTTTTGTATTTGCAAGGCATGTAGGCTAGGTATAAGCGATATAATTGTTCGCATTGTTGGACGTGCATTCGCTTTATCTTTAGTCTACTTCTATTGTGTTTAAATGGTAAACTTAACGTTAAAAGCTGCATGCCGCTTTAAACCATATTCTTATCATGTTTGTTTTGTTACGCTAGCGTATTATTCTCATTCCTGGTGCGATACTACATTAGCCTTACTTAGTTGAGTCATTTGTTCCCGGGAAAAGGAGATAAATTCATTTGAATACTTCATTTTAATTTTGTCACGTTCCTGACTAATTGTTAGCTGTGAATTAAATTATAAATGTCCGTTTTTTACAGCGTGGATGAGCAATTCATATTTTGTGTCCCCGCTATCCTTCTTATTAGTTGCTTCGCTGCCTTTCTGGCGCTGTGCGGGCGAGGAAAATTAAGTAAAATTTTACGTGCCGAGTAAAATATTAATTCTGAACATTATTGCTTGTGTACCCAAACACGTTTTGATTACTTTTTCGATCTAAATTCTGTTTCCGGCTCCGACTGCAATTTTCAGTTGCTGCTGGACGAAATTAGTCCGTTTTGATTAAACCATCTATCTCAAGCAGGGGAGGATTTTGTAGGTTAACCTCATAGGGCCGCATAGAACTCAGCAACGGAAAATACAGCCATCGATCTAAATTTTTGATGGCTATTTAATTAACCAAGACAACCAGCAAATTACTAATGGATGTAGCAATGACGCATCGAGAATATATCAAACTCTGTTTAACTCATATTTATTCAATAAGACTTATCATACAAGCACACATTACTACGTGTTCAGACATGGAAATTATGTACATCAACCGAATCTAAAATACACTTATTCTAAAACTCAAAAAATATCTTGCCTACAAATGTTTTTCAGGTTTAATCGATTAGTGTTAGGTGTTATATAACTGGTATACATATTAGCTTTTTCTTAAGAAAAGATATGAAAATCAAGAAAGGAACATATGAAGAAATGTTGCAGTAAAGAAAAGAAGTGGAAGTACTAAATGAATATAATAATATATAATGTACAATAAAGTTAATTCTAGTAAAAACGGCAGACTTATTGAGGGTGCAGAAAAATTGCTAGAAGTAAATAAAATTTTAAAAAAATACATCAGCAAATGCAAAATAAAATTAGCCCAACAAATTTACGAAGAAAGTAAAAAAGCATGAAGGTATTAAGAAGAATACAAGAACAAAAAAAGAAATTATCCTTAAAGTTGTTAAAGAGTTCAACTCTAACTTGTACAATTTCTGAATAGAAAGTGAAATAGATATTATAGAAAGAACGAAGACCATTAAGAAGGTGAAACCGGAAGAATTGCTAGGTATCGCCGTAGATGAAACTTAGTGCAGCCTAAGGAAAATGAAGATAGCAAGAACGTATTGTAAAGAAAAAGTACTACCAACAACGATACAGAAAACTGGAAAAGTGTTCCAAGGAGAATTGGAAAATCTGTGCAACAAAGCGTAGACAGAAGATATAGAAAACTGTCGACTGATCAGCTTGTAGTTCCAAATTTTTACACTGTTTTCGATAACAATAACTAATCGGCTAAAACTCGAACAACACTTTTTTCAGCCAGTAGAGAAAAGTGGGCACATCAGGGATATAGTACGATAGAACATTTTCAGATAATGCTTTAATCTAGAAAATCACTGAGTACAGAATATACCTATTGACAGTATTCTTTACGATGCAGTTGTTCTTTGTGTGACTTACTCATCTTATGTTTGCAGATAACATAGTTTTATTCCCAAACTTAGTGGTACACTTAATCAGCTTGTAGAGCTTAAACTATAGCAAAACGAAATTCGTGACTAATCAAAAAGATGGCCAAGGCAACATGGTACTAGAGAAAGAACCGAACGATACACATATCATGCATTGACAATTTTAATTGGAGCAATCAACCAAGAAGTAGCAATTAGCAAAAGAATCAGACTCTACTGGGCGGCTTATGCTAAACTTAAAGACGCACCACTTTCAACCTCAAGTCCAAGCTATATAACCAGTGCATTCTATCGGTAGCAACTTAGGAAGCACAAACCTAATACTTACAAATCTGGACATACAAAACACCAGCAGAAAGCAATAGAGTGGATAATTCTAGGACTGTCTTGGTAAGATCACACTGAAAACAACCTCACAACATTTTATTAAAAGAATAGCTATGGGAGACCATAGGGTGCAACCCTAAGAGTTGGAAGAGCACAGATGATATTGAGCGATAAGCTATAGACTTGGTATCAAGTAGCGCAGAAGAGATGAAGAAACGGACAACGGATGAAAAAGATTGAAAGAAAAAATACATATTAGAGATCTTTACTAATGTCATAGACTATATATTTGTAATTACTGAGATAGCTTTTCGTTGACTTCATCAGCTCTAAGAACGCCGGCACATTATCGGTGCACCTAGCGAGAAACGAACCTACCACCTCTAGGTGAAATGGATGAACCAGCTAATCTGTAAAAATCTGTGACCAACACTACCATCTAGTCTATTTTTGTGCATTAGTCATACATAGAGCAGTTCCGATTTTCAATTTCTTATATAACCGAAACTGTCAAACATGTCTAAGCAACTGTTTTGTAACTATTATATAATGTAGACTTCTTCTCTCAAGGAATTCCAATAGATTATAATCCTTTGAAACAAGCTGTATGCTTTTCGTTAAGTAAATTATCTTCGATATTTAAATAGGGCTTCTGGGAAAATCTTATTCTACTTCTTACTCCCCTTACTATAGCTAATTCTAGGACTTGTTTTTCTTCAACGTTTCAATCCAGCTACGTAAAGTGAAATTAAGGTTACTCTTACTATACTGGTTAGTATACTGATTTTTGTAGCTAGTTGAAGCCACCAAGAATCGTACCCGGCATTTTCGCTCAAGAAGTCGAAGCTTCGCCACTGAGCTGCACTTAGCGACTTTGCATATTGTTTAAAAGTTTAGCAAACGATTTTCAATCCACATAGAGTAGAGACCAGCAAGACTACTTTCCAGTAGTAAAATTAGATGGTTCAGTTTACAGGGTTGTGCTTTATTTTTAAGATTTAAGATTCTTTTACTCAACTCTTCCTTTTTGTACTTCATTGAACACCATACATAAATTACAAGAATTATCGGCTTTTTCAGGTAAGGTTAAGTTTACTCAATTAAACGTTGAAAGCAGTAGCTCGAATGATACCTTTTTTGTCGTCGTGCATGACGTCTAAAAGCTTTAAAATGGTTATAATGCATATTATGTTGGTCGATGAAACACCTAATAAATTTTCTTCGTAGCTTATTAAGTTCAACCAGAAAAAGTACGTTTTTAGATCCACAATAAGTCCTGCATAATATTCGGCGCAAATCAGAGTAGTTTTCAAGAATTATCAGCCTTGATATGTTGGACTCTAAGTTAGCTCTTTGACAGGAAATTTTTGAATGTTAACGTAATAATCAAATAAGGATTTAGTGATTCGCACTTTAAATGCTAATGATATTCCGTTTTCGTAATTCCAGTTGAGCAGTAACCTGGTTCTGCTCCTTGTAGGTATTCGTGACGATGCTTTTACTGTTGCGTCATTCGTGCACGCGCACGCTTTCAATGTCGGTTGACTAAACTTCTGGGTCGTCAGACAATGATGTCGACAGGGTTCCGGACCTCTCTGTGAGGTTAACAAGCTACTGATATAATACTTCTTCATTCTAACCGACGCTTAGTCCCACCCGGAAAGCCAAGAGTACACGGCCTGCAGCTGTACTTTCGACAATTCCAAGCACTCTCGCTGCAGGAAATCCAAAGCAGACTACCTCGCTGTACAATTACTCGCTTTAGTCTCCACAAAGTGGTGTGCGCAAACACATCAGCGCGTACTTAAACTAACAGTGGCGTCCGTTTCTCTTTTACCCATTTAAATAAACGTTTCCTCAATTATTTTATACATAACCCTAATATCAACATATATGGGAATAACCTATAGGAACACACATATTTTGGGTATTTACATTGATCGCAAAGGTAGAATCGATGGAAGCGTTTTATGTTAAACTATTTTCGGCATACATATCCTCGATGCAGTACGAATATCATGAGTCAAATTTATTAATGAATATCAACAATTTTTCAATTGAAAATTGAACTTTTATTATAAAATCCAAGACAATGTGAAGAATATAACAAATTATCTCATAATTTAAGAGAGTATTAGCTATTAAGGACACTTTTGATCTACATAATCTTTGTCTTTAAAAATCATCTGGTTTTCCTTGACTTCCTCCACGACTGGAGTTCTAAAAATTTAGTAATGACTCAGAACAAACTACAGAGCTTCAAAAAATTTTTCAAAATATGTACAAGTGTTTTTGCTACATTCGCATCAGTTGGTTACGGCTGCATTAAATTCAATGCATTTATTGTTGACCATTTTTGTCTCTTTTACAATATTTATCTTGCATCTGTTGGATCCTATTTTTGTCAGGGGTAAAGCCTGATCTATATGCAAATTATTACTTTTCCAGACTTCTATGACAATTATACATTTTTATTAGTTATGTAGAGATCACGAATATATGATGGCAAACACCTTCTTCAGACATAAGGGTATACAGTATGAACAAAAATTATTTTCATTTAGTATGCCTATGGAATAGTTTCTAATTTATGGATGCAACTATAAGTTACTTAAAAATGAAATGTCTGACATATAAGTATAAAGGTAGTTGCATTTATAAATTAGGAACTATTCCATAACCATACTAGATGAAAATAATTTTTGATCGTACTTAAATAGATATACGTTGAAGTAACATAGCCGGAATTTAAACTCGATCATAGATTGAGTACTGATCAAACAACAACGAATATTGGCCGTAAAAGCTATTAGGGTTTACAAAAAACCAGAATGAGGCTCACACCACCACATAGTGGTGTGAAAATGTATTTGTAATGGCAGACCAAATAACAAATATGAAACAAATATAAACAATTAGAAGAAATGAAACAATATTACTATTAAACAGAATTATTACATGAGGACATTATAATAATGTTGCATCAAACATAGGTCGAAGGAAAATTAGATTTAAATAGACAAGGCGCCTCCATGGAAATGTATCATCATATCGTAAACTCCTTTTACGGAACAGTCTACAAAACATTAGGGATAGTACATCGAAACGCTCGCAATCTATGAACCTAAGTAAAAAATAGAAAAATGATAAAGAGTAAAAAGCAGGTTCAGTAAAAAGACGAGAAAATAACGAAAGATGAAAAGTGTTAGTAAAAATAGAAATAAAAGATGAACAAAATAAAAAATGGAATAACCTATGCCAACACATGGTACTATCCTTTAGGATATGCTAGATTTACGAAAGCATGGAGAGCTCCAAAACACAAGAAACAAAACTAACAAGTCGGTAATATCCTTAGATCAATGAATAGACCACTATAAAAGACTGCTACAAGAAGAATGAAAAAAATATCAACAGGAGGAAACAATAAATTATATATACACCGGACAACCACGAACAAATACACTCGCAAGATGTAAAAAAGCCTTGAAGGAGACAAAAAACAACAAAGCACCAGGGTCTACGGAATTAAAATTGAAACTGAAATATGGAGCAGAAAAGATTACATTTTCTGACGAGAATCTTTCCGAAAATAGAACAACGGGAGAAATCCTATAGAATGGAATATATCATTTATATCTTCCATATATGTTTAAGAAAGACGGTAAAAAGAATTTTAACAGAGGGTTCAAATGTGAAACTCTAAGCGGAAGAGCAGAGTGGTTTTCAATCCAATAGGTCATGTTTGGAAAATATAGTTTCCCTCTGACAACGTATAAAAATGAAGCCAAGAACATTCAGATGCATATAAACTTAGAGAAAGCATACGACAGTGTACCCAGATCTGAAATATGGCCATCTATGAAAAGACTAGACATAAAAAGTAAATGGATAGAAGTGGTAAAACAACTATATACAATAGAGAACACGTTTACTCAGATTTTTTAGATAAAAAAGTGTTAAAACGAGGATGCACACCATCGCCTCACTTATTTAATGTATACATTGACAGAATGGTTGAAAGTTGGGAACACAAATATGCGGGAATAGAAATTATTATAGAAACAGAGAACTAAAACAAGACAGAATACATGTGTATCGGTGGAGAACAACAACACATACACATTGATGATAAGACCACTCGACACTGCCAAAACTACAAACATTTAGGCCCAATTATCTCGGCTAATGGATCAGTGGAAGATATAAATAACAAGGCAAGACAAGAAAAAACGGCAACTACAGCATTGCACGGAGTCTTATCGAGTAAAAATATAAGAAAAGAAACCAAGCAAAGCATATTTCATAGCATAGTCGAAAGTATCGCCCTGTATGGTGGAGAGGCCAGGCCAGTAACAAACAGCATGAGAAACAAAATAAAGACAGCTGAATTAAACCTTTTCTGAAGATATTTCCTTACAAACGACGAAAAGAGATAAATAGAAAGCAGAAGAAATATAGAAGAAAATGGGAATCAATTCATCCATTACAAAAATTTAGAAAATACAACCCTTCGTTGGTACGGATACCCAGAAAGAATTCAAGCGCGCTGATGGCCAAAAGTATATTCCAATGGTCGCCAAAAGGAAGAAAAAGAAGCGGTCGCCTATCTTATAAATGGAAAATACATATAAGAGACATAATGAAGAAAATAGATCTTCAACAAGGTAACTTGTAGGACCGTGAAAGGTGGAGGCTGAAAACAACGAATCCATAAAAGAAGAAAAAACCGTTAGAGAGAGAGAGCGAGAGAGAGAGAGAGAGAGAGAGAGAGAGAGAGAGAAAGAGGTTAAGTCAAAGTCTGTGCGGTTAATTTTAGCTTTCCCAAGCTCTTCATAGGTTAATAGGGATTAGGTAGATGCCTAAATAATTGTATGTATTACGTAGTTACGGAAAGGAACGATTTGGTAACTGCTTCCAGTTTTTCAAATAAACCGCAACTCAGATACGCCGCGTTTGCCAATCACTTTGGACTTTCACTCCTAGACCTTCCTTTAGTACCTCACATCAATAATGTCACACTTTTTTTCAGCATGCACGGTTCTTGATCTGTCTCCCTTTTGCTTTTTTTGTTTATTAAAAAATATCACAAATTGGGCATTTTCTAACTTGATGCTTTTGCTTTTTCAAACTCGAATTTAAAATAAATCTCAATAATAAGTACTATTTTATTGCTTCCTGAATTCGCAATATTAAACTGAGAACAAGTAAACTTACATAGCTATAACTTCTATTCAATATTGAATGTCTTACTTACCAGATCGCCCTCGTACTATCGTAGAATATCCAGAAACTTCAGATAGTAGCTTGCCATTTTCAATTTTGAATAGCTTCTTATTAATAGATTCTTAAAGTAGTTAATTACACATTGTGGCGATAACAGATACGGAAATTCTTTTGGTAGAATTTCCAGTAGTTACTACCCTCGACAAAATGGTTGCACCCAGGTAAAATTCCTAACTGTAAAACTTACCGTTGCACTTTCCGCCTAACGGGAATTTTCTGACTTCAACGCCTGAAATAACGACTGCGACTTCTTCAAAGGGATAGTTACCCCCTTTGTCTGTAAGTAACAGGATTGGCATAAGCGCAGTTCAGTTAGAGCCCAATCCTCAGTGAGTACGAATTCTTAGCATCTCGCATTATATTAAACGATTCTACCGGCTTACAAGTGTTTTTGTTCTGGACTCAACCCATTCGCGCACGCACGCACCCATATACATTTTGTAGTAGTACTCGAGTTGTCGATTTTTTTTTTCTTTTAGGGTCACAGACGCGTTGGTACTATTATGATACTTATCACAAGTTTATCATGATTACTAATTAGTAAACAAATGTTATTTTACAATGATCATGAATAAACAACCACTGGCGGATTCAAGGGGGTGTCAATGGGGTCAATTAACACCCCCTTGGTCCTGTTCAAAAATGTAATCGGATAAAAAGTGGACTACTTTGTTTTAATTAATAAAGAAACAAAATTCACCCTCATAGCATCCGCTCGTAATTTAAATTTGAGTTTGCTGAATGCTTTTTCAACACTCTTTTTAATTCCAATAGGCGTAAATTTGCCCTCAACCCACAGCGTTGGTGGGGTTTTCGTCGCTGATTGATGTCGATTCTGTGACCTATCTAGTGTATAACACTCTCCACTAGACAAAACAATGAACTGCACCTGGTGCATAGTTATCGGCGTATTTAAAATGTTGCTAATAATATAATGTTTTCATTGTTTGTTTTAAATAATATATAATAATAAATATAATAAACGTTTATTTATTCAATGTTTACACATTATATGTTACAATAAACCAAACTAATGTAACGGCTTAACAAAAAAAAAATTAATAAATTGAGCAAGTGAATACAACCATCATAACTAGAAAATAAAATAAAATTTATTTTTCAATATAATATAGGTTCTATCTTAACATGTACCTATTTTTATATCTAAATTTGAATTCTTTTACAGTAATGGCATTTTTTATTTCATCATCCAAATCATTAAACAGAATAAATCCTTGTTTTACCAAAGAGTTACTAGTTCTTACAGAAGATGACCTATATACGTGAAGATTGTCTGACTGTCTACTAAAGTGGTTATGAACCTCCTTACTGTATAAGACGAACGAATGAAAATACCTTGGAAGGAGTCCATTAACTATCTTGTAAATAAATGTAATGGTTAAAAATTTGAGTCTTTCAGATACCGAAAACCATTGCAAAGCGGAAAGCATACTATTAATTGCAGTATATCTATTTACGGATAGTAAAGCTCTCATTCCCCTATTTTGCAGCTTCTGGAGGACACGAATTTGGGAATTATTTAATAAAAACAACACTGAAGTACAATAATCGAAATGTGGTTGAATAATGGTGTTGTAAATAATTGCCTTAGCTTGGAAAGAAGTCATTTTAGCAATTCTAGTGAAAAAAAATAGTTTTTTACTAATTTTCTTAACTGTATATTCAAAACGCTTGGCAAAAGAAAGTGTGTTGTGCAATACAACTCCTAGATGTTTGTATTTTTTTACAAAGTTAATTTTCACATTGTCAATCAGCAAATCAGTACCAGTCCAATCAATTGCCACAATTGGAGTACTTTTACCAATTATCATAGCTTTTACTTTTTTAACATTTAATTTAAGTTTATTAATATTGAAATAAGTGGATATCGTAGACAATTCAGTATTCATTTTGGCAATTGCAGTTTCGAGGTCCCTGCCACAAGTCAGCAATAAAGTGTCATCTGCAAATAGGTTAATTAGGTCACGTGAGTGGTACAGATCAATGTCATTAATGTAAATAAGGTATAGAAGTGGCCCTAAGATGCTTCCTTGCTTAATAGCCCGTTGTTGAGATGTTGTATAGTTAATTTTAGTTTTTTTAAATCGATCAAATAAATATTCTTGAAACCATTTTAAAACCAAGTGAGAGAGCCTATAATTTTCTAATTTTGTTAATAAAATTTGTCTATCAACGGTTTCGAATGGACGTTTCAAATCAAGAAAAACTATAACAACAGATTTATTGGCATCAACCATTTCTTTAATATGAGATATCGTTAACTGCAAAGCCGATTCACAAGAGTGCCCCGCCCTTAAACCAGATTGATTGGACATAAACAACTTATTGACATTGAAATAATTTGATATTTGCTCATAGACAGCGGATTCAAGAAGTTTTTCTAAGCAAGGCATAGAATTGATAGGTCTATAGTCAGTAGCAGATTTAGAACCTACTACTTTTGCCACAGGTGTAATAGTATTTATTTTGAGGTCCTCCGGAATCTGACCTGTTTTAAGTGATAAATTTATCCAATTCAAAAGAATATGACCATAGCACTTGTGGAAGTTTTTAATAACTTTCGAATTTAATGGATTTAAACAGGTATTTTTATCGTTAAGTTTATTTATCAATGATGTTAGTGATTTCATATCTAGCTTATTAAAAGATTTCATAGAGCTTTTGACTACAGGTCTACTGATATCAATTGGCTTATTTAGGGCATTAGGATGTACAGAATTACTTATATCAGTTATGCTTTCAATGAAAAATCTGTTAAAGAGTTCAGCTTTTTTAGCCTTTTCAGTAATTATCATTCTTTTACCTCCAAATTCAAATTCGACAGCCTCTTCGCAGACAGATGAATTGTTCCCTCTAATTAAGAGTTTTAAAGTTTTCCACATATTTTTTGGATTATTTTTTAAGTGATCAATTTTTCGTTCATAGTATTTAACCTTTTTAAGTTTTAATAAGTTTACAACCACATTTCTTTTGGATTTGAAATCAGACCATAACATTTTTTTTTCATTGTTACTGCCATTTTTAAAAGCTGTAAAAGCTCGATCTCTTTCAATCATTTTTCTCTTTATTTTATTATCAAACCAAGGACTCTGATTCCCTCCAATATTAGACTTATGAATAGGCATTACCTTATTAACAATATTTTCTACTTTATTATACATATTTCTATAAAATACATTAATATCTGAGCAATCAAACAACCAGTCTTGATTATGTAAAGCATTTATCATAGTTTCAAGGTTAATACTATTGATATTTCTTGATAATATACATTTATCACTAGGGTTTACCATTTTTTACATTTCACTTGGTTTAATTTCAATCAGTCGCCTATTTCCAAAAACCCCTACATCCGTTTTTTTTAAATTGAACTGGTGATGCCATCTCTTAGTAGAGAATCCAGAGAACATTTTTAGGATAATATTCCGAATCAAATTCCACTTAATCCTATTTAAAATAGCCATAAAAGTTTGCTGTTGTTTTCAAAAACCCCTAAATCCACTGTACAGCAATGATCAAATACCACTAAATCCATCATATTTTTTTGTAGACAAAAACAGCTAAATCCTCCGTAGAACACATTATAGAGCTCAATTTTAAAACAAAAGTAGCTAAATCCAAACTTATGCATTGTCGCGCCGTTAACAATGATTTCTTAACCTCATTTAAAACAGTTTATTGCTGTAAAAGGGTGTGCTAATGTGTGATGTGTTCTATGTGTATATAAAATAATGGAAATTGTTGAAGGGACTCCTCAATGTGCTAGAAAAAGAGCCTTACAACCCAGTGAATGGAATAAGAATGTATGTAAAAAACAGAGGTTAGTTAGTGCGCTGAGTGTATTTTTTATGTTTTTAATTTTGGTATGTATGATTTATTTTAGATATAAAGCAAAAGAATTACCACAGTACCCACTTTGTAAGCATGCTACAAAATCATATCGCTGTGGCACTCTTTCAATGGAAGATGTAAGAATGTTCCATGAAAAATTTTATAAACTTGAAACCAAAGTCTTGCAAGATAATTTCATTCTGAAGCATTCAACTGTTAGCACTGTTAATCGCGTTAGAAATCTGAATTCCAATAGGCCACGTACAATGGCCACAACTTACTATATTGTTAAAAAGAATAAACAGTTTGTCCCAGTTTGCAAGGCTGCCTTTTTAGGTGTTTTGAACCTGAAAAGATATAGAGTAGAAGGTATTTTAGTAGGTTTCTCCATAAACACCAGATGCCAAAAGAGAACCGCGGTGGCGACCATCGCACTTTTAAAACTAAAGATATTAGAGAAAATGTAGTCAAATTTATAAAATTGTGTTTTGGAGAAACATTACTGTAGAGGTAGATCACAGATGCAATATGCTTCAAGTGATTTGTCAATAAGAAAAATGTGGCAATTTTATAACAAAAACCATCCAGAGAAGCAGTGCAAGGAATCATTTTTTAGATTTATTTTCAATTCTAAATTCAACATAGGATTTAATGGGCCTCAAGTTGACGTCTGTTCATTTCTGCATAGAATATAAAGGAAAAATTAAGAATGAAAAGGACCCTAACATTAAGGCACAATTGGAGACGCTCTTGAAAGTACATAAAATGAGAGCAAAGGCGTTTTTTAATTTACTAAAAAAAGAAGAAGGTCATGTCATTACAATGTCGTATGACTGTGAAAAAAATTTAGTCATACCAAAAATACCTGACCAGATAACGTACTACAAACTTCAGTTGTATTTATATAATTTTACACTAGTGATTGGTTCTTCCAAAGCAAAAATGACAAGGGAGAATGTAGTAGTTCATAGCTGGCTCTAACGAAATCGCTTCTGCAGTTTACAACACATTAACAAACCTGAATATCTCTGAACCTGTTAGTGTGATCAGGCTTTCTGCAGATGGATGTGCTGGCCAAAATAAGAACAGCACTATGATTGGCATGTCCGCGAAATGGCTAGTTGATGCTCCTGGTCATATTAAGACTGTCGAATTTATTTTTCCAGTCACAGGACATTCTTTTATTCCCCCAGACAGAGTCTTTGGCCAAATAGAAAAACATATTAAAAAAAGAACACTATAATAGACGTACAGGAATATTATAATGTTTTTAAAATGTTTGGCACTGTAAAGAAATTAGGCGTAGACTGGGACGTGTTAGATTGGCGTACCGAAATAACCTCTGTTATAAAGCCTACCTCTTCTCTACATTTTAAATTAATTCTTGCAAAAGACAAGGCAACGGAAGAGAATCTTATCTACTATAAAAACGTAATAACAAGATGTGAAGTTGGAGATGAACAAAGAAGTGACAATGAAGAAAATAGCGATTTGTGTGAGAAAATTGATATGGCAGAAGATATACCTTAAAAAATAAGTTTCTATTTACATACGTACTTTCAAAGTGTCTATTTTTTAGTTCTTTTACGTTTTAGTTTTGTGACATGTTACAGTTTTTATAGAATAAAGTTACGTTTTTTGTTTTTAATTAAACATTTAAATTTAAGTGAGTTTTGTTTTTATATCCTACAAAAATTAATTACTATCAGAACATTATAAAAATAAAAAGAAAAAGAGAATTGATTTATTATCAAAAACCCCTAAATCTACATTCATTTTCAAAACCAGCAAAATCCAAACTTTTTTTTTATTTAAAGAAAATGTGTAAGGTCTGGATTTTAGATATTAAGGGATGTTATCTATCATAATAAATGCTACTAATTCCTCAAATTGTAATTTTAATAATTGTGTTCAGTTGGCATATATAACATTTGCATTTTTCTAAAAATTCGAAAAAGTGGATTTAGTGGATTTTGGAAATAGGCAACTCAATTGCATGATTAGTAATTTTAGGTTTTTTTATAACGCATGCACTAAATTCTACAACTAGTTAGTCAAAGTTTAAAATATACAAAGCCTGCAAAATTTTAATTTTAGAGTTAAGCACTCGTATGCAAAACAATGCTTAATTTATAACAATTCACATGAAAACGAAAACGTGCATGCTTGGTTTTCAAGTAATTGACATTTATACAGAAATCCCAAGCGTTACAGAATATAAGGCATTTCCTAACTGGTTTTATAAATTGTTGTTTCAAATGTATTATCTTTGTTTTGTTTAATTTTTTAGAATAGCGCCACCTTCTGAAAAACAAAAAACATTAGATGGCAAAAATTGGAAATTTGAGTTTTCAACAGATTTTCACGTATTAGAGTCTCCTGAACCCAAAAATTATGTTTTTGTTTATTAGTCTGTGTGTCTGTCTGTCTGTATGTGTGTTTGTCTGTGTGTGACGAAACGAAAAGAGGTATGGCGTTGAAACTTATTATACACTTTGTGTACTATCTAGATGCGAGAGCAAGCTTTTCAAGAAAATCGCATAACTGGAAGTACTTTACATTTTTAATGTGACTTGATGTGAGATAGACAAGTTGAATACTTCTAAAATGGGTTTCTTTTGTTGTTTTTTCTTTTTTTTTATTAACTTCGATTTTAAATAGAACACCCGGTATATTATTACATTTTTTAATTCAGCTTAAAATTTTAGAGAAAATTTGTCGCTTCAACTAACGCTCTATTTTGTACGGTTTCTGTAGAATTTTTGAGAAATATTTAAAAATAAATAATCAAATTTTTGGCTAATTATAAGATCACTGTAAAAGGAAGCTGTGTGCGTGTATCACATCAGATTTTTTCTCTTAGAGCAGCCGCCTGAAATTCAGCATTTCTTTGCATAAAATCGTTGATATGTACCTCCAAAACAACCGACATTAGACCGATACAACTTGATATAAAATTATTAGTATTTCAATGCAAAACTCATAAGTTACCTAAATATAGGACAATCCATCTAAAAAAAGTAAGTTTGATTCGCCACACTTTTTTGAGCCCCCCCCCCCCCCCCAACCCTGTACAAACAAAACTATTTTAGTAACGTGTACCACCTTCGTACTTGCAACTTTTATATGCACAATATTTTATACACAATATTTATCCAACTCTCATAGTTTTAGAAATATCTTGCACCCCCCCCCCCACCCACTCACAATGGTTGCCAGACCCTGTACATAATTAACTTTTATTTTAGCATAGCTAGAACCGTTTATTGTTCCTTCTCTTAA
Source organism: Agriotes lineatus (assembly GCA_940337035.1). Lineage (NCBI taxonomy): Eukaryota > Metazoa > Arthropoda > Insecta > Coleoptera > Elateridae > Agriotes > Agriotes lineatus. Next base: position 78,078,328 of record OW679202.1, read on the forward strand.
ATAGGGTAAAGTTTACTTTTTTTGTTATTTTTGTATAGCTTATACAGGGTGTCCCAGAATAACTGTTCCTAATTCTCAGAATTGAGAGAGAGCATGTTATTCAACACTTTTTAATAATAAACTAGTGTTCGGAAATACTGCCGTATTGAATTAAAACTGCATAAAGGATATGAGGATTAGAAATTTCTCCAATGTGGATACATAATCCATTCAAAAACTCGTGAACTGTTAATGTCAAGTTTTTTTTAAATATTTTCTGATTGTACATGGAAATTAGTAATATTTAAAGTTAGGTTATGTTACATGTGTATTAAAGTTAAGCGAAGTAAAAAACATGAAACTTAAATAATTATAATACATGTACACTTGCTTTCAAAACTTTCGCGTACACATTCAAAATCAAGTAACAACGATTTTGCAAAATTTTAGCTGTGTGAACAGGTAATTTTGAGATTAGGTTAAAGATGACATTGACAGCATGTGATCTGTCAGTCGAGGCATTTTGACGTTTCAAAAATTTAAATGTCAGAGTTGATTAATTACAACCCTGATTTAATACAGCGAAAAATAGGTGTACGCGAAAGTTTTGAAAGCAAGTGTACAGTCGTGTTCAAAAATCTGTTGTACAGCGACAGTTGTAAGTTTATTGATGGTTGAGTTATTACTGAACACAGGCTTACACTTTATCATTAAATACGTAGACCAAGATGTACATTTTCAAAGTATATGTGTATACAACATCTCTTTTAACTTTGTGTAATTAATTTATACTCACAAAGCACAAATGCTGTACAATACTTTAATGAACACGACTGTACATGCATTTTGAAATGTTATATTTAAAGTTAGGTTATGTTACATGTGTCAAAAGTTAAGCGAAGTAAAAAACATGAAACTGTAATAATTATAATATATGTAAATGCATTTTGAAATGTATTTACATGTATTATAATTATTTAAGTTTCATGTTTTTTACTTCGCTTAACTTTTGACACATGTAACATAACCTAACTTTATAAATATTACTAATTTCCAGGTACACTCACCAAATATTTAAAAAAAATTACATTGACAGTTTACGAGTTTTGTGAATGGATTATGTATCCACATTGAAGAAATGTCTAATCCTCATATCCTTCATGCAGTTTTAATTCAATATGGAAGTATTTCTGAACCCTAGTTTATTATTAAAAAGTGTTGAATAATATGCCCTCTCTCAATTCTGAGAATTAGGAACAGTTATTCTGGGACACCCTGTATAGCTAAAACAGCGGTTCAATATTCATTTTTTATAAGTATAGTGTTAATTTAACTTGTGTCTTTTATTTGTTGAAACCGAAAACAATTCAAATAGATTTTTTCCTCTTTTATTCTAAAAATCTACCTAGTACCATCCCATAGTATGCATTACCTACCTAATCTATTAATTTAGCCTTACTGTTCAACCTACAAAATTAGTTGACCCCCCTTGGGAAGTTTTTGGATCCGCCTATGTAAACAACACATGCAAATTAAGAAGTTACTATTCGAAACTGAACTAACGCTATCTTTAAATCTTTGGTTAATCGTTAGAAGTGTAGCTTAAACTTTAGGCGTAGCAGCGAAATAAAGGTTTGGAGTTTCAGAAGAAGAAACATTTTTCTCCGACTCTCGATAAAAAAGGACAACTCAAAACAAAGTGGCACAAAAGGAGTTTTTGCGAATAAATATTTCTGTTTACCGCAACAACTTTATATTGCAGACAATCGGTTCTTCCTTGAGCAATAAAAGGCGTATTTCGAGAAATTACAGCACGCCTATCTAATAGAGTTTATTCTTAAAATAATCTTTTTATGACCGTATCGCTTTTGTGCATCAAGTTCCCGTATTTACCAACTAGTTCGCTCCGAAGTTGTTTAGCGCTTCTGAAAAGCGTATGGTAATATAATAGTTACGTAGAGAAGAATCCTCTTACTTCGCAACTTTTATTTTGCCGCCCCGCTTATGTGGTTTTTGTTTGCAACTTTATTCCCCCCCGAGGACGAAATTATTTTATAAAATCGAGTTCCTTGGAAATCGGTCAATTACGCCCTTGCGTCTTGGGGTATCTTACATTTCCGGACATACGTAACTACTAAGGGAACATTTTCGAACGCTCGGAGTTAACGAAATTAATTGAAAAAGCTCCCACGGCTTTTGCGTTTCCCGCCGAGCCGCGGGCTTCCAGTTTTGCCAAATATTTCTTTTGAAGAGTCGCGTAATTTAGAAATGCCAAAGATCGGGAACGACGAAAACTGAGCGTCGGCGGTATCGCGGCACGCTTTGATTTTTCCGGCAGAATTTGGCCCGTCTTTGTTTGGCGCATTCTTCGGGAAAAATCGTGCGGTGTTAATAGGAGTATCGACGTTGCAAAATAACGAAAAACGATTAGCGCCCCATTAAGGCGAAAATCTTTGTTTCTGATTTACTAGAGCAGGATCAAAAGTCAAGAGCTGTAATAGGACGGGTAGAGACAAGATTGAAATGTTCTGTGAAGCAAACTGAATGAACGAGGAATCGATATAGCATGCACAGTGGCGGAAGTGAGCACAGGGGGGGCCCTGCGTAAAGTGTATTCTTTTAGAGTGGGCTATTTGTCAAAGCTGCGATAACGATCTACGCCGGTGCAGACTCCGACTCCAAGAGATTATTAATATTTGAGTGCTAATGTATTTATTCTCAAAGTAGGAATCGCTGTTCGGGCGCTTAATATTTAATAACTTGTAAATATTTGTTATCTTCCAAAGGATTCGCGACTTCGGTTTGTCCCTTGATAATAGCGAGCGATTTGAAATCTGAATTTCGACGATTACTCTCGGCAAACCTCGCGTTAGAACTTTAACTGCGTTAAATTAATACTACACAAAAGATTTACTGTCTAATTTCGCGTGTTTGCTTATTCGGTATTGTCAATAGCATCCACAAAGGCGAAGCTCCACCGTCGCAAACACGAAATATTGCCAAGCTAAGCACACAAACCCCTTAAATCGAAAACAAATGACGAGCGAATACAACAAATATTTAAAGGCCTTTGATTTGAAAAAGTTCTGGAGATGATCTGCTGGTGAGATATGTACATACAATTAACGCTAAATAATAGCCGGCGCTGAACGGCGAATCCGCCACTGGCTTTAAACAAACACAAACCGATTTTGCCAAATTTAAACAAACAACGGGCAAAACAATAACAGCGCGATATGTAGCTCCAGCAATTGTTTTTGTTTGTTTGTTATTACTGGTTATAAATTGCGCGACATAGTATAATACGGAGCTGTTTATGGAGGGCTTGTTTCTGTTAAACGGGGTTTATTTTAACGAGCAGAATCTCCCATGCACTCACTGGACAAGGGTTGGGGGCTTCCTCTGCGACTGTGTCCCAAAAGCGCAAGTCAATTTGCCATGGCTTCGCATATTATCAAAAGCTGTTAACAGCCCGATTGATATCCGGAATGGTGACATCCGAAGGAACGCCAAAAGCGAGCCGAAAGCGTTTGGCTATTAACGGGCCTTGCGGAATACTGGGGAACTACGTATGTGGGAGTTCCAGTTACTCCCACACCGAGCAATAAATGATTTGACGAAAACCAGACACGGTTAAAAAAGAAGCTACTGATGAGAGAATTGTGTATCTACACTATCTACGCAGTGATTCAGCTAGTGTTTGTGTTTAAATAATTGCTCCTTTCAACGAGAAAAAGGAAGGTATTATCACGTATGGATCTATTAAAGCCAATCAACTAAAACAATCCTAAGTCGATACATAATAAGAGCAAAAAAGAGTTTTTATGCACGGGTCTAGTAAAATTTAATCTGTAAATAAAATAGCATGAGGGTAAAAATTTACAGAAGTTGTCACTTACCAACCTTCGTTAATGCATTGAAAATGAATTTTGCGAATTTTCAAGTCTGACACAAAATTTCCAAAATCTGAATAAATTACAAGGGATAGAAATAAAAAAAAGTTTTAAAATTGTTCACATCTGTATTATTATTGTTTATTTTTTTATATCACTTCAGAAGATGTATTGCTTATATGAATCATTATTAGTATTACATTTATTAACTGTTTTAAAGGATTTCTGAGAATTACAAGCCTTACGATCGGCGGCTCCACATATTATTATTATTCATAGTTTATTTTGTTTACTCATAAAACTTGCTTTAATAGCAAATATAAGCACTGGAGCGTAGATGCTTTTAATAGGAGGAACAGGGCAGAGTGAAAAAGAAATTAGATGTAATTAGACCTTGAGTTATTTAATCGATATGTATATTTAGTTTGGTGTTAATTTTTCAATAAATATATTTTAAACGGACTTTGAATTCTCCGTATATACAGGGTGTTCCGAAAAATCGTTTACAAATTTTCAGGGATTGAAGAGGAAGGCAAGTGAAGTAATTTTCGCTACGCAACATATGGTCGGAAACGTCTCCTTGTTATTGAAAAAAAATATTTATTACAGATTGCTTTTTATCTATCGTAAGTTATAAAAGTAAAAACAACAAAGTGGTACTTAACAACCATCATTCATAATAATTGTGGCGCCGCTGGATTTCTTCCTATGGGGAGATTTAAAAAGCTTAATGTACGTGACTCCAGTGATAACACAGGAGGACTTGGTAGCCCGAATTATTGATGCCTGTGGAAGGATCCGGGAAACTCCAGGAATTTTGGTCAGAGTTCGAGCTAACATGGTGCGTCGCTACCACGCTTGCAACGATGTTGTAGGTCGACAGTTCGAGCAATTATTATGAATGATGGTTGTTAAGTACCACTTTGGTTGTTTTTACTTTTGTAACTTGCGATAAAAAGCAATCTGTAATAAATAATTTTTTTCAATAACAAGGAGACGTTTCCGACCATATGTTGCGTAGCGAAAATTACTTCACTTGCCTTCCTCTCCAATCCCTGAAAATTTGTAAACGATTTTTCGGAACACCCTGTATACATATGTATAGTATTTATATTTTTAGTCCCCATCAATTTTTTCTATTACAATCGCTCATTAAGTTTTAGTACAAACAGCTGACACTAACATCCCAACCCTGCGAGCGGCCACTACCATTCTGTGAACAAGTGCAGCGCGGCAATGATCTTAACCCACGTAATATTATTCATGTTAGGATAATATACAATCCGTCACGCTATTTACTGTTTACTTGCAAATGTACAATTTCACCAAGGGCCAGAATAAAATAAATGCACATTTTCCTTATTTAAAACATGAGAAAATAAACTAATCTCCCCCTCACAGTCGCATCACCAACTCTCATAAAAAATAGAATCGCCCAGTAGAAAATCTCTAAACAGCTAATTTGACACAACTGTTGATTTTAAGATTTTAGTTATAATTCTAACGTTTTACCAATTTTGTATCCCCCAAATCCAACCGGGCCGCAACATTGGGGAACATCCCGAATATTGACCCGTAGAAAGCCTCGAAACAGCAAATTTCACACAAATATTGATTTTAAGGTTTTTCTGATAATTATAAGGCTTCTCCCATTTTGCAACCCCCAAATCTACTTGCACCGCAAAATTCCCACATCCCGAATTCTCTTGAATAATAAAATCGACCAATAGAAAGTCTTCAAACAGCGAATTTCACACAAATATTAATTTTAAGGTTTTTCTTATGATTACAACGTTTTCCCCATTTTGCAACACCCAAATCCGCCTGGGTCACAAAATTCTCACGTCCAAAATTCTCTTAAAAAGCCAGGAGAAAATCTCCAAACAGCGAATTTTACACCAATGTTGTTTTTAAAGTTTTTCTGATAATTATAACGTTTTCCACATTTTGCAACCCCGAAATGCACCTGCGCCGCAAAATTCCCACATTTTGAATCCTCTTAAAAAATACAATTGACCAGAACAATTTCTTCAAACAGCGAATTTCCCACAAATATCGATTTTAAGGTTTTTCCGATAATTATACATTTTTCCCATTTTCCCACCCCCAAATTCAGTTGGACGGCAAAACTCCAACATCCCGAATTCTTTTAAAAAATACAATCGACCAGCAGAAAATCTCCAAACAGCGAATTTTACACAAATATTCATGTTAAGGTTTTTCTGATAATTATAACGTTTTCCCCATGTTGTAACCCCCAAATCCACCTGGACCCCAAAATTTCCACATTCCGAATTTAAGAAAAAATAAAAACATTAGTAGAAATCCTCCAAACAGAGCATTTTACACAAATATCAATTTTAAAGTTTTTCTGATAATTATAACGGTTTTCCCCATTTTGCAACCCCCAAATCCACCTGGGCAACCAAATTCCCACCTCCCAAATTCTCTTAAAGAATTAAAACGCATTTCACACAAATAATAAAACGGTTTCCCCATTTTGCAACCCCTAAATCAACCTGAACCGCAAAATTCTTAAAAACCCACAGATTCATCCACATACTACCAAAAACAAAGATTCGACATTTTTTCTTTCCCCCTGTTTATGCGAACATCCAATTTGCTACAAATCCTCTTTGCACGTAGCCCCAATTCACATTTGGGTCTTTCAAAAAGTATGCGTTGTAACAGCACCGAACACTTTGGTGTCCAAAAAATCGTTTTAACCCCGTATTTTGGCCCTTGACGAGATTTTCAAAATGGTACCAACAACATTCACCTGCAATATGTACAACTTGCAAAAATTTGCGAAAACCGTGCATTTTTCAAGCGTCACACAAATCGCTAGAGGAGCCCCGTACTAGCGTCACATCTCCAATTCGTTAAACATTTTCAATGTTAAAACATTTAATAAAGACATAACGGCAAACATACCTGCGAAGTTCTACTGCATAGCAGATCATTACGTACTACAATTTTGAACCGTCTCAGCATCTTGTGCAAGTTGTTTTGAAGGATTTCTAAGAATTAAATGCAATCCGCTCGGCGGCTCCACATGTTATTATTTATAGTTTATGTTGTTGCCTCCTGAAACGTGCTTTAATAGAAAATATAACTGGAACAAAGGCTTACTGCTTTTATTAAGAGAAACGGGGCAGTATAAAATCGGGATTACATGCGAATAGATCTTGAAGTTGTTTAGCCGGTATGTATCTTTAGTTTTGGTTTAATTGTTCAATAAATACATTTTAAAAGGGTTTGTTCATTGGGGAGCTTTTACAGTGTCTAAACCAAATAACTTTGCATTTTCCGTACAAAGACATATGCATCTGTATTTATATTTTCAAAGTCCCCACCAATTTTTTCTATTACATTCTCTTACAATCTCTTGTTAAGTTTCAGTACAAACAGCTGACACTACATTCCAACCCTGCCAGTGGCCATCTACGACTGCACCAACAAGTTTAGCGCGGCAATGACATCCCCACGAAATATTATTCATGTTAGAGAAAAATACAATTCGACATTCCGTTAGCATCACACCATTTAATATATACTTGCAAATTTACAATTTCACAAAGGGTCAGAATCAAACAAAATAGCACATTTGTCTTATTTAACAATTGAGACAATGAGGAAAAACATTTCCTCCCCCACCCGACCCTCACAACCCCGAATTCTCTTTTTTCTTAAAAAATACAATGGACCAGTAGAATGCCTCCAAACAGCGAATTTCACACAAATATTGATTTTAAGGTTTTCTGATCATTATAAAGTTTTACTCATTTTGCAACTCCCAAATCCACCTTGGTGGCAAAAGCCCCACATCCGCCATTCTCCTAAAAAATACAATCGACCAGTAGAACGTCTCCAAACAGCGAATGTCACACAAATATTAATTTTAAGGTTTTTCTGATAATTATAACGTTTTCCCCATTTGCAATCCCCAAACCCACCTGGGTTGCAAAAGCCCCACATCCCGTATTCTCCTAAAAAATACAATCGACCAGTAGAACGTCTCCAAACAGCGAAAGTGACACAAATATTAATTTTAAGGTTTTTTTGATAATTGCAACGGTTTTCCCCATTTTGCAACCCCCAAATCCACCTGAGCCGCAAAAGTCTTACAACCCACAGATTCATCCACATACTGCCAAAAACAATATTCGACATTTTTTCCTTTTCCCCTGTTTATGCGAACATCCAATTTGCTACAAATGCACCGCAGCTTTCTACCCCGGTAACTTCGCTTCCGTGGATCGCAAACCCCAAAAACCAGCCAGTACGATAAGCTTTGGTTCATCCTCTTCCAACTAGCCCCAAATCACATTTAGATCTTTCAAAAAATATGCGACGTAACAGCACCGAACGCTTTCGTGTCAAAAAAATCGTTTTAACTCCCGTCTTTTCGCCCCCCTCGAATTTTACAGTTTCACAACCTTTCCAGAAATATTGCCCTTGACGAGAGCTTCAAAACGACACCAACCACATTCACCTGGAATATGTACAGCTTGCACAAACTCTTAAAAACTGTGCATTTTCCAAGAGTCACACAAATCGCTAAAAGAGCACCATACTAGCGTCATATCTCCAATTCGTTAAACATTTTCAATGTTAAAAAGCATCAGCTCTTCTGGATAGATAAAAAACCCGAAAAATTGTACTATTATATTGTAACAATTTGTATTAATGAAACACGTATAATATATGTAAGTAAATTTAAGCGGATTAATTGGAACGATTTCAAAGCATTCAGTCTAAAACCTCAAGTTCATATAAAAACAACAGACAGGCATCGGATGTGCTAGAGATTACATACACAGGAAATTAGCCAGCGCATTTCATTCAAAGGAACAGGCTTGAGTTTTTTCAAGCAATTTTTGGAAATGTGGCAGAAGAAACGCGCTCTTTCCTCGTGAGATCTGTAAAATTTGTAAAATAGAAACATTTCAACGCGATAGCATTGAACGGAGGAAATTCATTACTTGACAAAACGAAAAATTACGACTTAAAGATCGGGGTAACCGATTTAAGAACTTAGTTGGATAGGAAGGAGAAGCTTTCAGGTGAACCGCTAATCAGAAACTTTGTCAAAAATAAATTAATTTAAAACTAGGTATTTGTGCCAGGGGCCAGCCTCCAATAGAAGCCGTATTCTAAACAGTAAACCTTCAAATTTAAAAAAAAAATCTAAATATGTTAACCAGACGCTTTGAGTTAGTACCTAAACATAATGGTGCATCATTTCTGCATTGGTCAACGAGATGTTTGAATGATATATTACTCTATTAACACTTCAAGTGCACGTGGTTTGAAATTTGTATCTCAGTTTCGGGAAATCCTAAAATTAATGTAATTTAACTGAATTTGTAGCCATGTCCTATTCATTGCTTATGTTTGGTTTTCATTCAGCTCACCTTTTTTATTTTTCATTTAATATACTAAGAGAATTTGTTCAAATTGTTATTTCGTAGTTTACTAAGTTATCATCAACTCTTTTGTCCTTACCTATATTATTTTTTAATTTTAATATATTAAGTTAAACGGCCTCTGACTTTTATTAAATCGACCCAAGCCATAGTATTTTATCATACCTCGCTACCTCAATAGCAGCTTGATTTCATTACGAAACTGCCTTAAAACCACGCTACTCTAAAAGGAACATTCAAAGGTAAATTTTGTTACATTGGTGGCAGCGGTAAAATGTTTCTATTTTGCAAATTTTGCAGATCTCACGAGAAAGATCACTACATTGCTTTTGCTTCTTTGAATAAAATGCTGGCTCATTTCCTGTATATGTGTATATATTAGTCCACTTAATTAATACATACATCTACGAGTATTATACGTGTTTTGTTAATACAAATTGGTATATCATTATAAATGTAAAGAAGTTGAAGCAAGAATATTTCGTAAGTATTCATGCCAAAATTGAATGTATAGCGAATAACTGCAGCTATCACCGATTATTCATACCCAGTCTTCGTGTATTTGTGTTGTTTCAGAAGCATATTTTCATCTTTTTTCTTATCTCTGGCCTATTTTCCTTTCTCGTCCTGTTTTCTTCAATTGTCGCTTCTGGACATTGTCTTTGATGATACCCTCCGAAAAACAAAGACTTTTCTATATAGGAATCGATAGACAGTAGAAATTTTTTACTAGGAAGTTTGTAATCCTTTATGTCAAAGCTGTATATATAGCAGAACATTCCAGCTGCTGCCCTATATTCACACCCAGTTTCGATGTATATGTGTTTCAGCAGACATTTTCTACAAACTCTCTCCTATCATAATTCTCTTGATGTTGTTCTCTAAGCTTCTTCTGCCCCTTTCTTTTTATCTGGTGCATTCGTTATTCCCATTTGGTTTCCTTCATCCTGTGGACGTTCAAACGATACCAGTTG
>OW679202.1:78088702-78220241 GCA_940337035.1 Agriotes lineatus
ATATTAGTCCACTTAATTATTACATACATCTACGAGTATTATACGTGTTTTGTTAATACACATTGGTAGATCATTATAAATGTAAAGAAGTTGAAGCAAGAATATTTCGTAAGTATTCATGCCAAAATTGAATGGAATAACTGCAGCTATCACCGATTATTCATACCCAGTCTTCGTGTATGTGTGTTGTTTCAGAAGCATATTTTCATCTTTTTTCTTATCTCTGGCCCATTTCCCTTTCTCGTCCTGTTTTCTTCAATTGTCGCTTCTGGACATTGTCTTTGATGATACACTCCGAAAAACAAAGACTTTTCTATATAGGAATCGATAGACAGTAGAAATTTTTTACTAGGAAGTTTGTAATCCTTTATGTCAAAGCTGTATATATAGGAGAACATTTCAGCTGCTGCCCTATATTCACACTCAGTTTCGATGTATATGTGTTTCAGCAGACATTTTCTACAAACTCTCTCATATCATAATTCTCTTGATGTTGTTCTCTAAGCTTCTTCTGTCCCTCTTTTCTTTTATCTGGTGCAATTCGTTATTCCCATTTGGTTTCCTTCATCTTGTGGACGTCAAACAATACCAGTTGTTTCTTCTGCACATTGTCCAGGTTGGTGCAATCCAAAATATAGATTCGACTGTATGCGATGGAAGAAGCAGACCAATTTTACCAGGATACTACAAATGCAAAGTTTATCCACACCCCGCCTAGATGTGTTTGTGTCGTGACAAACATTTTCTTTTAAGTCTCTATACCCATAGCTTTGTCGATGTCGTTCTTGAAAACCGCCATGATTCTATAGAGATGTAGGAAAAAGTAGACCAAATTGCGTGGCAGCAGACAGTTTCGCTTAAGTCTCTTATACGCATAGCTTCATCGATGTCGTTCTCGATGCTTGTTCGCCACCCACTTTTTTTCTAGGTGAAATCTATTTTAGTACTCATCCTTGCCAATTTGATTCCTTACCTCGCCCATGATGGTACAATCCAGAAAGTAAAGGTTCGTCTCTATAGAGATAGGGAAACAAGTAGAACAAATTGTGCTGCAGCAGACATTTCCCCTTTAGTTCCTTATACGCATAACTTCATCGATGTCGTTTTCAAAGATTCTTCGCCACTCTCTTTTTTTCTCGGTGAAATCTATTTTAGTACTCCTCCTTGCCAATCTCATTCCCTATCTCGCACATGATGGTGCACTCTAGCAAGTAAAGGTCCGTCTATATAGAGACGCTCTTGCATCTTCTTCTGGCTCACCTCTTTTTTTTCCCTGGTGGAATCTATGTTAGTACTCCTCCTTACCAATTTGATTCCTTACCTCGCCCATGATAGTGCAATACAGCAAGTAACGTTTCGTCTATATAGAGATGCTTTTGCATTATCTTCTGGGTCACTCTCTGTTTTTCCCTGGCGGAATCTATGTTAGTACCACTCCTTTCAAACTTGTGTCCTCCAGCCTTATGACGTGTACAAACCGTACTAATTGTTGCTTCTGCACCTCGTCCATAATGGTGCAATCAAGAAAATAGCAGACGTTCCCCGTCTTTCACGTATATAGCTTCTTGATGTCGTCCTTGCAGCTTCCTCTTAGTCACTCACTTTCTCTTCCTTCTGGTGAAATGCGTTTTAGTACCCTTCCTGGTGATCTGTTTCGTCCATCCTGTTAGCATCCAATTAATTATAATGGTCGCTTCTGCATCTCTTCCGTGCTGTCATTGTCCACCTGTATAGTTTCTTTAATAGTTTTATTGCATACTCTATCTAATCCGGTCTCTCTCACTCATTTTCCTTTGTTGTTTCTATTCACGTCTAGTACATCTACTCCATGTACTACAACACTGATATAACAGTTGTACATAGTTTTTCCCCGTGACTTTTCTTGTGTTTCTCTCTTACAATACGAATTAGATTTGGTAATATATCGGTCTAAAGACTTTCTTCGTCACTATTACGTTTCTTAAATTTGGGTCTATACTTCTCAACTCCGTTAATACAGCCGATTTCAACGACGCGTTTTCAATTTCTTCCAACTAAGTTAAAAAAGTAGCAATGCTTAATTACTACCCACTGGGGGGTATTCTGCTTCCACAAGGATCGAAGTATATGCCAAAATGGATGCACAAAGCTCCACCCTATCCAGAAAGAAGAAAATCGACGATTTAAAAAACCAGAAGTCAAAACCTACACCAACTGTTGTAAATTGGGGTGTAAAAACATTGCGCTTACATCTCTGTACAGCTGGAACGGCTGGAACAAGTGCCATGTGCAAATATTCTATGACTGTAATGGTTTATAAAAATTACCAACTCCATTGTATTTCTCTCTGTCTTCTCCATTTCCCTATTTATTTCATGTCAATCTATTTATGCACAGATGCTTTCTACAAATTTGTGTCATTTGCTGTTAGGCCGTTTATGTTTCTTCTATATCTAAGTAGATCGACAACGATTTTTGAAGGCTTCTTTACTATTAGAGAAAGAAAAGATTTAAAATATTAGTCTTTTTAAGCTGAATATCAACAGAAGTAATAAATTAACAGCAACTTTTGTTAAAATTAAGAAAATGTATTCTTATTTAGTAGTTGTTACATAAAAAAGTGTATCGGTATCGACGTATAAATATTTAAAAAGTAGTACTATTGTACCCTGAAAAACTAACGTATTGTGAACGTTGCCTTTATATATACAACCGTGTTAGTGTTACACTTCCTTATAAAATAAAATAGATAAGATGCCTCCTGATTTCAAACAAGAACTTACAGTGTCATTTGTTGTTTGTTTCTTTTACGTAGATGCCAAATCTCTTTCTGTAAAATTTATATTATTAATTACCTGAATGCTATTAGTGTCCATTTAGTGTTCATTGCGTTTTTGTATTCTCCTTTGCATGCATCCCATTCGGCCCTCAGTTAATTATCAACTTGACAGCGTAATGATATGGTGGAATTTAGTTTCTGTGTAAATCGGAACTGTTCTAGATAATGCTTACAAATTATTTTTGTAAGAGTTCGTTAAAGACAATGTTGCTACTTGAAGCTCACAGTTCTTTGCAGTTACAGAAGACCGAATCAATAAATTTACTTGCTGCGAACACCTCCTCTAGTTTTATTATTCCTTTATTGATGAACTAAAGCCATTGAATTGTATTCCAGATTTAATTTTCGAATCTAATTTAAATGGGCAAGGAGAACCGCGAGGAAATTTCTTAATAAAATAAATACCCGCAATTGGGAGAGTGTAATCGAAATTCAAGACACAAACGTTTCCAATTCCAAGAATGAATAGAGGAGCATTTCCTAATTATATTAACTTCGCAATATACCAGACAATACAGGGGAAAAGTGAAAAAAATATGAGATCGAAAAAAGTGGCGAGCAAACAGCGCCTGCAGGGAATCCAAACTTAACTGTAATTGCATTAACTTTGCGAACCAGATTCACTTTAACGTAAAAATTTGTCATCTCGCTGCACGGCTTTTCATCTATCATTTATTTCGCAATTTGGGATGTGAGGCTCAGCGCCCTTAATCTACGAACTTTCGCTTTTTGCTGCTTGTTGGAAAACCGTATAATACGGATGTATTATTTAAGTCACGGTCTAATTTTAGCAAATGCATATTCATGGGATTGGGACCGCGGATGGAGATACAACCTGTTTATAGCTTGTTTCGCGTATCGGTTTTCTATAACTCGATTTCAGTAGCAGCTTGCAAGATCGACCCCGGACACAATCGCAAAATAGCGAGTGTTTCAACATTGTTATTATTTCATGCAGACCCTCGCTGATAGTTACATTCTTTACAAGAGCTTCGCGAACTGAGCAGGCCAAGAATGGAAAAACAGTAGGGATGTGTGGACGCCTTCCGAATTCAGAACCAGGCGCCCTCTAAAAATTTAAGCAGCCCGCGAGAGCATCGTTTCCCTTCCGACGTGTGTTTACATTATATACGCTAAGTGATACCGGTCACCAAAGTAAATGCGTTTATCTAGTTTGTCTTCACCGCGATTAATTTATGAAGAAGGTGGAACGTCGCCACTTAAACGCCACGTCAAATTTGGCGTGTAACTACCCTATTGAGATGAATGTTCTTGGCCAACACGCAATTTTATCGGCGAGTTATGGTTTCTGCTTGCACTTTGAATTACGACACTGCAGCTTGTAACCTACGAAAGTAGGGTAAAGGAAACTTGCTGTGGAACGTTTATGTTCAAATAAAATTTAAACGAAGGGACTTTAACGACATACCACAGGCCGCGACTTAAAAATTTTAGTAGGGCCCAAATGCCTTGAGAAACTGTAGGAAGTCATATAAATTAATTTTTAATTTGTTGAAAGTCCTGACACCTAAATAAGACATATTGGGAAGGTTATGACAGGTTTTCCGCTATGGCATTTTTAGTTATTGGTATGTAGCTATGGTAGATACGATTAGGTGAGCATCTAACCGCAAATAAAATATAACCATAGCAACCATTCATTTGCTTATACAATCACTCATCTATGGATTAACCTACGTACTACTGTCCTCCACATAAAATGTGTACTTACAGTCAGGCTTTCTTCATTTGAAAGAATTATTTGTACTAACCTAATCGGAAGAGCTGAGAACCATGCCCATGTTCTTCTTATACTTTCTTTGGCCCTTAGCTGTTAGCTAGAGAAGGAGGTGATCCATGAAATTAACAGTTCCACTGTGCCAATTTATTAAGATACGGTTTTAACCTTTTATTGATTATTTGATACAAAGTTTTGAGCATTGACATCGTCCACTATTCTGGCCATGCTCCTGAACGTCATATTTTACTCTGTAATTTATGCAATAAGATAACATGCCATCGTCGTAAAGAAAGAGGAACCCAGGAACCAATACCTACTGAATATAGGACAGATCACTAAGAAAGGAAGGGAGTTTAACATTCTTGTATAGATATGCTTTATCGATCATGGCAGAGTTTCCTCTAAAGTAACATGGGCGTTCCTCTACATCTGGTATTTTTAATCCGCAATATGTACAACTCAAGCTCTGAAACAGTGAAAATCTCATCTATTTCATCCTCAAAGTTACTCTTGACTCAGCTATTTAACATCAATAATGAATACATGAGAAAAGTACTCAAATAATGAGAGGACGATTTATTGCCACAAATGGACACAAATAAATCACTTGAGGTACGCTGATGACGTCGCCTTGTTAGCGAACACCAAAATGAAAATCAGTAGATTCGGGTCTAAATTGGAGGAAGAAAGTGAACCCATTCGGCGTGAAATTCTATAGGTAGGTTTGATGTGGTTTAACAACTCCTCACCTACGTTCCATGATCACCAACGATGGTAGCTTCCAAACAGAAGTACGGAGAAGATGTGAGATGGCAATAGTAGCAGTTTGAAAACTATTGTTTCCAATTCTGATGTATAGACACGAAACCTGAACTCTTCTGATCGTGACCGATAGAAGATGTACGGCTTAGAAATAGAATAAATATATATATATATATATATATATATATATATATACATATCCTGAGGGAGCTAAGTTGAGAGTTAAACAACGACAAGTCGCATGATTCGCATTACTTCGGAACATGGAATGCCAAATCATTCATGGCAGAGTAGAAGGAAGCAGATCGCGAGAGAGATCGCCGATATGCTCAATCGATAAAATTACAAAGATCACGGGCAAACCGATGCATCGACTAACCTTAGAGGCCCAGAACCGAGTAAATTGTCAGAGACTTCACAGAAACAGTGAAAACCACAGCCTGATGAGCAGGAAAAGGATGTCTCAAGTTCCTAATTACAAAATATTGAATATACTACTTATTCATTGAGAAGTAGAAACAAGAACAAATATTGCACACAGCTCACAAATACTGCTCCTTTTCTTTCTAAAAATGAACGAAACGATTCAATTGGTTTGAAAATAATTCTACTTTTTTTCCATCTTCTTCTTGCTGTTTTTACCGTTTTTATATACATAGACCTCTCCTATATTTCCTAAAGCTCTCTCTTCTGTGCCTGATGCCAATTCGAAGCCACTGATTTTTATATGTTATCCTATAATTTGTGTTGGGGTCGCTCTGTTCTTTTTCTTCTTAACATAGTGTCCATTTTGTTATTTGGCAGCAGTATAAATTATGCCTGGCTACAAATATGTGTTGCTCAATCCCCCTTTAAGATGCCCACTCTTTATATTATGTCGTCCACATTTATTGTTTTTCTTATCCACTTGTTTAATTTTCAGTCAACCGAATATTTTTCGCTAGGTACTTCTGTTCTTCTAAGATTTCTATGTCTTTTTGATAAAATATATTGATCCTAAAATTAGTAAAGCTATCCATACTGACATGTAATATTCTGTTCTTTTCTCGACTGTTTCTTTAACTTAAAAGGATTAATTTTAAAGGCTTCAGAGAGTTAGTTTGAAACATGCTTTCCACGGACATTTTTTATAGAAAACATTTAGCTCTTCTATTGTGCAATTTCAGAATTATCAACAACTTGATGAAAAAATAATCCTAAGAGGGTATACAGAATGATAACATTTCACTTTTAATAGCAGATCAGATCAGGTACAATCTAGATGTTTACTAACACCACCAAACGCTACTTCAAAAAAATCTTGAGATCTCCTGTATAGGAAACGTAAATCGCTTAAACGAATTTTATTCAAATTGCATTTTCGTTTGTGAAAGTAGTTTCCGATGCTTGTTCTCCTACGCACCAGCCAATATCATTGGACATCGACATTGACATTGTCGCTTGCAGGATCGATGTGGGTCTACAAAAATTGACTCCAGAAGCATTCTAGTATCCATTCTATTCAAAATGAATCTAAGAAAAATGGTTTTTATTTTGCTCTTGGAAAGCTTAACTATTAGTCGTCGCTTATTAAAGATTCATAAAATATTATCATTATTTAATTCTTTCTTGGGCTCATAAAATTAAAATACTATTTAATAAATCTTCTGCAAATTGTGTGTCTAAGCCATTGGCAGCGAATTGAAAAACGCCTTTGTTACATTTTCAAGTTTCAGCTCAGGTGCAAATAGTAGCACTAAACTCTTAGTTCCAGACTGTTATTGTATACGGTTTTGCTCTTGGAGATGTTATAACCCTGAAAGCTGAACTTCAACAGATCCGGTTATGTCAGATATTTTAACATAATCAATAAGTTCTTAAAAAATAAAAATGCAACTCAGCTAGGGTGGATGTTTGTAAAGAGATTATTTCACAGAAGTTACATTTTCAGTGAAGCTGTATAAAAAGTTATTTTTCCTATTCTAGTTCTATAGAAACTAAATTGCGAACCTTTATCTATCCGCTCATCAGGTACCTACTCCAATCAGAGCAACAACCTACAGGTGAAGAGGCAATATGTGTTTTTATACGTCACCAAGTGGCTAATAACATCATTGATTTGTAAAAATCTCACCTTGAATTAGCAAGCAGACGCTCCTAAAATAACTATTCTCTATGTCTAGTGATTCATAGGCCTAGAATTTGCTTATTGAATATATGTATATGTAAAAGAAGAATGTGCAGCTACCATCGTCTTCGGATACCCAAACGCAATCCATCTCGTTCTAGAGCACATTCCTTCTCCAAACCTTGCTCCAGCAGTTCTCTTCATGTTTTCATTGCAATAGCGAATAATCTTTTAGGCCATCCCTTTTCATTCGTATGGCGAAGGTGACCCAACCATTTATCCCTTAATTGTGCGCCTGGTTCCGATTATCACAACAAGGTGTGTGGTAATCTCTAACCGTCCTAAAGATTTCTCTTCTTAATGTGGTAGAGTAGTACCTTCACCACTCAAACCAAAACGGGTTTTTTAAAGTTCCACTAGAAGATAAATAAGACGAGGTCATATTCTGTCGGTAACAGTTTCTTCTATCGAACTAGTTGCCTTATCACTTCGTTTGTGATGTTCTTCAACTTGGATTAAGCTGTACTCCTTTGCAAGAACTTCATCTCAACCGCCTATAACTTTCCCCTGACGTCCAAACATGTGTTACATTAGACCACAGATTCATATAGTCGTCAATTAATACCGTGAACCTATTAGGCACAGAGAATTCACAACTGGGTAGGCAGTATTGTTAACTTTGAATGCATTGCTTATTTTCCCTTACTCTTATCTTCATCTTCTTCACGGTATAAGCCTAGCCAACCATTCTAATCAATTTCTGTAGTTTGTATTGCTGTATTCTTTCACTAATTGCCCATTATTGTTGTTCATTTCTTATGTCGTAATTTCGTATGTGACCCAATGGTGAACATGTACATCCTTTAATTTCCTGTGTTTCTATTCGGCTGTTATATCAAAATTTTCGCATCTAATACGCAACTATGGTACTATAATGGTGTTATAAAATTGTGTTTGAGTATCTTTTCTGGTTTTCTTCCCTACTGTTCTTCATATTGTGCCGTTCGTCGTTTGAAATATTGTCGTTTTTCTTAAAATGTCCTTGTCATGATCCTAATACACATTACATTCCAAATAATTGAAGTGCGACACTTTCTGTAGTAGTGTATTTTTCTATTATTGTTTTAGATGTTGAAGGTCATTTTCCTATAAATGCAATGACTTTAGGTACTCATTTCCTCTCATTTGACATATCATCTTAATAGATAGTTAAAGAGTGTGGGTAATAAAATACATTTCTATTGTCTTTTGGTTGTACAGATGTTTTATAACTTCAGTGAGAGGTTTTGAAATTCTTCTGCTCATCAGTAACATGTCCAATATTTTTTATCTTTTTACAGGATCAAACGTTTTTGATAATCTAGAAATGCGATAAGAGTTTCTAAGTTAAACTTCTATATTTTCTCAATGAGTATTTGTAGGGTAAGCATGCAAGCCTTGTATGAAAAGTTTACTGAGTGTGGTAAACAAGCATACAATTAGGGTAAAATCAATTTTATTTCTGAAGCTAAATACATTTATCCCGATGGTACTCAAGGGACTTTAAACCATTTTATAGACCGATTCGTAAAGGCCCTAAAAATAGCTGTTCACTTCGTTGATCACATTCTCATTTGACTGAAATGTCTTACCAGACAGGAACTTCTTCAGGTTTGGGGGAAATATTGATAGCCAGATTTGCAAAATACGTTTGATGGCCAATTGGAAATGTAATTTAGCAGGTTTGTGGGTGCTGAATTTGGCAGTATGGCACGGGGCGTTATCATAACGAAACACACATTTTTGCGCTTCAAACTAGACCGTTTTTTACGATATTTGTCTTAAATTTTTCCAGAAATGTATATCAAATTTGTATCGAAGTACCCTTTTCCAAGTAGCCAATAATTTTTTGTCGGTGAACAAGTTTGTTTCGATTGCATCGACTGTTGCTTGATTCCAGGTGTGTGATGGTGAACATAAGCCTCGTCCATAGTTACAAATCAGCGCAAAAAATCCCCTTGATTTTTCTTAAACAGGCCACGAAATTGAACTTAAATCTCCTCACAGACACCCTTTTGTTTCGACAACAGCAAACGCGGCACCCAACTAGCCGAGACATTATTTATATCCAAAACAATGACATATTATATAGTGTACCCTTTCAGTTGAGATACCTGTGGCCTCAGCTACTTGACACACTTTAACACAACGGTCGACCAAAACAATATCTTCGCAGTTTATGGATGCTCACTCTGGATGTCATCTTCACAGCTGTAACGGCCACGTCTAAACATCAGATATCTCTTGTTCACTGTTTGTAGCAACATGGATTCTTGCCCAATACATGTATATGTCGATCAGGGAACATTTAATACACTCCGCGTACTGTCGGTGCATTACATTCCCTTACTAAAGCCTTGTTGATTTTCTGCAATTATGATGTCATCAATGTTGTTAGTATATTTTATATCCAGATGTTAGCGCGCCGATACCTTTATAATTTTCACACTTGCTTCTATTGATGATTATGCTTACGTACAATTGTTCAGAGTCTTACCTTACTACATTTAATAAAAATATCGAAACTTTAACCTGTAAGATATAATAATATCAGATCTCGTTACTCCTTCATGGGTAATAGAGTTTTAATATAGCCCTTCCATTTCTCCTTAACCACAGCTATTTGCGCCAACTTCTATTTTAAGATTCTTTTGCAGATTTGAGCTCCATTTCTACGCAGCGTATGCCCTATCCACCCAAATTTTCTCCATTTTATCTCCGTGTCTATATCTAACTGTTGTGTCCTTCTCCACTGCTTTTCATTAGTAATAGTCTGGCCACCATACTTTCAAAATACCAGATTCACAAATACCTGCAGTTTTTGTGTTATTGCTGGCGTAACCAACCACGATTCTGGTCCGTACAGCAAAACCGGCTTCACTATTGCATTAAATAATTGTATTTTGGTATTTAAATTGTTTAGGGCACTCAAGTTTTGACTGTTTGAGTCCTCCATTCATAACTGACACTATTCTTCCTAAGTAATCGAAATCATCTACTCTTCTTATTATCTCGCCATTAATTAATTAGTTTTTTGGTAGATTTACATTTAGGCATATACACATAAACTTTTAGTGTAATTTTTGTTTATTCCACACTAAACTATTTAGCTTTTCTTGCAGGGCTTGATATTTCTTGAAATGAGACAAATATTATCGGCAAAATCTGGGTTCTCTAACAGTTCTGCCATATTCCACCTTATCTTCAAGTAGTCTATACCAGTACCTTATCTAGCACGAATATAAATAGTAATTGGGGAGAGGATTCATCTCTGTGTCAATACGTATTTTGTTTGGAAGGCTGATGACAGTGTTCTATTATATTCTGCTCTGCAGTTATTTTTGTTGTATCCTTCCTTTATTAAGTTTATTATTTCAGGTGGTAGTACTCTATTCCTTAGGGTATTTCATATACACTTCCTGTTTAGGGTATCGAAGGCTTGTTGATCTTCTTCTTCTTCTTCTACTTTTACATAGACTTAGGGCCTGTTTCTTCCACGTAGGCAGTCTTTCCATTTCTTGTAGGGCATGCCGATACTTATTTTGCCTCTAGGAGACATGTCTCTCGCTATTCTGACCATCCTGGTGTTGTCCATCCTTGACTACTCTTCTCGTCTTGTTCTTGTCCACTCTCCTATTTCTTGTATTCCACAATTTTCTTCTATGTCCTGTTTTCTAACTCGGTCTACTTTTGTCTATCCAACTATCTTTCTTAGGGTCTTCATTTCAGTTGTTTCTAATATTTGTTCCGTTTTGGATGTATCTGGTCTGGTTTCCATTGTGTAAGTTAATATCGGTCTGACGACACTTTTTTAGATATTTACTTTAGATTTTTTTAAATGTTTATTATGCCAGATTGTATCGTTTTGGCAGCCCGATACTGCTTGTTGATAATCAATAACAACTAAGCATAATGTTGAGTTGTACTTCAAGGATTGTCGTAAGTTTAGCATATGATCTACCATGATCGATTTGCCCCAAAGCCACATTTCCCCTTCCTTATTTCTCCATCGAGTGCTAGTACCATGCTTTCCCGTACGATTCTATAAAATAGTTTGTTTACACTACTAAGCGGAATGATACCTCTCCAGTTTTCGAACGTTTTCAGGTCACCCTTCTTTTGAAGTTTAATAATTAATTACACCTTCTCTCCAATATTTTGGAAGTGTTTCTTCTTCCCATATTTTGCCTATCCGTGGTTTTAATATGTTTACTGTCTTTGCTGTATGTGTTTTTAATACGTCTACTGCAATATGGTTTATACCCGAAGCTTTATGGTATTTTGCCTGAGTTATAGCGCTCTTTAGTAGGTTGATCAGCTCTAGCTTTAGGTTCTGGGCTGAGGTTTATTTCCTCAGTAGTTTCTGGGATTTCTTCCTGTTCTGAATTTAGCAATTCAGTAGTCAATCCATCTTCACATTTGTTTTCTTTTGTGCATAATAGTTCTCCATCTTGTTTTTTTTTATCGAGATTGGTTTTCTACCATTGTTTAGTTGCATTATATTTTTGTACAGCTATATGCAGCATGCTTCGTTTTTTCTACTTATAGGTTAGGTATGTTTCAAAGTCGCAATTAATCAAATCTATACCGAAACAATATTGGAGGGTTTACTCAAATAATAAAATATGACTGAGTGATATCAAGGCAACTGAGTGTGCACTGCCAGAATTGTATGAAAACGGTGAGCAACATGGTAGCGTGCTAGGATTCGGCTATTTGTGTTGCATAAACTAAAATCTATCAATCTTAAGAAAACGGTAAAGGCATGTCTCATTTTCCAAAGTCGTGAGTCTTTTAAATGATTTTTCACAAATGATTATGCTACATACGGGTACTAACAGCTAATTTTAAAGTTGCACGGCATTTTATAGCTTTTACTTGTGAATTTTAAAGTTCAATATATATTAACAATGTTTGCGATGCTACGTGTGCACACGGTATTTACTTTCATATACTTTATTGATATTATTTATCCATTTAACAAGATTCACGACCAATAATTTCAAAATTACAATAAATTTAAGATATTCAGAACGTTAAAAAGTTACAAAATCTCAAAGAAGATATATCTTTCATTCTGTAGAAAAATTGGAAAATACGACGGAAATATCTTCAAATCTAGAGTTGCTATGATTTTATACTCTACTCAATATTGCTTCACTATTTATCATAAATAATTTTATTTTTATTCATGTATTATCCTGATATATTAAGACATTTGAGTTATCTGGAATACAATCTAAATAAGTTTTTACTTTCAGGTATGATCCACTAAATCCTAATATGAAGATGGTCGCTAAAGGAATCTATCAAACGTACCTCTGTCCTCATGGAGTCGAAGCTGTCGATTCTTGTTGACAGTCGTACCACGTAGTTATTAGCGTGAAACCCAAAAAGATTATTGAGCAGATTTGTATCGGGCTGTGAGGAATTCGCCCGAAAGAGGGGAGCAGTTAGTTTTCTTAATCTTCGACAAGGATCAAAGGTTCGTTCTCCCAAGCACAACTGGGAACATAAATCATTAAATTACGAAGTAATTAATTACAATTTTACAACGAAAAGCAGTGGTTTACAAAGACATACTATAATTACTTACAGAATTGCTCTTTCCACCCGCTTTATATGAAGATTTAAACGCTTTCGGGTGGTAATTAATTAGGAGCATAATGAATATTCTTAATGGTTTTTTCATACAATTAAGTTTTTACAAAGTTAAATTGCGAAATATGGCGGTATGTTAATTAATTTCGTATATCTCGGCGGCGATTAAGAAGCAATTTTGGGAGGTGTAGACGCTGAGGGTTAAGTGGTTGTAGTCACGCGTGTTTCGCGTTTGAGGATTTGTATTGAACCAGCAATTAATCATTATAGTTTTGCATGGAGGGCTTATGCATTCTTTCGCCATAAAGGAGAGCGAGGGAGGCTCATAGTTATTCGCTAATGGGGGTTAATAGATCGTCAAACTCACGACAGTTTTATCATTTTCATGAGAAAAACGAACGATGTTCCTTTATTGTCCATAAATTCGGTGCAGAGGGAGCGCGTTTCATTCGGGAGAAAATAATTAGGTTTCGGGAGGTGGGAGCTGCACCGTGCATGTAACATAAAATAAATAATACCCTTATTCGCGGGGTCGTTCTGCGGGAAATTCGAAGACAAAAGCGCGAAATAAGTGAGTCGCAAAAATGCATTGCGTCGTTCGGAGAAATAAGAAAAGCGGTGTTCCAAAGTGCCTAAGCATAACTGACTGCCTCTGCTTGCTTTGAAATCTAAACCGTAACAACGGCTTCGAATATAAATGGGGCCATTTATAAATTTTGTGACGTTTGTTCATGCAAAGGATCATTTCCGACATATCGAAACGATTTGAAAACACATTCTACAAATGGCTGTATATAAGGAGGGCTGCAGATTCATATAAAAGGGATATACCCTAAATAGGCGAAATTTTGAATATATTTTTTATTCCATTACATCCAAGAGTGGGAATTTATTCCGGAATTTGAAGCGCACTCCGATACTCGAGCTGAAATCGCGTTAGCCGGGATAGTAATTGCTATAAATATCTAATAATTTAATTACGACGCTCTGACGTGCAGGTAATTTCTGGTTAATTGCTAATGAAAGGTTTAATTACGCGACGCGATTTTGTTCAATAGTTAAGTGGTTATGCGCGATTTTCAAAAATGCATCTGTCATTCGAAAAATACCGCTACTGGAAAAAACATTTATGAACACTAAAATGATAAATACTAAACCTTCTAAATCTATTTTAGAAACTACTTATACGATAGTGACTACTAAAAAATTAAATAGCAGACATAATGGAATAGTATAAAGTGTTACATGTAAAATGTTCCGTTCATCTTAAACGATTGCTTAAGACCCATTTTACATGAAACTCTCAATTGGCGCCGGTTCAGTTTCCACCGATTCACAATTACGCCGGTTTTTGTGCCATATGCTCAGAAGGTAAAAAACATATTTATAACGTTTAAAAAAATGTTCGAACTACTTTCTACATTAAATCGTAATTTTTACAACTTTGAATTCAAATTATAAACTTATACCATTCCCTTCTGCATGGAAACGGCGAAAAGCCAACATGCCACACTGCATGTCTTCTTTAAAAAGTCTAATGATACCGACTAGCAATTTTAGAGAACTGTTAACACTACTGCCGGTTGTTAGTGCACACATGTTTCTTAAATTTCCTTTATTTGCTTCACTTGGGTCCTTTCAATATAATTCAATTATATTCCTTCAATATTTGCGTACCAAAAATGCATGCCATTGGCTTTTCATTGATTTACACTAGAACATGGTTTTAATTTACGTCGATCGCGATTAGGCCGGTTGGTCAAGGAACGCACCCCCAGTGCAAATTGAGAGCCAGCTATATCATGTCCATTCTCAAACCGTATAGCGCCGTTGGTAAAGCGTTAAGAAATCGGGTCCTGTGAGGCTATTCACAGTTGGGGACCAAATTAAATATGCTTTACTCAGAACTACAGACCTAAGAGACCTAAGAGATAGAGTAACAAGCTGTACACATTACAAGACACAAACCTGACACAATAGTTGCTACGCAAGCACAAAAGGCGAGCTCCAACTTTGTCACTCGAAACACGGCCCAAGTGCCACTGTGCCACTAGTCACTAAAGTGTGCAAAGCATTAGCCCCTACACTGGCAGGTAAATATTGATAGTACATACATGCATAACGTGTGTCTCAAAAGTTTTCGGAAAATTTTCCTATAAAATGTACCTACGGTAAATAACGCCCCATCCAGTTGCCGTTGGACACAAATTGTATCAAGTTGATTGACGTTTAATATGCCAGTTTTGTAATAAACACAGTTATAAGGTTATGTTGTTGAAATGCAAAATACATTAAAAAAATTAACAAATTTTTAACCACATTACTTTTTTCGAAAACTCTTGAGACACGTTATTTCTTCAATGTCTGTGTGTCGAAAATGCATGTTATTGGCTTCCCATTGATTCAAACTAAAACTGTTTCTCTTTACGTCTAGGGCCGAGGGCTAGGGATACCGGGTGTCCGATTTTGCTTATTTCTGCTCGTTAATTCAACTTACAGGAAAGGAAATGGTATAAATGGAAATATAAAATTCTTGCGCATCAAATGATACCAATAATAATAATATTTACTGAAGTAAAAATAATGCCAAAATATCTAAAAATCGAATGCTCAAATTGCCGATATTTGATTGAAAGTGGACACCCGTAAAATTGAAAACTAATAAATAGTGATGGCGCTCGCAATTACAAATTATCATTCTCAGTCTCGTTTGGAATTAGTGGAAGAAAACTACAAGAACTAATAGTCCATCCGATTGGAACTGAATCTAGCTATCGTTTTGGGAATTTGTGATTTTGAACTCCTAATTTTGAAAAAGAAACAAAAAAACAACACAACATACATGTTTGCTTTGTTAAATTAACATGATTGATTCATATTTAACCTTAATGATGTGTCATATATACCAAATAATAATATTACCGTGGTTGAATGATTAGAATAATTTTATAGACTACAAAAAATAATTTTCGTAGCAATCCTTTCCCTTCAACAAGCTCACTACTAACTGTCTGTCAAGTAGACGTTTCGTCTTCGGAACTACATTACCACGGTATTTATAAAAATGAGTAATTGGAAGTGAAGCATCCAGGTGTCTAACGATAGCTTTTCCTAAACTATTAAACAAATCGAAAACTACATATTTGTCTGGAATTGCAGAACTCTATTAGAATAATATTCATAAAAGTGCAGCACGAAGGCTAAAACTGCAATAAACAACGATAACAAACACTTTCTAAGAATTATACCTGCTGTTCGTAACGTCATATCACGCCATAAGCAAGACCTTTACACTTGTTCGCCTGGAAAAGGTGCTACTGAATTTCTAATGGAGATACGCCCCTAAACTTATCTTACAACCGCAAGCTTATAAGCCACATACAAAACTGGCGGGAACTTACATATAAGCCTAGCTTACTACATATTCTAATTTTTCGTGAGGGGCGCTAAGCAAATATCGTGGGCAGGTAAAGCGGTTAAGGGTTTTTAAAAGTCGTATTTGGCATCCGGGCTTCGATCAATCCAAAACGGACAGCTTCAAGATTTTCGGCGACCGTATTGACATCGTTGTACAAGCTGACAATAAGATGTTTCAGCAGGGATGCGTAGGGATACATGGTGCAGGACGATACGAAAGTCATATGAAATTCCTCGGTACTCAAACGATACGAGATCGGAATTTCAGATTAGTAAGCTGCCCCTCGGGAAGTTGGATATATCTAACAAAGGCCGTAATTTTTTTAAATTGGCACGGTAAGGCTTTCCCAAACCGCCGCATTCACGGCACGATAACGATCACGTAAGAACAACCTCTCTGTCGACTGAAAATCGGCTCCCCGTGCTAGCTTGGAGGGAGATAAGCTTCAAGGACGCCTTTGCCCTTACGCCGTGAAGTTTTAAACTGACTTAACATAACGTATATATGAATATGCATGATGTGCTCCCTTACCTGCATACCTTTCTTAAACATAGAAATACTGTGGCTATTGAGAATTCGAGGTACCTCAAATCGAGAATGAGAGTTAATTCCCGAGTTTCGATAAAACTGCTAAAAGTATTCCCCTTTCTCCTTTTTAGTTTTTTGTTTCACTCAGTTGGCGTCGAACAGAATCGCTCTCTCCCCATTATCATATATGTCAAAATTCATTTTCATATATTTCACAGCGACCATATTTTTTTGCTTAGATCTATAACAGATGATACTGTGGTTAAATGAGTAATAACATGCACTAGACTTGAACAGAAATGTATTAATTAGTGGAAACCGAACTAATTTTAGTCGTACGAGTAGCTCCCACAGATATTCTTATGCCTGAAGCTTATTATACACAAGCAAAATGCGACAGAGCAAAATTAAAGTACGGCAATGCCACGCTTTGCACGTAAATTATTCAGAAAGTCGTTTACATTATTCTGAATGCGATGGTATTAAAGTATCGGAAGAACTATAAAAGTGCAGGGATAGTTTAGATTCGAGTTTCACACAAGTTGAGATCCTAATGTTGATACGCTTCCATTGTCATATATATTGTAGAAATAAAGTTGAAAAAATTGATACGCTATAGTGAATGAAAATGCTGCTGTTATTTCAATTCAAGGTAATATAAAAATTCAATCGAATCGCATTGATTGGGTGTCAGTGTGTGGAAATGCTGCTGCCATTAAAATAATGGCGTAATGTGATTTATATGATGTGTTGGTTAGAATTAATAACTTTAAAAGTAATATTTCGGAATTTTGATCTATAGGCAGTTTCGGTTAAAAATATTATATAACATTCTAAACAATTTCAATACTATTGTATTTATTTTCATAAATTATTTATTTACTTATAAATTGACACAATGTGCCCGTTAAATGAAAATAATGTCAGTTTTATTCTTAAGCGCCAACAAATGAAAATTTCACGAACTAGTTGTAGTATGCGTTTTTTGTATTTTGACTACTCCCTTAAGTAAACAAAAGTTTCAAACAAAAATTTAGGATCTACAGCCAGACTGAACAGTAACGTAAAGCCACTTCCAACAACCACAGATTTTCGACAGGTAGCACGGCGAATCTCGAGATCATTTGTGGAAATATCGGAAAAGAAAAAGCATAATAAAGAGCGCAGCAGACAGGCAAAGAGAAGAGAAGAGAAAAAAGTCTGAAAATAAATTTTACTGAGCATTAGACCACTCGAAAACAAAGATAACCAAATTTTACTTGAGATTGCGGGCGGCCGAAGGACAGCAATTCTAAACCAAGAAGGCCAAACCTGCCCCACATTATCAGCTATTTTTCGGAATGAAATCCGCTTGCCAAGCGTCACTCAAAAAAGCCCAAAAACATTTCGAAAAAGAAAATGGAAGCTAGAAAATTAGCCCCTCTGTGAAACTACATTAAAATTCACTAAAAATTGCTTAGGCAACCTAAAATACACGGCGACACTTAGAGTTGCCGACCACACAGCAACTGCGGACGTAAATGAAAGTGACACTTTCGGATCGTAATAGTCTATTTCACAGTATTATCTAGTAACTATAAAATTTTCTTCTGGAAGCTAAAATGTGTTCTTCTAGAACGACTAAAATTCCCTCTCGCATAGAAAATGCTTTTCGTTCTAGAACACTAGTCACGTTTGTCAGCTGCAAGCGTTTTAGAACTTGTTGGTCATTACAGTATTAATCAAATCTGTCCTTAAGCTAGTGTTATTTTATGAATTAGACAGAAAACTGGAAATGCACTACGAGGTCGTGACAACAATAGTATTGTAAGGTTGTAGTAATGGGTGCACTTTTAGAACAGCAATACATCAAAAGCCAGCGAAAATTATCGCATACTTCTCCATTGTTCAGAGGGCTAAAATTAAACAGCCTTAACCAGCCTACTTGGACATTTAGTGAATTAAATATTGAAGTAGAAGTTAAACAACATTTAATTTAGATAGTTGCGTTTTAATTAAAATTTATGTTGAATCGAAATATATTTATTCAACGATAATTGTTGTTTTAGTAGATACGATAAATCAAATTATGAATTATGTAAATTATACTTACTTATTTAATCATTAACCTTTCTAACATTAAGTGTAAGATTAAGGTTTTGCTGCAGGTACTGTTCTCCATATTGTCTTCCATAACTCTCTGTCCCGTGTCAGTTTTTTACTTCTTTCTTTTAAATTATTCCTTTACTTCCCTTCTTTCCAAGCCCTTTCCAACGTTCCTCTTCTTTTTTCATATTTTACTATTTTAAAATACTCTCCTCAGTAGTGTATACCCTTCCATCCTAATAACATGTCCAAGTCATCTCAGTTGTCCCTGTTCTATCGTTATCTCTACGGGCATAACAATTTTTCTCTGGATGCGTTTTGCTACAGTTTTTTGTTATTTATGCTCCATTTTTATTAAGAAAGTTCGATTAAGGGCGAACAAGTACAGCCAGAATGGAAAATGGCGGACGTCACATCTACATTTAAAACGAAAAACAGAAAAAAGTGCAAAAACTATCGGGCATTATTAGTGCAACTTTTTCTATTGGAAGGCTATATGAACGTATACTCAAAGCAAACATTCAAGCGGAAATTAAAGAAGTGAAGAGCAATGTGGTTTTAGTGCCGAGCTCTCTTGCGCAGAAAATATCTTTACACCCCTCAAGTCATAAAAGATATTCGGAAGGCTTACGACGCAGTGCCAGTTGGTAAAATGATGGCAGTGCTAGACGGAGGCAGCTTTGCAGCAAGTGGAAAAATAGAAGGAAATTCGCAGGTCTTCACTGAAATAATGGAAACGTAAGTTTCGCTAATGGCAATGCAAATTGGAAATAGCCATGTTTACACACTTCTGTTTGTGAATAATTAGGTGGTGATACCAGCGGATGAAGACGGTGCCAGTTATATGATTAGAAAGGTAGTCGATGCATATGACAAACCATGTATTTGGTAGCAGGGAACCAAGGAAACAAAACTGACAACTTAAGCTTGAGAGATAAAACTATATTTTCTTGTAAAGCATGCAAATATCTAGAGTACTGAGATCTGGAGGAGATAGTCAGCAAGGAAATAAACAGCCGAACTACGCAAGGCAGGTAAAAGAAAATAGAAAAAATGACGAAACGTAGTATTTACAAAATAACTTTCCAAGTATAAAAACATATGATGCTGAT
Organism: Agriotes lineatus; assembly: GCA_940337035.1. NCBI lineage: Eukaryota > Metazoa > Arthropoda > Insecta > Coleoptera > Elateridae > Agriotes > Agriotes lineatus. The sequence continues at coordinate 78,108,914 of OW679202.1, forward strand.
GTATGGGAAATCACCGAAAAAAGAGAATAAAGTGGGAGATGTGGACTTTCTGAGACAAAATGGCTGTATGTCAAGAGTACGTTAAAAATTATGAAATCCGAGGACTAATGGAAATAGAAACAGCGACCATAGAAAGATTAGAATCACAAAGACTGCTCTGGTACGGTCACGTCAGAAAGATGGCACCAGAGAGGTCATCAATAAGCGTATGGAAGTGGACATCCATGGAAAGATGGAGAAAAAGGGCGTCCAGCTAAACTGTGGAAAACAGATGCCATGGAGAAGAAGCAGCTAGTGAAAGAGAGAGTGGCAAAATAAAAAATTATGCAGAAATAGGCTGCTAGATATGGCGTAAGTGCTGTACATACATTCATCAACATATATGTCCTTTCGTTGATATAATTTTTCAGCGTTGCTTTAGTATTCACCAGTGTCTCGAAAGTGTTGATAGTTGTACTTTTCCATTTGTTTCTTCATCTATTCCTATACCGTGTCTCTTCTCTGATGCGTTTATCATAATTGTTCTCTTTTATGTTTATTTTAATGTTCTTCTTTTAAACTTTCTTATTAAAGTGTATTATATCGTGTGTTTCAAAATGTTGTGCAGCATGCCATGATCAAATTAAAATTTGCCATAACTTGATACATACCCATTGAAGCAAATGAACTACCATAAGTCAGAGAGAACTAAATTACATCTTGATTTTGAACTATTTTGCTAAAAATATACAAAACCACAATTTTTATTGCCTATTATGATTAATAAACTCATTGTTGTTGTGTAAATGCCATCTTATATTTTATTTCCTGTCAAAGTGACAAATGTTTACATAAACAAAATGCAATCTGACATTCACCTACAGGCTTAAGTTAAGACGACTAGATTTCTTTATCTTTCTTTCCAAGGCCTGCCTTAAATGAGTTGTTTTTTTGGAACACACGATATATATTATCTGTATGACATAGCTATCATGGTATAACTACTCTCATTCTCCAGTATCCGATGTTAATAGGTATTAGAGACACTTAGTATAGTCCAAATCTTTGCTTCGGACTTATTGGACTCCTGAAATTATCTGAGCTGTCATTTGTCACTCTAGCATAGTTTTTTCTATATTGGTATGGTATGGTTGATGTTTATAACAGTTTTTGCATTACATCAAATAGCATGAGTTGTCAATCAAAATATTTTAGAAGGTTAGGATATTTATTATTATATTAATAATTCACTACGTATCTACAAACTTACAGAATAAGAAATTATGTAGACTATGTTTCTGTAATTATTTAGAATACCAAGCATATGATTTATAATATACCTTTATGTTTGCATAAAATGTTACAATTGGTTATTTCGACGTCCCCTATTATACCATTAGATATGGAAATTCTTTGCATATCTACTGTTTTCCCCGTCGCAACTCCATTAGTTATACACCTTTATACGTGCTTTGCTATAGATAGTGAATAAAGGTCTCCTTAATGTGCCGGAAGGAAGTCCCATTATGATATTTGCAGGAGGCCGGCGAAATGTAGTTACGGCACTGCCCAACTAGTCGCAATTACAGACCTTAACCTAATACAATTAGCCATTCGCTTTTATAGCCGGTGCCTTTTTCGTGCTACGGCCTTGTTTTATCTTTATTCGAGCTCATAATGAACGTTATAATGATTTTTTAGACGAAGGGACACGATGCGAACGGGGCTCTCGAATATTAATGTCAATAGTGTTTGCGAACGTCATTGTTCTTAAAACGAGGGACCCTTATCTGAACTTTTCAATGTTTTTATTGCGGAGGGTTCCAGCCGCGCTCTCCCCGACCCATGTTCACATCGTGTAATTCGTTTCGAATTATTTGGCATCTAATTAGTCAATTTGCGGGTTTATCATGGCCGCTGGACCCCGAAATAAAATATAACGCGTACGTGCGAGCCGCCCGTTAAATTTCCCTAAAAATTATCTATTGCACTCCGCTCCGCTTTGAAATAATGAATCTTGTCGTACGTGGCATACATTTGTTGTGTACGTATTTAGACCACTTGAAAAATTGCACAAACAACCGAACGCTTTACTGAAACTGCCCTCAATGCTCTAAACAGAAATTGAATTATTGACAAATTGTCTTAAACTACATATTTATTGCCGGTCAATCGGAAGTAACTACTGTTTGTCTAGAAAATGTGCGCCCCTGATAATCAGAAATGTAACGTAACAAATTGGCTTAAAATTTAAAAACCCCAGGAGCAGCCAAAAAATTAGAAATTGTAATATATCAACTGATGACCCGTAAATATGTAACAACCATATGTGACCAAAACTAGATTCTTTCCAGTCCGCCTCTCCTACTTTTTGTAGATCTGCCATAACCACGTTCAATATTTTTTTCTTCGGTAGTCCTGTTCGAACATTGAAATAGTATGGCATTCCATTGAAAGTCCTTAACATCATTCGAGAAATGTATGCACATTATGAATGTCAACGAATGCATTAACAAGATCCCGATTCTGCTCTTGATCATCAAAGTTTAGAAGAATTAAGTTCTTGAAAAAAACAGGGAGTAAGTAATACATACAGGGAAGCTGACTGAGCCTATAGCAAGTAACCAATCAAATTCGTTAACTTCAAGTAGATCGGCAATCCATAGTACAAATAACAAATAGGGAAAATGAATTGGTAATGTGTTGATCATACACTCATTAAGCAAAATAAAGGAATAAAAGTCTGTCTTCCCTTGGACGCCATATCTGAACATAAAAAAGTGGTCGCCCGTGGAACACCAAAACAGAGACAGCAGAATCCGGAAAGACCTAGACAGAAGTTAAAAAGATAAGAAGTGGTAGAACCGTTTATTGATTACCCAGACATCCAACCATGATTTGTTGCATGTTAACTACATCTTTTATTTCCCTGGAAAGCATCTATCACCTTTCTTCAACGATAGAGCCTTTGGAGAATTCTCTGCTCTGATGCATCTAATCTACTTTGCATCTGTTTGTTCATTATCTACCCTTCACATGCGTTATAATTGAACATAGTGTTTTAACCACGAAGTCGTGGTTCTATAAGCCATCTCATAGCCTTGTTCGTTGACACTGAAGAAGAGATTTCTTGTTCATAGCAGGCACACGTCTAAAACACGTCGAAAAGACGTTGACATAGTTGAAAAAACGTTATTTGTTAAAAATTAAACGTTGAATTTTAATCAAAAAGTTAACGTCACTGTCTAAACCTAAATTAGACGTTGAATTTGAGCAATTCTTTTTACTATCTACGTAATTACGAGGAGCTTTCAAATATAAATTATAATTTAATATTTATTCAAAAACAAACAGAAGAAGTCTAATGTATATCATGTCATTATTCTACTCAGTTTCCCTCTCTTTTAATAAACTGGTGGCATGTTTCCGGAAGTTTCTGTATTCCACTAGAAAAAATTCTTTTGGCTGCTATCGCACCCATTCCGAAACAATTTCGATGACTTCTTCATTAAAATGAGGCATTTTTCTCCTAGGAACTCTTTTAAGGGTCCAAAAAAATAAGAAACTGATACAACAAGGTCCGAAATGTATGGTAAATAGGACAGAATGGTGCAATCCAATTTTTGAATCGTAGTCAGCGGGTGAATAGCGAAATGGGGTCGAGCATTATCCTGTAAGACGCAGACAGAGAACTCCCGTTTTTTTTTCAAGTTACCCCTACTGATATTTAATGCAGAAGAAATATCCTTCACTGTAAAACGACAATCGTTTCAAATAAGTGCATTTTACTCTGTCAGCATTCTCTTCTGTTGTCAATGTTTTTGGACGCCGAGAATGCGGTCATTCTCGGCACCTTTGCAGCCATCTTTAAACGCTTTACTACTTTTGTAAACGCTTATGTCTGATAGTGATTGCGTATCAAACTGTCTTTTACTCTAACACATTTTTTTTATCGTTTGATATCTTCGTTGATAATAAATTTACTACTAATGAGGTATTCCACGCTTGAATGCACTCCTACTCCACTCGTGCTTGCCAATTGAACGAAAATTAATTGTGACGACTGAATGAAGTTAGGACTTGTTCCAGAACTTTAATTAATGTATACAACTTCTTTGCATGTCTTTGTCTTTTGGCGCGCAATTCAAATTATAATTCATATTTGAACGCTCCTCGTATATCGTTTATTAAACGTCATAACCACATAACGTTAAAAAGTTGATTGATTTAAGCAAAAATTCGACATTAATATAACGCTTGATCCAAATTAATGCTTCAACGTTAGTTCAATGTGTCTGTGACCAGTGGGTTAGGGTTTAACAACTACCTCAGGTAACGGCGTGGTTGCGGGAAAGCGTACGATTTTTAAAATTCAGGTGTGACTCAAGCAACCAGGAAGGTTCGATCTTTTTGAAAAGAGTATTTTTTTCCGAATTTAGTGATGTGGCACATGCATATCTTATTTTAATCGAAAATTTAAAAAATATCGAACTAATAAACTTTGAAAAAATGTAAAACTTAGCCTTGGAAATGTTGTTTTTATCTATCGTTAGTTCTTTGCCGCCTATACGCTCAGTTTCACTTAAATATACCATTGTTAAACTAATTATTGCACAAAAGTTGAATTTTTGGCTACTATGTAAGTGACAGATTGCTAATAATTGCTAATGACAGAAAGCTAACTTTAAATTCTTTTTTACCTTTTAATAAAAATAAATGTGGGCATGTGTTACATTACTGAATTCAGCGAAATATACTCTTTTCAAAAATATTAAATTTAATCTTTCGTGCCTTTTAAAGAAAATCAAGTTGGCCTTGTATCTTCAAAATAAATTATGTTAGAAAATTGAAAAAAATCTCTGATTATAGAATTTAAACACTTCTGTGTGTCAAATTTCAACTAGCTCTGCTAAACCGCTCTAAAAGTATTTAGCTGTATCAATACTTTTTTACGACACTGTATATAATATTCATAGACTACAAGAAAACGTTTGGCAGTGTGGAAAATGGGATACAAGAAGTGTTACAAAACAGCAGAGTCGATCATAGATAAATTAGGTACTTAAAAGAAATGTAGCAACACCTTGATTTCTACACAAAAAACAGTTACTTACCTGTTGTTTCTTGAGACAGCGGACAAATTAAACAAAACTAGGGTGCCATGACAGCTGCATCTTGAAGAAGGTCAAAAGTTGTTAATAAAGTGAGCCCTATTTTTTTCAGTAGTTCATATAAGTATCATAGGAAATATGTACGAAAAAACTGTATCAACTGTAAACTTCACAACAAGACTAACCAAATACCAATAAAAAGAGGAGTTTTCCAGAGGGACACGATCACCCAAATTGTTTATAGCAGCATTAGAAGATATTTTCGAGAGACTACTATAGGCAAACAAAGACTTTAGTATAAAGGAAACAAGACTAAACCACCTCTACTCTGTGGACAACATTATAGTAATTTCAGAAACGAAGGAGAAACTGGAAATAATGCCGAATGAGCTAGATAAAGGACCTAAACGTATCGGGCTAAGAATAAATCATAAAAAAGCAAAAGTAATGACAAACTCTGAAGAAGAAATTTCTGTAAAGATAGGAGAGACGAATACAAAGTAAGTGGAAGAATATATATATTGAGATGATGTAATGCTCGCAATTTAATTCTGTATGCATAGGAAAAAATTGAACAAAGTCAATTAAAGCACAGCATTGAAATATTTTATTTAATTGCAATCTAGACAGTAGTTGAAGTTAGTAAATGCATTGGAAATGATATGCAAGAAGCGTAATTAGAAGGATAAAGGCTAGCATAGGAAAAGCAAGTTTCGGAAGGATTGAATTTGAAGTTTGACGTGGTTAAAATTGAACTCAAGTGCCAGTAAAATTTAAAACTAAGTGTTCATAGCAAAGCAGTGATAAATAACAGTTTATGTGACAAGAAAGGACAATTTTTATGTATAAGAAATAAAGACAATTTCTAGTTTTCAGCAACAAACATGTTAATCAAATTTTATTCTTTTATGTGAAATTGTAACCAAAACGTAATTCCTTTGAACAATATTAGATTGAGGTTGCTAGGTAACGCGATGCTTTTTTGTTAAAAAAAAAGAAAAATATAGAAAATAGTTCTTGTAATGTCAACTTGTGGGCAAATGATGCTCCTGATTTTTGGTATTTTTATATAATAAAAGTTATTTGCAAGGTCTAAAAAGTATACAAAGTTATTCTACAAGACACCGGGCATAAGTGGAAGTGTTATTAAAAGTTTCTCCACCGAAAAAGTTTATAAAATTATACAAGCCAAGATCGGCGTGGGTTCAGCTGCGACAACCTGGAAATTTCAAACTGCAATGCCAGTCTAATCCAACATCAGAAGCCAGGGATCCCAAGTTCTACAGGTCGGGAAGAGGTGTAACAACATCCTAGAAAAAGATTTGGTGCCAAAGAAGCGACTTCCAACAAATAAGGGCGTTGGCGTCACCCGCAGCGGCTCCAGAGGAGAGGTCGGCGATATTTTAAAAGGTACGATTTGGCAGGTTTTTATGTGGTAGGTGTCCGGAAAGTCAATGGACTTCGAGAACACACCTTGCTGAAGAGATTCATCGTGTTTTCGAGCATCCAGATACGTCCAAGTTCCAGAAAAGCCCGTGGCGTCACTAGAAAATGCGATTTATGCCAGAATTTGCAGTTTTCACAAGAAGCCAAGACAAAAGATAGTAGGGCGTCGTTTTTACGTCACAACCTGATACAAAACCAAGTAAGATGCTGATAGGCGGGAGATTCGATTCAGTTTACCTGTGGTTTCCTTGCAAATTTCGCTTTTGAATGTCAAAATAAAACGCTGTATGCACCCGCGAACCTTTTGTGGTGTAAGTCAATTTGTGAGGTTATAAATTATTAAAGTGAGTAGAGCAGTTGTACTGAAATTTTGAGTATTTGAGCTACTCTGAGTTAAATATTCTACAGAATTCTTTTAATATAAGTTTCAAATTTGAACCTAACTTGAGATCAGTCTTGTGTTTTTTCGGAGCAAGCCCATAGGATTATTGCAATTTGATAAAATATAGAACGGGGCAATTAACCATTTTATTGGAGAGTAATAAATACGTTTCATTTTAGTTAGCTTAAGATACTGACAGGCAAGTTTTGCATTTTTTAAATTTAATATAAGTACCCTGAGTATTGGAGTGTTTGCCTAATAGTGCATTGACTTGGCGATTGTCTAACAATATATAGGGAATAGGGCATAGGGCATAGGGCATAGGGCAAGATATATAGGGCAACAGATCAAAATTGAAAAAGAAAATAAAGAAGGTAGTATTCGATCAGTATGTACTTCCACTTCTAACATACGAAGTACAGTCTGTACTTTCACGAAACATAATATAGAAACATTTACCAAGATGCAAAGATCAATGGAGATATCAATATTACATATCACACTGGAGGATAAAATAAGAAATGAATGGTTTCTGCGGCGCACAGGAATAAAAGACGTAGTAAAACATGCAAGTCAGCTAAAGTGGCAATGGGCAGGGCATAATGCCAGTTACCACAACCGATGGAATTATGATTCAAGAATGAAGACCCGGGATGTTCTTCTTCTTCTTCTTCTGGTGGTGCTAGTTGTTAGCTACACTGAGACCTATTGGTCGATTGTGCTTCCCATCTAACTTGCTATGGGTCTCGTTCGAAGAGGCCGGTTTCTAACGCGAAGGAAAGAATCCTACCCTAGCAATGTCTCTTATTGCCTAGGGTTCCACCAGGCCGGCACCAAAATGTTTATGTCTCAGTGTTAAGCGCTATACATTTACATAAAACATGAATTGAGGTTTCTTCCTCCAACTGGTACTTCCTACAGGTGGCATCATTTACAATTCTAATTGTAAATAAATGATTCTGTAGGTGGCCGTGTCCTGTTGGTAGACTATCATAGTATTTGGAGGTGTTACCAGGCAACATTTCCTCAATAAGGAGTTTTGCCTGACATAGCCTTGGTATCCAAGCCCAGTTGGCACTGGATTGGTTATTTAGCCAGTGCTCAACTTGTCGTTTTGCAATGGTACGGGTAATTTCTAAGGCTGGTTCAGGACCGATGAGTGGCTAGAACACCAGCTGTTTGGTTACTCTCTATTTTACTATGGTCTGGTACCCATATTAGTTTGACCTAGTTTTTTGTACCGAGTCTATTCAGTATCTGGCAACATTCCAGAACCAATCTAGAGTTGATCCAAGACGAACTCATCGCTCTTAGTGCTGTCTGACTGTCTGTGCAAATGTAAATATGCAGATTGGAATAACCTCGTTGAATGTTTCCTGGACAATGGTGAGTTTGTCCCAGACCCAGGATTATAAAACGACCAAGAGGAGGCCCGCAGCTACGGTGGGCATACGACATAAAGAAAGTAGTCGGACGCGAATGGATAGAAAGAGGCCGAGGCCGAAACGATTAAGAGAGATGGAGAAGGTCCTATGTTCAATACTGGAATAAAAGAGGCTAAAAAAGAAAAAGAGGCTAACAAAGAAATTTACTTTTCTTCTAAATCGTTAACCATAGAGCTGATTTGTTGAGCACATCTTCCTGCTCTCTTTTTCATCTCATTATTTCAGATGAACTACCTACGTTAGAATCTTTTAACGTTTGGGCGAAATGCTATATTTATTATCTTATTCTACTGCTATTTACATTAATTCTAATATAAAAGCGATTTACTTATATAGTTAGCATTTGCTGGCTTAAATTTCCACAGAGATTCTAGGTGTTAACATGCACCGATCACGCAAGAGGGTTGCTGCTAGGGCTTCAAGAAGTCTAATGACGTAAAATGGGCTGTAGCCGCAGTTGAGTCATCGAATTGCTGTCGTTACAATATAGTTACTAGGGCTACGTCGTGCATATTTATATGTAACGGTAAACAAGGGTCCAGTTTATTACAATACGTGCCAAAATTATAAAAACTAAAGCAAAATCCTTCGAACCACGTTTTTAAAAGTGAAAATGGTATGAGAACGACCAGGGTTTGATATGTGAATTTAAAAAGTTTATCCCCGCAATAAACCGTTCACCTGCGAAGCTGCTGACAGGAATAACGAACCTGTGTTCAATAAAGCAATTAAAAAGTTACATAAACTATAAATAATTTATTAGATGCAAAGTGGCGCTTTAGATATCAGCATCCATTCGATTTGAAACGGTCGATTGATGCGTCAAGGGCATAAAAAGTGCACGAGATTCCTTTGTTTATAAACACGATAGAACACCGAATTTTATGTGGGCTTTTATAGAACGTATACGTCGCGAATGCCACGCGTTTATCGTAAAAAGGCTTTCCGCGGCGATTTCCTTACAGGGTTATAATCTTAATTCCCGGAGCATTTTTGTGGGTGTGAGGCGCCTCGGGCAGGAGCTAATAAAAATCCCGAACAGTCGCAGCAACGCAATGAAAGCCTCTGAAGTCGAAGTATAAGCTGACGATTTTTCAGTAAAACCAATTTGCTGGTTGCGTCGGTTTAATTAAAGAACATACGCCGCCGCGAAATTTTACCTAAAGCAGACTGTTTCGGAAGCAGTCGACTCGAGGTTGCAGCGTAATTATAGGCAAGGCGAATTTCACATGCGATTTAAAATGAAAGCCGCTCTTCTGGTCAGTTAAAATGAAGAGGGGCCCTCGTTTTTTCCAGATAAACTCGACTCGTTTCCCGTACACCACCCTCTAGCGTGCTTCAGAGTTGAAGCGAGGCTCTTATCACGATTCATAGGACATTACCCATGGCCCCGGCAAAATGCAAATTATCCACAGCTATTGGCAGTCGCGTGAGATACACAGTACACTTGATGCTTAAATTCTGAATATATTGTTCTTTTATTAGGTTTTCAACTAAAAGCATCCCCGTTTTCCCGTTCTGATCCGCCCGCTGTCATATACGGAGGCCCCAAATATCTGCTACTTCATTTTATGTGTAGCCGATAATGTTTCTTCCGAATGGCATCCTGATATTTGGGGAGTACACACCGTGTGAGCTTTCGTTCGCACAGTTTCCTCACTGCAAAAAATACAGAACAAATCATGAACTCTGTTCAACAAAATAAAATCCAACTATGTAACTCATTAATTCATAAATAATGGAAGTGGCGATTATTCCACAGGTTCTGCAGAGCTGCAGAACCTCTTTATATTTGTCTTCTTTAAATGATTATGTTAATATTTCTGTAGCTGAGAATTAAAAGGGCCATACTCCATTTCTGCTGTTCTGAGATTTTTTATCATTTACTATAATCTGTTTTATTTTGATTGCGTCTTAATATGATGTTTTACAATTTTGTATTCAGTATTTCTTATTTTTCAGTTTTTAATCTAGATTGCCCCTTTCTGGAATAAAAAAAATATAAATGTATTTTAATGGATATTGGCCCTGTTTATTTTGATTTAAGTGGCACTGCAATAAAACTATCCATTACAAACAAAAACACACTTAATCTTGATTTGTTTCATCTTCAGGAGAAACTTCTACTCTTCAGGATTTGGAGGTGAGGACCTTATTAAGTTTCAGTAAAATTGTCTATTGTAGTCACTTACATAAGACAATAGGTCATACAGATGGGTCACTTTTACATCAGCAAGTGGAAGAGGCTCCAAGTGAATTAGTTTCAACTGATAGGTTGACGGTTTCTAGAAAACTATCGCCTTAAATCTGCTTTTCTGCTCATTTTCATTAAAACTCGTTTTATAATAACTGAAATTCATTACGTTTTGTAAACTGCACCGGCTGTTGCCGGTCCCAAGACCGGACAAAGGCGGAGAATTGGTGGGCCGGGTTAGCAACCTACCCACCGAGACGAACACTGCTCATAGACCCATGCATACGAACCGGCAATGATTAAGGATTAACGATCTGGATATTTTCGCCATAGGATTAATAACAAAATAAATAAATAATAATGGATTACAACAGAATAAGCCTCGGAAATGAAAATGGACAGACTAAAACGCTGACGACTTGGCCAGGAAATAGGATACGAGATAAAAAATATAAGAAGAAAAACATACTTAGATTAGGCACGCGGAACATTACATCCTGGAACCAACGAGATCAGAAAATAATCACAGAAATGATACTAAAAAATTTTGATATATGCTGTATCTCTGAAACTAAGAAGAAAGGAAAGGGAACAAAGTTGATTGCAGATTACATTCTGGTGTACAGCGGAAAAAATAAAAAGGAAAGAGCAACCGCTGGTGTAGGTGTGCTCCTGCATAAACGTTTTCAACATAACATCGACGACATTAACTACATAAGCGAAAATATACTAAAAATAACCGACAAACATACCCACATACTGAGTGTATATGCCCCCGATATTAACAAACCAAGAGAAGAAAGAAGGCGATTTTATGAAGATCTACAAAACCAACTAAATAAAATTCCGATGAACCATCACATCTTAATCATGGGTGATCTGAATGCAAGAGTGGGAATGGCCCTATTCCAGAGATTAAACAGCGCTTCTATGAAAATGCACAAAATGATAATGGAGACCTGTTAGTGGACTTCTGCAGTTAAAATAGTCTCAGAATAAATAATACCTTTTACAACCATAAATGGCAATACAAATATACTTGGAGTAATACCAGAGGACAACAGTCACTAATAGACTATATCACAACTAATAGACAATTTGAACCAAATCAAATATTGGATGTTCGAACTTTCAACTCTGCCAATATTGGAAGCGATCATGATCTAGTATTGTGTAAAATAAGAATGAAACACCACGTCTACAAAATGAAGCAAACAGCCAAAATAGAAAAACTAAATACAGAATCATTGGAAGATAGAACTGTACAACATTGATATAGCAATCGCTTAGCACAAAAACTTAGAGCAAATCCAATTAATAAAAATGTGAATATCACCACTGTGGATGAAGCATGGCAGACGTTAAAGAATAATATTCTTGGGGCAGCTGAAGAAGCCGTTGGCAAAAGAAAAATAAATGCGAGCGCATCAAGGAATAATAAAGTATGATTTACGGAGGAACTCAAAGAAATAACTGAAAAGAAGAAAAAAGCATATATTAAATAAAGAACATTTAGAAGACCAGAAGATAGAGAAACATATATACAAGAAAGGAACTTAGCTAACAGAGAAATAAGAAGAATAAAAGAAGAATATTGGGAAGGATTTACGAAAGGTATGGAAGATGCTCAGAAATAGAAAGTGTGAAATCAGTGATATGGTACGAACAAATAAAATTACAAAATGTCAATGGAAAGAATATTTTGAATGCTTATACAAAGAAAATAACATAGGTGATAATCAAATGATAATTGAACAAACAGAAAATACAGCAGAAATAACACAAGAAGATGTAAAAATGGCAATATCCAGTTTAAAGAACAGAAAGGCGCCTAGACAAGATGAAATTAAGGACGAACTATTGAAATATGGAGGAAGTGACTTGACCTCAGAACTTACATACCTGTTTCAAATTATATTGACTCAAGGGAAAATACCAACTGAATGGAAAACCAGTATAAAAATTCCATTATTAAAAATAGGCGATAAGAAAAAGCCTGAGAATTATACGGGCATCACACTACTGAATTCATCCCAAAAACTGCTAAGATACTTCTCGAAAAAAATTTACCATTTATAGAAATCAGTGAGGAGCAGCAAGGCTTTCATAAAAATCGCTCAGCAACAGACGCTAGACAAATAGTTGAAAAAGCGTTTGAATTTAACAAGACCGCTTTCATGTGTTTTATTGACCTTACGAAAGCTTTTGATCGGATTCAACTACCAGATATATTACAAATACTTAGAGATAAACAGGTACCACCAAATCTATTAACACTAATAAAAGATCTAAACACAAACACGAAAACAAAAATAAAAGTTGAAAACGAACTAACTGGAGATATAGAAACACTTCTAGGAATTAAACAAGGCGACTCACTGAGCCCTATGTTATTCAATGTAATTATGGATAAAATAATCAATAAACTACCGCGCTATCAACTAGGAAATATAAACATAAGCATTGTGTGCTACGCTGACGACGCTATGTTAATCGCAGATACGGAAGATAAACTACAATGCATGTTTCATCAGTTCGTTACCATTGCTAAAACCTACAACATGCTAGTTTCAATAGACAAAACTAAATCCATGACAATATCAAAGGAGCCCATATAATGTAAGCTGGAAGAGAAACATGATCGAGCAAGTTATGTCTTTTAAATATCTGGGAGTTCTCATCTCAAGTGATCGAAATGCAAACCAAGAAGTGAACCAACAGGTCATGCAAGGTTCAAGAATATCTGGTTGTTTGAGAGATGTTACATGGAGAAATAAATATATGACAATAGACACCAAAGTGAAATTGTATAAAGCGATAGTAACACCCATAATGACATACGGAGCCGAAACCTGCGCTGAAACTGCTAAAACAAAACAACTTTTGAGAGCAGCCGAAATGGGCACCTTGAGAACAATTATCTGGAAAACAAGATTAGACCATATCCGTAATGAACATGTAAGACAGTAATGCAACATAGACGATATTGTGAAATTTACAAGATACAGAAAAAAGGGAATGGAACAGCCACGTAGATAGAGCTGAAAACGATCGACTTATTCGAAAACACGTGACCTACAACCACCAGGAAGACGTAATCCGGGGCGACCTCAAAAAAGGTGAAGAGAAAGTTAGATATCAACATCAGGCGAAGAACCATAATAAGCGTGAAGATCACAGGCTACAATGCCTAATTAAAGACGAAGAAGAAGAAGATCCATTTAACGCGCATCCATGGCACAGTTTCTCCTCCTTAATTTTTTTTTTTTTTGGTGCACTAGTATCATCATTTTCCTCAGCGATCATGTATTCACTACTGGATGTAGGCCTCCTTCATTTGCTTCCATACCGTCCTATCTTGAGCAACTCGTATCCACTATGCCGCTTGTCGTATCTCATTTGTCCACTTCTTTGGGGGCCGACCAACTGTGCGTTTTGATAGTCAGGGTGGTCTCCATGTAATGATGTTTATAGGCCAGAGTTTCTCTGATTGTCTTGCCACGTGGCCCACCCAAGAGCATTTTCCTTTTAGTATGACTTGGACGATATCTTCAAACTTAGATCTTTTTCGAATATCAGAATTTTTGACCTTGTCGCGTAGGTTGGTACCCAGCATTGCTCTTTCCCTCAATCTCTGAGCTACTTGAAGTTTTAAAATACACTTTTTAGTCAAGGTTATTGTTTGTACTGTAATTCTGAAAATAAACACTTTAACCCCGCTAGAAATAAAAGTCAGGCTGCTTATATAAAAGCTATGTACTTTAGATTAAGATATACATACGTACATATAAATAGAATATAAACGACAATATACAAATGTTATATGCCGTTAATAATAAACGGTAAAGATCAAGCAAATCGCTACATGCTAAAGGCTACGTTCTACACTCATTTTCAACTTGTACAGAGTATAAAGAATAAAATAGCAGGTATTAATGCTAAAAAGACAGTCCGCGCAATATGTTCCAAACACTCCGCTCATTTCACTTTAATGCGGTATTGCTTATGCGCAACTACTACCCACTCAACACGGTATGGAATGTATTTAACCCACTTAATGCGGTGCGGCTCACGTTTAGCCCCTACCAACTTAATGAGGTAGCGTAAGTTTAACCACTACCAACTACTTGAGGACGCACACGAAGGGCGTTCAAAAGTGATGCAATCTTGCACAATCAGTGGCTACCCTCCAAGTAATAGCAATAGCAATACAGCCCTGGATTATGCTCTTGATCAGGTAATCTACTTTTGAATGAACTAACCTATTTTCACAATAGTTGCTAGCAAAACCCAGATCGGACTCTTTAATTGGCCGCACTGTAGTCGCCTTCTGCCAAAGAATTATATGGACCTCGGTGTTGCTTCCAAGGTTGCACTACGGTCTCGAAGCTGAATGCCAGCCCCAAGAATACCAAGCGTTGGCTGCTATTTTAAGCACGCTACCGCGTACGTTCACAGTTTCGCTACAAGGCTCACTCAGGGCCCTACCTCGCAACCCTCCACGCACTGTCGGAACCTGCACGCACCTTCCCGCAGAAAATATTGCGCAAAACACTATGTCATAGGGTCTTTCCGGTTTGCTTTGCTAAGCGCATCAAACCATTTTAGCGCGTATTTTAAATACACAATTAACCTAGTTCCTACAAATATAAAAAGTATAGTGAAGCATTACTCTAGCGTGTGTAAATATTAAATAACAAAGGTGATACGAATCAAGTACATTATAATTTCGAGTTATAGCATCAATTAAATTATTTGATTTGGATAATATCATGTGTTTTAATATAATAAACAATAAATACTGTTACGCTATTTGACAAACATTAACGAAATAAACTTTTAAATTTTTCCATGCAATTTGGCAGGTACGTTCAAAATTTGAACAGCATTTTCTAATATCATCTTTGTGATATCTCAAAATACAGAGTTTTTAACGATTTTTGATATAGATATCAAATTTAACAGGTGTTTGACGTCACGTGATTGTATATGACGTTGATTTTTTCATCTTTTTATAGGCACAGGCAGTTGATCTAAGTAACTTTTCTCAGAAACAAATAAACTACAACCCATATGATTCCTTCTTGGTACACCCTATATATTTTCAGAAAACAAGGACAAGAACATGCAACTCAGTAATGCCATGGCCAGTTACAATTGATATTTTTATGTTAGAACTATGAAAATATATAAATTCCAATGTAAATGTTATCAAAGAAGTAAATTGCACAAATTGCCTTAAACAAGATATTTAAGTTTTAGTTTCGCAAATCGGTTTTAAAGAAGATTTTCTGACCCTTATAATAGCTCTTTCTATTTGATTTTTATTTTAAACCATCGAAAATGACCTACCCTGTATACTTATTCATTGTTTAAATTAAATTGTTAAACTATGTAGTGTTAAACAGACACTAATTTTCCTAAAAGTCATATTGAACTTCCCATTTTG
Organism: Agriotes lineatus; assembly: GCA_940337035.1. NCBI lineage: Eukaryota > Metazoa > Arthropoda > Insecta > Coleoptera > Elateridae > Agriotes > Agriotes lineatus. The sequence goes on from OW679202.1 coordinate 78,124,920, forward strand.
TTGGTTTCCTACGCGTTCCAAAGTTATTTCAGAATTTCAGTCCCCTCTAAGTATTTTGGGTTCCCTACACTTCTTCTTTGGTTTGGGTACCATATCTATTACGTTTTTTCTACTTCGCCAAATCAATTTCGAGCGCCCTTATTAGGTTAAATCTATCTGTGTTTGTATAATCCCCGTATACTATAATTTATATAAAATAATTCGCAACTCAACTTTTTAATTGAATCCCAATTTTGTTTTGCATATAATGAATTTGGTGCTATTTATCTAGTAGTATCAGTCATTTTGAATTTGTTCAGTTGGATCACCTATGTATAGTACTTTTACTGGCATTAAATTATTAAACTTGATTCGTCAAAGCGTGGTAGTTTTAATTAACTCTTATTTTATCGCTGCACAGCAACTGCCGCCCCCACACGTTTATTTGTTAGCACGAACCATTTCGTTAATTCAACTTGCGACCCAAAATCTCCGAGACGGTCGAGCTGCCCAGGGCTGTGTGTCCATCTAAATTGCAAAATTTGGGACAACACAATATAAACAAGAAAAAACACAAAAATGCAGATATAAAAAGAGTAAAATGTAGAATAAGGGTAAAAATAACAAATGTATAAAATATACAATATAAAAAAAATAACTATACTACATATAGCAACATGTAAAATCTATGTTCTTAAAACTTTTATAGGAATTTTGATGAAGTATAGCTTAGGTCTATGGCTATCTCCTTGGAGAATATGAAATCCTCATCGGCGAACGTTGTGAACTACATATTTGATACATTATTGAAATAGTTGAAGAGTGTGCAAAATATGTGTAAAGTAGGTAATTATATTTTAATGTTTTTAACAATGCTGAAACAGCGGAAGGAAACTACTGCGAATTACCTGAATTTGCAATAAAAATATCGTCGTCGGTGGGATTTGGATCTACGCTCCCAGGCGGAATTCGATTGCTAGTCAGACGCATTCGGCTAAGAACACAACCTGTAGTGCTTGCTTATCGTAGTGTTATGAAGGACACGCGACGACACAAGAAAGCATTGTCAATCGCGGAGGAAGTGCGTCCGATCTGTGACCATGCAAACTTTTCCATTCGGTAGTTTTTCTGGTTTATTTATTTTCGTCTCTTCGGGATACATGACCTGCCCATCTCCATTTTCCGCTTGTTAATGTTAACTATGTTTAACATTTTTGTAATTTGTCTTATTCACTGGAATTTTATTTTATCCCAACGATAACTTCAGATTACTCTTTCCATAAACCCTTGAGTAGTGAGTCAAATCATCTTATGCTTTAATTTTGTTGTAGAGGACCACGTTTCGCTAATATTATACGAAAATTGTTCAATAGAAATACGTTTGGATCACGTAGGTACGACTTGGTCATCATGGTACATGCATGAGGTTACTGAAATTGTTTATTGGCATATTAGTGAGGTGTCTGCCAAATTTCTTTGCAATTATAGAGTTAGGAAATGGCGTTTACTATAGAAAATTTGTCCAAAGAGAGTGTACACTCTGTTATTCAATTTTTTGCCGCCGAAGGACGTCAAGCACTAGAAATCCATGAGAGAATAAAAACTGCCCATGATGACTATAGTTATTCTCGCATAGTAGTGGTTTAGCGATGCAGAAAATTTCAATGAGTTGAGAGTTAACTAAAGTCTTCGCTCATCCAGGATATGTTCGCGTTGCAACTTGTGATGAAAATGTGAGGCGTTTGAAAACTACTTTAGGTGCAAATAGACACATTAAAGTCACATAACTTTACGAAATGATGAGCATCACTATATAAAGTGTTCGTTCTAAAAGTCATACTCCTATTATCACAAAATTCATTAAAACAATTACTGAAGGGGCAGCGATTCACTTCGGACCTGGAAGTGTAGACTGCCATTCGAAAATAGTTTCGTTAACAGCAGCAAGAAATTTACCAGCAGGGAATCTGTAGAATAATACAACACTGGGGCTCATACCTTAACATTAAGAGAGATTTTATTTAAATTGATTTACTAGATATTATGCTACAGCCTCCAAACGTATTTCTATTGAAAAATTTCGTACTGTTTGTAAGTAGCAATTAAAAACCTACATGATTACTCACAAAAATAGCAAATATTGTCTCATCATGGCAATTATAAGACGTTTTTAGACGTTTTTTCTGAATATTTTATAAATAATAGTGTACTGTTTTAGTAATAATAAACATCAATAACATAGTTTTGGGGTTGTATATCCATTTAGCACACCAAATGTTATTTCTAGAATTGTTACCATGTACGAGTTTTATATGAGAGAGATTTCTATAGCGTCCAAAAAAACGCGAAAAACGACTGGATTCTTCGCACATGTAGGTGTATAACGAAGCTTTCATTATGTAAATGAAAGCGCTTAGTTTCCCAATATTGGACGATTCGCCGCGCATAAAAACAATAGGAAGAAAAATGAATAATAATAAAGGAACGGGCGGAGCAGACAAAACAACACATTTATACAGTAGAAATAAAATTTAAAAATTAATCTATTTCTTTTGCTTTTCTCTGCAGTAAACCCAACAACCAATTAGAATAAATTGTGCTGTCAAGCGGGTCGTAAAACGGTTTTAAAAATAAGACGTCGTTTGATATATCGGCGGAAGGTTTTGTCAGCTAAAATAGCGAGCACCGATTCCCACTTTGGAGCTGTTTTGAATGGCTAAAGGGCGGTGTTGGACAAAGCCCTGTATTGTACTCGGCAGCTGGCGGAGACTGAGCCCTCGCGAACCGAGTTATGGCCGCATTTCCGCCTAATGCACTGCTCACATACACTCTCTTAGTAATTACCTATCTTACACTGCATCTGTGTAACCTCCCATATATAACCAACTATATTGTTATTTCCCCAAGCCAGGAGATGAACTCTTCCGAAGCAGCCCACGCATCCTGGTCGCTGAAAAACTCCTGACGTATTGACTTTTCCTTTTCAGGCCCCACTGTAAGCCGTTAATTTCTAACAGTACTATAAACTATGAATGCGTGGGGCAGCTTTGCCCAGGAGATACCTTGCGCACGTGGTTGCAATTTACTTGTACACATTTCATTGTAGACCAAGCAGCAGTACAGTACGAAGGTAAGCTGATAAGTTATGGAAATCGTCATAAGGAAAACACGGAAAAACTAACTTAATAATAGTTTTCTTTTTCAACGTAATCCTCTCCCACTTGGATGAATTTTTTTCATCGTTTAATTAACATACGTAAACCCTTGAAAAAACATATTTTCTCTGCTGTACAAAATATATCTCTGAAACTGCCTACCAACCAGAGGACTGTACGCATAAAAATTATCTACTGACAACTAAAATAACTTTGTCAGAAACGAAATTTACTATATTATAATTAACATTAACAAATTCGCCAAAACATATCCTGTAGCACATGTTGAATCGGATGACAAGCTTCTGCTCTTCATCGTTAAACTACTCCTGAAAGCCTAAAAAATATCGAAAATCACCACCCATAGATTAAAAAGACGAAAATATAGCTTAATGTAGAACAAAAAGTGCATAAAAACTTATCAAAAAGAGAAGTTCAGAATGCCTTTGTAGAAGAAGCACGAAAATCGAGGAAGAAAACATTAGTAACAATAGCTGAAACACAACTTAAAATAACAACACGCAGAAAGACTCAGAGATGGATAGCATAGATAATATAAGAACAAGAATGAAACAGAAGAGCCAACAATATGATGAGAAGCAGGATCAAGGAAGCACAAAACACATGGATAAACGAAGTGTACGGGAAATGAAATCTTGGACGCCCAACATACCTTCGATTTCCATTAAAAGGTCGTAAAACCCGCAGACATGCTCCAACTCAGTGGAGTACGGGTCATCACAAATAGTAAAGCAATGGCAGACTGATCTTAAAGGACCCTGCAAATGGAAAAAGTATGAAGAAGAAGAGAAATTATCAATTGGGTGATGCATTCGTTGTCTTTCATCACGAAGAATCAGGTGATAAAAGCAATAACATGCGTGAAAAACAACGGAGCGCCGGGACCCCATCAGGTGTCTGAAGATCTGCTGAAATTGCTAAAAGAGGACTCTTTCGCATCTACACCCAAAAAGTGGGAAGACTCCCGTACAATTAGCCCCATAAGTCATGTGCTGAAGATATTCCTACGCCTTATCCACGAACTTATATGTATATAAGTGGAGGAAAACATTGGCGAAACTCAATTTGGATTCAGACACTACTTGGGCACGAAAGAGACACTTTTCAGCATTCAGATGGTAATACAGAGAGCTTATGATGTCAACTATGCTGTATACGTGCGTTTCATCGATTGCAAAAATCTTTCAATGTGTTCTATCACCAATTATTTTCGGCATTTATTCTGAATATCTTTTTAATAAACCATTAAGTAACAACTGGATATACCCAATGAATACGGTACTAACACTAGCCTAAGATCAAAGAACCAGAACGATTAATGCACAAAGTCGTGACTACTAGCATATCGTATAACGTGAACTCAAAATTTCAAAAACAAAAGTGATTCTTATAACTTTGATGGCACACTTACCAAGAGCTGCGACTAATCGCATGAGATCAGGGTACGAATTGAAAAAGCTCGAAACGGTTTTAACTGCATGAAGAAAATACTTTGCACTATACATCTGACCTCCAGCACAGAATAAGAACTATGAGATGCGTTGCATTTTCTGTCTTCTTATATGCGAGAGTCCAGGAAAGTCAGTTAAAACTAATAGAAACATCTTGAAACGTTTGAGGTATGGTGTCACTAATGTATACTTCGAATTTCATAGGTGCATCGACTCCTTAAAATTATTATCATGCAAGAGAAGTTAGAGCGCCTGAAGGCAGATTTATATTTTGGCCATGTAATTTACAGCAATGGGCAGGGTTAACATCTCTGGAACTGTTCCGAGCTGCATGCAACAAATAAAATCAAATGAGCACTAATGATCGCCAACGCCTCCAGAGGATAAGGGTCAAGAAGAAGCTGTTTCGGTCTTGAGCATACCATCGTCCGGAAACCCTTTTCTCAGTAAGTTTTTTACGAATTTCGACAAAATATCAATCAAAGAAGGCCAAATCTAGACTGTGAGAGGGGGGGGGGTAGTATTTCCTTAAACCCAACATTTCGAACAGTTATTTTTACAACTTTGCTGATGTGAACAGGTTCCACCTTCTCTTTAATGGTATTCCTCAACTTTACCATCACTGTAGCGTCATTTTAGTTTTCGGTAGCAAACAGTCAGTGAGTAAAATACCCTAAAAATTCTAAATATACACATATATGTCATAATTTTCCCTAAACTCCTTGGTGCAAATTCAACCCTTTCAGAAAATAGTAGAGCTCGGTTCACGTTTCATCCCCGATTACTTTGCAGCTAACAATTCTTTCTTCATACCATTCACATATTTCTAAAAAGTCACTAGAAGTTTAACATTTGCCTGTCATACGCTGACAACATGCTGCAGACCCACATTGAGCTTACCATGGACATACGCAAAATTTTATGCACGATGTTGCCTGATCTTTCTTGACTAATGCTCACTTTAGCTGCTATTTGCGAATATAATTTTCCGATATCGAAAAATTAGATCTTCCGCTTTTTTCCATTTTTCTCGGTAGTGCACGTTACTCTTCTTCCAGCACGAGGATCACCTTTACTACAGTCACGACCTCCTTTGAACTGAGATGACTCAAAATATAATGACCCTATATGATAGAGCAAACTTGCACGAAATCGTATATTTTCTCATCAGTCGCTTTCAAATATTTTTTCAGAGGGATTTAGTTACAGCATGGTATTCAATTTTAACATAATTTTTATTTTTACTTAATAATGGCATTTCTGGGCTTATACCTCCGCCAGAAGTAAAAACAAAGAATTGATATAATTTTATAAAAAATATGGTGTCCCAAGATGACACGATGCATTTTATTTTATACAAAGTAGTGCTTCCGTTAATTTATCAGCTAGCCCTCGTATACTTTATAGTACATATACGAGGCTGGTTCAACTGAAATACGTTAACAATGAGCAGGACATGATTAGTAATCTCGGGGATTAAACAAGTGGCGTCCAGTTGTTTATGAATATGTTTTACATGTATAATTTCACAAATTTGAAATGCCTTTTGCAATAACAAGTCCTTTCAAACAATATCAGCGTATTTTAATCCAATTGTTAACTGCCGAGAGACTTTTTGCTCAAGAAATTCATACGATGTTGCTTGGTGTTTATGGAGAAGTTTGCCTTTTAACAATTTTTGAAGAGTAGTGAATGCACAACCGACATGCTACCTCCTGTAGTGCAGGTTGTGAAAACTGCAATCACTATTAAGTGTGTGGCACACATTTTCTTTAAAGAAAGGCGTATTCGATTAATAGATAGTGTGAGTCTGATGAATAATAAATATTAGCATTGGAACTATTTAAGCCATTATTAAATAATTATGTATTTAAAGATGTGCTGCAGGCTGCCAATATAAATTTTATAAGGCGTAAGCATAATTCATTTGGGCTAGCCTCGTACGAAAATATCTGAAAATCGTAATATTTTTTAACCCAGATACACTTCCGAAGTTTTCATGTGAATAAAAGTCATTATTATTTAGTTTTGATTGGCTATGCAGGGTAACTGACTTAAATATTCTCACTATGAGGATCTTGGAAATCATAAGAGATACGATTGATTAAATAGAACAAAAGTAGATCTATATAACTGCCATCTCAGGTTAACTTCGTTATTTAAAAAATGCATTAATTATTATGTTAAGCCCATAACTCCCACTCTCGGACTACAACCTCCATTGTCTTTCAGTTCTTGTACATAATTGGAGGATAGTATTTCTATTATCTACGTTGCTTGGTTTATTTTTGGGTTGTTAACGTCAATGAAAGTAGAGTGGGTGGTGGGAATGTGGTCTAATTCAAACGATTTTACGATTTCTGAAATATTTATTTCCGGTAGACTGCTCTACCAGAGATGGGTAGTAATTAATTACTCTGAATTTGTTAATTTGCCTTGGAATTGAACTACTTTTCAAAATACGGTAATTGTAATTGGTAATTGCCATTTTTGTTAAAAAGTACTTGACAATTAGTTGCTGAAAGTAATTAATTACTACATTTAGTTAAACAATTACTTTTGAGTAATTAAATTGCTCTAAACTATTTGAATTACTTTGCAAGTGTTTGAATTACTTGTGGTAATTGAAATTACTTGTGGTAAATGAAATTACTCGTGGTAATTAAATTACTAAATTACTGGCCTCGATAGGATATTAAAGAGCCAGAATGCAAAAAGTAAGATAAGGCCTTATTAAGTTTCATGTTAGGGAAATGACAATAAGGCACTTCTGGAGTCTATAAGTATAATTTATGAATTCCTATGACTAGTCGGATAACAACTAGTTTTGTAAGGAAGCAAAGAGATACTTGGTGCAGGCACGTATGTTTGTAAATGAAATGTGAATGTTTTGTTTCTTGTGTAGTGTAGTCTGTACAGGATGCAGCATTGTAGCTTATTAATAATTATTGCGCAAGAAGCGAATAATATGTCTGCGGCAAGTGCAATTGGCAAAAAATAGCTTCATTATAAAATATTGGTTCATAATAATAATTTATTTATTTCAATTTGTGTGTTTAAAACGATGTACTAGCACATGCCTATCTAAATACTACTAAATACAAACATACCACATCAATTTCTAGTGAAAGTAATTGAAAAATTAATTTATGATGTGCAACTAAAATTGCCAAGTGCTTGATGTTGAAATACTAATTTTCCCAGCTCTGTGGTGTTTCTTTTTTGTAGCAAATAATACCGAGAGATCAAATAAATTTATAACTAAAGTCGCCTGTGATTCGTGTTATACGTTGGCAGTACTAAAGTGTATGTCAGAGTATGTCAAATTTGAGATTTTCAGGTTAAGTTTTGCATCAGTGTGTCAAATAACAAACAAAACCTACCCTAATAACCTTGAATTTGACATAGACTGACAATACACTTCAGTACTGCCAACGTATAACACGAATCACAGCCGACTCTAATTATAAATTTAAATGATCTTACGGTATATAGCAGATAGCACAAAGCACACAGTTGTAGATTTTTCAGATAACAATTCTTGCATTAGATTTAATATTCTCGGCATTCATGATCCTAAAAAAAATTCAAAACAAGGGTAAATCGTGGAATCTAATCACAAACAATGGTACCCCGCTTGTGTTAAGAGATGTGATGTAGGTTAAATTACTGGTTGATAACTTTATAGAGAAATGTATCCAAGCCCACTTAGTTTTCCAAATATCTGAAAAATATGGTTTTCCAAGACTGTCTCTATTGGAAACGTCTTTTAAACTTCTTCTTGCCTCCACTGTAGTACACTTCTGCAGCAGGTTTAAATTAATAGTTTTTTCTAAGTAGATTAAGTGGCGCAGTTATGCAGGCAATAATAACTGCATATTACTTTAATTATTATAAACAAAACAAAAAATCTATAAAGGGCCTAACATAGAACTTCTTAACGTTCCTAATAATACTGTAACAATAGAAGGAAAACCTTGGTAATGAGAATTACATCAATTTTAAAATAAAAAGCATTAACACTGGCATGGCCTGGCAGTCGACAGACCATTCATCGCACGCGACCACGCTGGATCTTTCATATAACTGCGATGCAGCTGTATGAAACACAAGACACTTATTCGTTGCCCCTATTTGTCTCTTACAACATTTATCATGTATCTATTGTGTCCCATTTTCTACAACGGTATAGCCTGAGCCATGTGTAAATTATTATTTTTACTATTTCTCAGTTAAAGCAAAAATAAACAAAATTTTATTTTGTTAAGGTGCTCACCCTGTATATATTTTACCGAAATTTTATCGATTTCATGCCAAGAAGGCATATAATCAGCATGCAAAATATCGTCTTTCTCCAACAAATATTTTTTGAGTTATACCGGCAACAGGCAGATAGATAGACAGACAGACAGACAGACAGACAGACAAACAGAGAGACAGACAGATAAACGGAAATGAGAAATATAATATAAATATGGCGCTATAGCACATTTTCACATTATCCTGTACTTCCCGTACAAACATAATTCTGCAATATTTAGATTAGTTTGGCCCCATTGTCGTAATAATAGCTGCTCAATTTTTATTTATATATTTTTTATAGTTTTTAAACACTTTCTCTGATACAGTCGCCCCTAAAAATATAATAACGACAACTCTGGCTATTTGGTTAGCCAATGTGTATTATTATTTCTCATTATTCTCATTATGTTGGTACGGAAGTGTCTTTCAGTTTGTAAAGTACACCGCGTCATAAATGCGCAGAAGGCTAGAAACGTCCGGACGAGTCCATTACGTTCAACAAGGTGATTTCCACTGTTGTATTCAGTTCATTGCCGTTCGTCGTGTTATTTTGTTTTCTCGTGTGTTTATCAAAGCTTAACTCTACATTTTACTTCTTTTCGCTTTTTAAAACAGTACTTTTCAGAACTAAACAGCTAGGATTGGGATTAGTTTAATGTAAGTAAAAATTTTCGTTTATAGTATGAATTTGAGGTTACGATTACCTTGAGTAAACGCATATGATACGCCACTGATATCGGCTATTGGCGCATAACTGTAGCCACACCTATGTACTTCTTGCTTTGATGCCACTCTAGTAGGCAGTTTTATATTGTTTCGGTGTGATACAATGTCCTGTTGAAACCTAAAATCATCGACATACGTTAAACAGGAAAGTGTTCTGAACCAAACAAACGGTCGGACCTAATTACAAGAGTTATAAGTCATCAGAACGTAATAATAGCTGGAGACCTTAAGGCAAGAGTCAAAGAACAAGAAAATAATGATGTGGTCAGTGTGGATTGTCACTTGCAAATACACGTTGTGCACATAAGGACATCCACCGTTACATTTGGGAGCGAACATCAACGCAGCAGTGATCGATCAGTAATTACATCATTCTGAGACAAAATTCAAAGTTTAAAGTAGCGCTAAAAAAGGGACCAACTTTGGAACTGATCACCATATCTCCTAGCCACATTAATATACCCATTCCCACAGACCAAACAGCCCTTAATGCGAAACCAACAGTGCAGAGATACCAAATTCTGGGCGATACAAACCGATATAAATAACAGAAGACATGAAAATTTAAAAACCTCTACAGAGAGAAATGATTCTCATTAATTAAAATTGAACAATGGAAGAAGTATTAAGAATACCCATTAGCAGAGAGAAGAGATGAATAACTTAGGAGATATTGGTAAATTTTCATTGAAAGAACTAAACGAATACGCATGTGAAATGAAAAACGGGAAAACTGGACCTGAAGGTATACATGCCAAGTTATTTCAATATGCGGGAGTAGCATTGCTAGACCGGTTCTAACACTTAATAAATGTATGCTTGATCGTCACTTTTCAGAAAAGATAGTAGAGAGGACTAAAACTGCTATAAAGGTTATCTAAGTCGCCTTTTGAGAATATTAGTCCAAAGGAAAATAAGACATGAAATCGGCACAGCTATTGGAGATCAGAGTGGATGTACACAGAGACGATCATGCGTAGATAATTGATATACTCTACCACAAATAATAAAACCTACTTGCATCACCTTAGACAAGGATGTAGCCTATCTCCACTCTTAGTCAACATTTATTTGAAGGTAACGTTAGGAAAATGTGGAAACAGTCTTATCAAGAAATGGGGTTACCCATCAATGATACCTCTTTATCGTGAGTCTTTCAGACGATCAGGTAGTCTTGGCGCAAGACTCGTTTGATATGAAGGGGGCTTGGAGGTGTGTCTGAATAAGATGAATACATGGTGTTTTGATGCTAATCTTAGGTGTTGATAAATGACGCACAAGTCAGACAGGTCGGCAAATGTTAATATCTCGGAATACTGGTTGCTAATAAAGGTATTCATAGCCAAAATATATGATTGAAAGTACAGGAGAATAGAAAAGTCACAAAGGCATTGAAATTTCTCCCGTGGGACACAAACAAAAACATAATTAGCTCAAATAGTTGATACAGTATGGACAATGAAGAAAGACGGCAAAAAACGAATAACAACAGTCGAAATGGACTACCTACGAGGAACCTTCAGAACGTCAAGATTAGAGACAATTTGTTATAGATAGAATCTAGAAAAGGGTTCTGATATGGTTTGGTCACTTACTTCAAATGGAAAATTCACAATGGTTCACACGAGTGTGTTCATGGCAATCCCAGGAAGAAATAGAAAAAGCGGACCTGACAGTCGTGGATTGAGAGAACTGGCGAGAGAAACTGGAACTGGTAATGCAACGACCAGATGTCTATTTTAGTTTTTATGTATGGCTTTAAGGGGTTGCAATTAGCTGTATTCCTGATTTCCGAGGCTTTCTTCAGATCTTCACGTTTCAGCGTCCCTAGATTTTCACAATTCCGTCTGTCTGTCGGTACGATATTTTGTATGCGGATTATATGCCTGCCAGGTATTAAACCAATAAAATGTCGGTCAAATGTATACAGGGTGAGCAACTTTAAAAAATAAAACTTTGTTTTTGCTTCAACTGAGGAATAGATAAACGTAATTATTTGCGCATATATTAAGCTTTACTCGTGATGAAAATGAGACGCAAAAGATACAAGATAAATTTTGTAAGAGACAAAAAGGGGTAACGAATCAGTGCGTTGTGTTTAATGTAGCTGAATCGCAGAGATCCGAAAGGTTCCACGTGGCAGAATGGGGGTTACGCTTGCGTCTCGTTGAAATATCTTGCACAGGTGCTGAAATCACGTTGAGTTCAAATCCCGTCTGCAATATTTAAGTGGCTTATAATATCTTAGAAACCAACACTATTCAACTAATGTCTAAATGAATTAAATGGTGTACTATATATAGTTTACCTAAACGTTACGAGTCGTCCACTTAATCAGAAATTATGTAAAGAAGAATGAGAACGAACTGTATCAGAACAACAGATCAACCACAGCCATAACCTGTACAGATATCTCTATGTTATCCTCACCGTTTCAGGATGGTGTTGTCTTCACCACATGATCAGAACATCTAGGTCAGGAAACCCATGAAACAATTAACTGTTCGGATAATTAATGTCCTCTTGATGTGCCTCTCCAGTTAGTGAAGGTTGACAGCTCCTTGAACCCTTCCTTGTCCATCGCGACTCTGCCTAGCTCTTCTTCTGTGTGTGTCTCTGTCCACTCTCCTTATATTCTTAAGTCGCGACGTCTTTCTTTGCCCAGATTGCCGTATCATCGTTATTATACCTATTTATCGTATTTGAGTACACATCCGAGGTAGACCCCTTTCCTTGTTGTTGTAAAGCGGAAGCTATCAGGATGATCTTGTTTATTACGCGCCTCTTTATTCGCTTTTGCCTCTCTGTCTCCTAAGGCGTCCGCTATAATAGTACAGAAGTATAAATTGAATATAATGTATGCTTGAGAAACTCTCTGTATGTCGATCAACTCGACTTTATCAATACCTACATACTTTACTGTTTAATAGCGTTAAAGCCTTTTCATAATCTATAAAGCCTATGGAGTTGTCCTGTTTCATTTTTCTACATTTCCCGTTCCCTGCCCGATCGAAAGCTGAAATAACTGTCTCTTATTTGCTCAGCGCACTTTAGTGATCATGTGTGATTATCAGGAACAGTTTTATTATTTAACTCATGAGACTAGTCAGGAATTGCGAATCTTCTCACGTTAAGTATTTTGGGCAATGTGATGGAAGCAAACTTGAACCTGTAACTGAGTAATACGTCTGTGTCATACGTCATGTTGAACACAGTTACAAAAGAAACTACATACCCTTCTTCGATTAGTTTAATTTTATCCACTCTTTGGGTTTGCTAAAGTAGAATTGGTAGTCCAATAATAAACTAATAAACGTCACTGAATATTAAGCATTGTCAAATGAATTTTTGCCATTGCTCTCCTTTTCGCCTGGATTACATACTACTGTTTTGTTTCTTAACGTCGCTTTTCGTTTACTTTAAATATTGAACCTAAATGCTGAGTAGTAGTGAAAAAGTTTGTCCGTAAACTAGATTAATATTATTCACTATTCAAGTAAATATTGGTACTGATAACTCTCTTTCATAACAAAAATGTTTTCAAAATTCTTACAGTTTTCCAGGGACGTTATTTAATGTCGGTGTTGATAATTCGCGGAATGAACTATAACGACAGCACTTTTCGTTTTAGAATGTTTAGCTGAACGCGAGATAAATTTATCTAAAATCGCTGCCATATTTCCTTCAAATTCCTAGGAAGGTATTTGACGCATTCAAGTCTACTGACAGGTTTATGGAATGCCGCTAAAATAACCGCAAACTTTTAATAGCGCCATGCAGGACTAGTAGTCTATGCAATTGAAATAGCGACATAAATGTTTCCAGCGCGAACAAGCAAAACAATAGCTTAAAATAGGAAATTGTAATACACCAATACACCAATAAACGTGTGTGAATACGTTCCTGTTGTATATGCTTACAAAGCGTAATTAAAACGTGTTTAAACTTTGAGAAAAGCGGTGAATTACATCAAATATAGCAATGATTAGAAACTAATATATAATTTTTAGTTGTATGTCTTTTGCTGAAAACTATGAACAATATTTGCTGTTAATAATAGAATCCTATGTGTAGCATATGTTTTCTGAATAAGTCATCATCGCTTGTACGTACGGTTGGTCAAAATGATTGGATGTTCCTTTTTTTTCTTGCTCTAAGATTTCAGTTGAGGATAGATTTCATACTATTTCAGTTAGTGTTGCATATATCTTTAATCTTAATATTTAGGAGTTGCATTACGTTTAAATACTATATTTGAATGATATTTATGAATGTTTGCAAGCAGCATTTTGTGGTAATTACTATCATCCGTTTGAGCGACTATGTAATGGATAGATTAGGAGGGCAGCTTATCTAATAAAGAATAAGATAACTAATCTTCTGTTCACTTTTGTCGTAGTAAGATCAATAATGTTTATATTAAAGTATATTACGTTACAAGATCGGCAAATGCCTTAGAACAGGCCGAGAAAAAGTTAGAAATACGAGACCCGAAGAGCCGAGTTTTTTCTATTTCTTAAAGCCTGTTACAATAACGCACTTAACGATCGAGTATCGTATAATATTTTCTACGTTATCAATTTATAAAAATAAAAATGCCGTTGAGTAGTACAAAAACATGGTTTATTTTCAAACGTCATAAAAGTGACAACTCAATCTCGATTTTTGACAGTCCTACTGAATTATTCTTTTCTTTGTCACTGTTTTGTAATTTAGATATTCGTTTTAAAATAAAATTATATATCTTATTTGAAGCAAAAATTGCTGTATGTACTACCAGCCTCTTCTAGTGGCATAATATACTATCATTAAACAAAGTGCATGATTGTTGCCTCCAATGTAAAGACATAAAAACAACTTTCTATGACAGCCCTAGTACCGTTATATTCATAACGGGCCTGTTATTTTGTTGTTATCATACCAACCAACAAGGATACAGTAACTTGACCTTTTCGTCACAGATAACGAACCCGAAAACAAGTAAAAATAGGTTGGTAGCGCAAAAAAATTATTTGTGGCTGTTACATAGGCATATAATTTTTTCCTGTCATGTGTATTTTATAACCAAACTCTTCTAATTATCACATGACTGGAGTTTTTTAAATAGCTTCTTCTTAATATTTTGAGTATTTCGTAATTTAAAAAATGTCGAATTATATTGAAAGTGATATTAGTAATTTTTTGTTGATTTTTTTACGAGGCAAACCCTGTTTACGGCCCATAACAACCCCAAAAAGATGCTTGAGTTCGATCATTGTAAAGGGGGGAGGGAGATTGTAGGCTGGAATAAATTTCATGTTGTATATTTATTCTCTTACTTAATATACAGGGTGTCCCAGAATAACTGTTCTTAATTCTCAGAATTGAGAGAGGGCATGTTATTCAACACCTTTTAATAATAAACTAGTGAATTAAAACTGCATGAAGAGTATGAGGATTAGAAATTTCTCCAATATGGATACATAATCCATTCACAAAACTCGTGAACTGTCAATGTCAATTTTTTTAAATATTTGCTGAGTGTACCTGGAAATTAGTAATATTTAAAGTTAGGTTATGTTATATGTGTCAAAAGTTAAGCGAAGTAAAAAATATGAAACTTAAATAATTCTAATACATGTATATGCATTTTGAAATGTAATATTTGAAGTTAGGTTATGTTACATGTGACACGTGTAACATAACCTAACTTTAAATATGTGACACATGTAACATAACCTAACTTTAAATATTACTAATTTCCAGGTACACTCAGAAAATATTTTTAAAAATTGTCATTGACAGTTCACGAGTTTTGTGAATGGATTATGTATCCACATTGGAAAAATTTCTAATCCTTATATCCCTCATACAATTTTAATTCAATACGGAAGTATTTCCAAACACTAGTTTATTATTAAAAAGTGTTGAATAACATGCCGTCTCTCAATTCTGAGAATTAGGAGCAGTTATTCTCTGACACCCTGTATAAAAAACTACTAAACTGTAAGAATGTCATAGTTTTTCAGTTTTACGGCTTACTGGAGTTACCCATGATAAAGTATATATATTTAACGAGATAAAAAATACGATATTAGATGTTACAACTACGTCTTACATTGAAAAAACTAAATTTTAGGTCGTAACTCAGAAACAATAGGCGACAATTTTAAAAAATAATTGAGCTGTGCTGTTAAATCGAAATTTTCCGCGTGCATAAAAAAGCAGTGGCGCTGTCAATTTTTAACTGACATAAGAAAATGTATATATATTAATGAATGTTTTTCAGTTATTGACAACCCCCCTTTCGCAATAGAAAGTAAACATTTATTATTGATAATACTACACATAATAATCTGATACTGATATCAGTTCACCGCCTCAGCAATTCACCGCCAGCTATTCACCGCCCGCAATTCACCGCCGAGCATTTGAGCAAGTTTCATCACATCATCCAAATATTTGGAAATTCATCACAGCCATTAAAAGAGACCAAAGTTTACACGAACTACGCATAGAGCAGTGTTTAAGTGGAGAAGAACCTCCAAGGCTTAAGAAAAAATACCGTGACACTGCTCAACGGTTGCAAAGAGTAGTAGGTACATATCATAATCCGGATATGAATATTTTCGATTACTTACGTGGGATAGCGCATAACAACACGTTCTAAACATAGACTGATTTGACTAAATGTATAAAAATAAAAAAATGTATAAAAATAAAAAACCTAGAAAAATGTATAAAAATTAAAAAATGTATAAAAATAAAAAAAAAGGGAGACTAGTAAGCCGACCTCCACGTGGTGTCTCCTGCTTAACGCTAACAGACTTTTATCAAGTATTACATTTTTCGGCGGTAAATTGCTGGCGGTGAATTATTGGCGGTGAATTGCTGAGGCGGTGAACTGCTGAGGCGGTGAATTGCTGGCGATGAACTGCTGGCGATGAATTGCTGGCGGTGAATTGCTGGCGGTGAATTTTCCGGACACGGTGCACTAACCATATTTATTTTCAAGCAAACAATGAGTTTTCTATTTGTTTCCACTTTGTACGATTTAAATTAATCCAGAAAACTACAATAAAACTATACTTTTAAATGTCATATCAGATTTTGGGTAACCCCTTTTATTGTAAGTAAATTTAATATAAACATTCAAATTAAATTCATCTAAATATACCGTTTTCCTTAAAAAACAACTAAAAGAAAGTTGAATACTAAAAAATATATAAACTATTAATTCAAAATGAAATCATCACGGAAAGGTAATCATAAATTAATCTATTCAAATGACAAACTAACTTTAAAATGTATTATAATGCTAATTTCGTATTAACCGGATATGATAGTAAACGAATATTCTGTATTTCTTGCCATTTTAATCGTTTAGCGTCTACTTCAAGCAGTTCTTATATAGCACTTATACTATAATCTTGTCACACATGTCCTGGGGTAGGTTAAGGTGATCAAACCTCTAAATATTTACATGGTTTCTATATACAAAATTTCAATATTACAAACGCGTTTTTAGAATTTTTTCAGAGATGGAGAAAGCTCATGGCAGTCCTTCAATTGAACTATACGGAGATTCATCAAAATATGAAAAAGGCTTTAGAAGATAAAGAAGTAGGTTGCTGCGACCAAAAGGAGCAAAGTTCACTTTGGTGTCCAGAAAACTTCTAGTAGATCATTTTGTGTGACGACTATTGAAAATATGGATGGTGTACTTGATTTAATATCGATGAATTCTCGAATTGGCCTCAATCGAACATCACGAACATTATTCATCTAATGTCAATCGGTGTTTCATATTTTTGGCGTGGGATAGGCTATGCAAAAAATTTACGCTACTTAGATTCCCAAAATGTCAAATGCGTATCAGAAAAATGTGTCAATATCAAAAGCCTTCAGTCCGTTTTGAAGAAAATGGAGACTGCTTCTTGGAAAATATGGCTGCAATACATAAAACTTGGATTCAACGCTATGATGCGGAGAGCAAACACTAGTTGATGGAAATAGAATGCTACCAAGCAGCTTCCTCTCTTCGACAAAATGTGAAACACAAGAATCGATACGAAAAGTGGTAACTTCCGTTTTTTGATAAACTGATCACTGAAACGTTACACTTATGTGTTAAACAAATTGCAGAGAACATTTTCCGTCTACTAAATGAATGGCTCTCTCATAAAGAAATACTTTAAACTACTACAATTGTACTATTTAAGAAGGGGCAAGGTGATCTTCTAATGTCTACCTTAATACTGGAAGTTGATTTGCCAAGGAGAATAACTAAACAATTTAAGATTTATCATAACACAGATGAATTTCAAACCATATCGGCGAAATTGCAAAAAAAATCTGAAAAGGTGGATTTGGAAAGAAAAACAAGAATAATAACGACTATAAAAACAAAACAAGTAACTAAATACATACATCTGGGATACAGATTAATATGGTGAAAGACAACTAAATAAAGGAAGTCGAAAAAAGGGTTAAGCTAGCCTGGTCAGCATTGGGGAAAATAGCTTAAATCTTAAGTTGTAATATTTCTAACAAATTAAAAAAGAAAACTTAACAAGTCGAGTAGATTACTGCGAAAATACGAGCTAAGGAATACACGATATTAGAAAGAGAAGAACAATTGGATCCGCCAAAATACAAAAGTGAAAGATGGGCGGGCCACTAAAGACAGTAGCAGGAAAAAAGGACCATAGAATGCACACCCAGCATACAAGAGAAACTTTTGTTTTAAGTATAGGGGAAAACCTTCATAGGCACTGGGATCTGGTGTCTTGCACCAGCACCAGTAGTGCCGGATTCTTACCGGCTAAAAACCCCTATTTCTTCAGACAAAAGTTCGGAACCGCTTAATTGCATAGCATCGAAACAGTGGACTGTCTGCCTTTATCTTGTTACTCCCTTGCTTGCCTTGCTCTTTCTTCTGCGTCTTTCTTTCGCATTACATTTTTAATGTATGTGTGTATCAATTGCCATGTCTCTTTTCTTGATGTCATTTTTTCGACTAAGTTTGCTACGCTCAATCCTTCCCCCAATCTTTTCTCCATACCGATTCTAGGAATTTCCCATCTTTGGCACTCGAATAAGGTGTGACTGGTTGTGTCTACGTTGCCACAGTAAATACACAAGTCATTTTCGTCTTTACCTATCCGTTTGGTATATGTCTTGTACGAGCCATGACCCGTTAACGCCTGCGTAAGGTAATAGTCCAGGTTTCTGTGCTTACACTCCATCCACATGGTAATGTTCGGGATGAGTTCCTTTGTCCATTGGCCAACCACGACTGTCTGTTCCCATTCCTCTTGCCACGTCCTCAATGAGGTCTCCCGTTATTCTTTTTTGGCTTCTTTTGTTGACCCGTCTGCCCTTTCATATAGTCTCATCCTCTCATCCACTATTTTTTCTATGGGCACTGTTCGATAAGCACTGGCTACACGTAATAGCATTTTTCTTTGAACTCCAATTAACATGTTTCTGTAAAGTGCCACCCTAACCGCTCCGTGCCAGATAAGTGCCCCGTACAAGATGGTGGATTGCACTACCGCACTTATCACCTCTCTTTTTCTACTTCTCGGGCCTCCGATGTTTGGCATTATTCTAGCCAGCGCCGCTGCCCTCGTCTCCGCTTTCTGCACCGTGTTCCTTATATGTTCGCCCCACCATCCTCTTTCGCTGATGATGATTCCCAAGTAGCGAACCGATTTTCTGGGCCTGACAATAACCCCTATGCTGTCAAAAACGATGCCTTCTTTGTTCCTAGGCCCTTTGATGATGACTGCCTCAGTTTTGTTGGGCGCCAACTCCAATTCCTTTTCCCGCATCCAATTTTCCGTTATCCTTAAGGCATCGTTTGCTCTTCTCATTAGGGTGTCTGTTTTGTCAGCAACTACCACTAAGGCCAGGTAGTCTGCAAAACCAGAGGCTCGTACTTCATCTGGCCATTCCTGTCTCAGGATATTATCATACACGATATTCCGCAGAGTGGGACCGAGCACAGATCCCTGGGGAACTCCTGCTGTCACTTCTAGTTCTTCGTCCTTCGAAAGTTGCAGCTTTCTGTTCTTTAGGTAGCTTCCTATGATCTCCTGTAAGTACTGAGATATTTGCCTAAGCTGGAGCTCTTCCATTATTGCCTGCCATGATATGGTGTTAAAGGCGTTTTTGAAATCTAAGGTGATGAGCGATCCCCATTTCGTGCTAGCCCTTGCAGCCTGCAAGACTTCATTTATCACATGTAGCGTGCACTTGCCTTTGCGGAAACCATACTGATGGTTGGATATTCCACCTCCTGTTTCCTCTATTTCTATCTCTAGTCTCGCCTTTATTAGGCTCTCGTAAAGCTTGCTTATGGTGTTCAGTAGACATAGTGGTCTAAATTTCCGTTCCTCGGTCTTTCGCTTCGGGATCAGAGCCAGTCTTGCGTCTTCCACTGTTTTGGGAAGTCGCGCGCTTCAAGTAACGTGTTCATTACTCTTAGAAGCCATTGGGGTTCTATTTTAAACGCTAGCTTTAGTGCTTCAACCGGTATTTGGTCTATGCCAGGGGCTCTCCCCGATTTCAGCTTCTGCATGCTTTGTTCTAGTTCTTCTCCAGTGAGCAATGCTACGTTTTCTCTTCTCCACCTCCTCTGGCGTATGTCTCGTCGTCTTGGGAACGATTCTCTCTCTATTTCTTTTCTCTCTTGCATCGTCATATCGTAAGGTGCATAGGCCTTGAATTTCTTCATGACGATTTGGTAATCTTGTCCCCATACGTCTTCGTTGACGTTGTCGCATAGCTCGTCCCAGTGTCTCTTTTTTGCTGTATTTATTTATACAAGAGAAACCTAGGAAGACCGAATGAGATGACGAAACGATATATAAGAGGGGTTGAAAGAAATTGGATTGGACTAGCACAACACAAAAACAGATGCAACAGTAAATTATGTGAAAGCTAAGAACAAAAGTAAAACAGTTTAAAAGATGGAAAAATAGGAAGTATGCGAACCTCCTAGCGCAACTAATATAGACAGTTCTAGAGATAAGAAACAAGATGTTTTTTAAAGTGAGCTGTGTTTGCTGTATGAAGTAACACCTCATTGGAATCGCTCATTTCGGTAAATTGAAGAATAGTACCTTGTTCTATGCAACGAAATTATGCTGCTAATAGCCAGCACAGGTCAAAATAATGGAATAACCTTTCTAGTTGCTGGATCATGTATACTGAGACTATTTTTATTCTCAAAATTGAAGGAAAAAGTTGATTTAGTCACTATTATGCATATCAAAGTCGATATTTTCGTTAAAGGATTTATCGGTATTAAAAAATTGGTGCAAAAACGTATTAACTTAAAAGGGGATTATGTTGAATAAAATATAGTTCATCAAAAAATGTTGCCCTGTACATGCGGAGCTGGATTTCTTTAATTATATTCAGCGTTGAGATGAAAAATAAGTTTTGAGGTGTTGCTCTCCTCGTCGGCAATTTTATATGGTTTCGTACTTCACTGTGCAGACGTGCAGCGTCTCGGGTATTCGATCGCATCTCCACTTGCCATTTGCCAAATATATCTTGGTTTTTGCTTATTTTCATTCCGAATCTGTGTGCTGCTGTGAATATATTCCAAACTCGCGTACATTATTTGCAGTTTGTTGTTCTATTTGTTTAAAACAACTTGTCCCGAATTCCCAAATAAGTACCGCGAATGGATTCCATCTTGATGTATCATGTTATGTTATTGTAGCAGCAGTTACTCAGTATGCTTTATCGAGTCGATGCTTTCTGAAAGATACCCGCTCTTTGTTCCTTATTTTAATTTGGTGCGGAGCTCGGCTCCCTTCGGGAAATAATATATGGCCATAGTTAGCGTGAGTCGGTTCTTTTTTGCGCCGGCTAATTTCGTACTAAACACGACTCCGGCGTACTAGAGTTACTAGTTCATGTAAATGCCATTAATACCGAGCCCGTCTGTAATTAAGTGAATTAACCTATAGAAGAAAACATGCATGTATTTTGGCCGTAACGCGACTAACGCTGGCTAGCACCAACTTACCAACCTGTAATTTTCCCTCAATCGATTCTAAGGCTTTCTAGCTATTTTTTTAGTCCCTCGCCGCGCCTTATCAAACTGCAATTTGCCCGAATTCTCCTCTAATTGATCCCCACCAGGAGTAGAATATATCGCGAATTCACTTAAATCGACGATTTGGCAAATATCAACATCATTAAAATTTCACAATCTGCACGTTTCACATTTAATTGATTGCTCTAGTACGTGAACATAGCACCATGAATTCTAAGCAACTCGCGTGCCATCCCTTCATCTCGCTATTGTTAATTAAAACTTGATCCAGGCACTGTTTTAACCTTTCCTTGGTATGTTACCTCAAAAACAAAGGAACGAGCATTAATGTCTGAAACTTTAAATTTCAACCTCCCTTAGGTTTTTAAGCCGCCCTTTAAATCTACTAACCTGCACTTCCTAGCTTTCCTGAGAGCTCTGACATTTCCAATCCCATCAGTTCCATAACACGAGTCCGCTGCGCTTTTTACCACCTCTGTCTTAAGCCCGAAAGCAAAACAAACTCGAGAAGAAAGTTACATTTTTATTTAACACAGATTCTGGCGAAACAAACAAAGCTGCGCCTTTTTTATCCCCGACGACCTAACAAAGTGAATTACTCGTCTGAACATCTAACCGTTCAAAAAGGTACGCTTTAATGCCGATTGGGAGTTTAAATGGCAATTTCGTTTCCTTCAATATAATTTACAGAAACTACAGATAAGAGAATGTTAGCGGTTAGACCGGTTAGACGGTTTACCTGAAGTACTAAACATATCAATAGCATTAAAACTATCTAACTTCTTTGAAACTCTAATGTTAAAATCCCTACACTCATATTTCCATAATTTCACGTTGTAATGAGGCTGCTTGCACCCCTACGTTTTATTAACTAATTTTGCCCCTTTTTTATTACCAGCTAACTCAATAGCAACGAAATCCATCGTATCCTTCTTTACCACAACTCGTGGCTAAAGAAAAGCACTGTTGCAATAAGGCCAGACGTTGGCCGTAGACTCGTGTTGAGCTATAAATGTGAGCTCCATAAACGTATTCAAAGTAAAAACTAATTTGTTTACACACAAATGAAAAACAAATATACATATATTTCCTGTAGAACAGTGGCAAATAAAACTATAATTAAATACTAAACAGTTGTGTCTTAAAGCCTACTAGGAAATTTTGTTTAACCGACGTCGGCTTATCGAAGAATAGAAAGTAGCGCGCGCACGGTAACCTCGGTTAATCACTCAGCACGTGCTCGAATATCTGCAAGTGATTAACAGAATACGGCAAAAATCATCCACCTTAAGTGATGATTGACGTATTTCAGTCGTGTAATGATTTGAGTATGTCGCTCGCAAGTATTCCGGGCGATACTTTTACTATTGCTTCACCTGAGAATACAGCCGCCTTTTGTATCGGTCTACTGATAGCAACGCTGATATTAACCAACGCTGGGTTACACTTTGAAAGCTAAGCTCGCCCGGCGTGCACTTATACCTACCACCGAAGCACACACTCCCCATCTGCCAGTTCAAAGCATACTCTGCTCGCTTTCATACACCGCACCGCGCGGTATCCTTGCACACATTGGCACGTATTTAAACTAACAATGGCAACCGTTTTACACTTACTTATCATTACAATCAATTAATAAACCATAAAGAGCGTACATGTACAAATCTGTTGTATATTAAAATGTTACTTCAAACACAGTCAGGCGGGCAAGGCCAGGTTCCTGCTACAACCTTGAAACTCCTTTGAGCCAACCACAGCTGTTTCTATTGAAAGTGATTTCGGCTTTAGTTCTGTTTCGTGAACAATTTTCAGTTTTCAAACGATTTATTAGTAGTAGTAGCCTTGATCTATATTCGCTTTTGTTCGTAGAATAAAGAAGTCTTCTAAAGGAAACTAACGTATGTCACATAAATTTTGTGAAAAATTTCATCAACCTAGAAATAAACGTAAATGTTGCCATGTTAAACAAATATTCTTTAATACTCAAACTTATAATGACACTTCGTAGATGTCAAATAATTTGCACCGTCATGGCGTACAAGCTGGAAATTCGAAAGAGTATTTACAACCTCTCTGCACACATGCCTAAGCGTAAAATTGTTTCTTTGCAATTAAAATATTTCTAAGACAAGCATTTACAGAACAATAAAATTACAGAACGCGAACAAGGTATACCTTGTCTCAATTTGTCAAAAGCAAACAAAAGTTTGCCGGCAAAATTCTAGGTCGTTATATCCGAAAGAAGAGTCTCGTGACCTTATTTAAGGTATGTGAGGGATGAATCCGTAGATGCCGATAGATATCGTCATCTACCGAAAGGTGCCTACCCAAATTGATCCAAATTATTATTGCGACTCATCTATATGACCAAATAATATTTTGGCCAGACGTAGCATCTTGCCATTACGCAAGTATGACTAGAACTTGGTTAGAAGCTAATAGCATAGGTACTTTTTGTGCCAAGAGTCGAAAACCCGCCAAATGTACCACAAGCTCGACCGATCGAGGATTTTTGGGCACTGTTGAGCAGTGAAGTATATGACAATGGGTGGAAAGCTCGAAACACCGTCCAAAACCTCATGGGACTAGTTATAAAAAAGCTGAGTACCCTTAAAGACCACGAGCCTTTGCCTTTAATTAAAATATTGACTTAATTAACTTGGATGTTAGGTATAATGTTGGTAAAAGTATCATTTAAAGAAATTACAGTAGGTATACATATTTTATAGTATTTTGATTTTTTCCCAAAACTTATGTGACATATGTTGTTCCTTTTGGAATAGTTTGGATCTATAGGGAGGCAATTATATCTTCATGCTAAGGTACCTCGAACCTAGTTGTTTGGTGGAACTATCGACATAGTGATGAGCTTCATTCGCTGTAGTGTCGGTAAAACATAATATAAGCTGTTTATCAAAACAACCATTACCAAAACTGATTTATGCTCATTTGGATACTTTATGGACTGAATTGTTTTTCTCACTATCAATCTTGTACATATTTTGTTTATTACTTCCCTTGTCTGAAAGGCCCCTAGAGGACGAAAAAGAAGTTTTCTTAATTCCGTCTGTCTGTTTGTCTGTCTGTCTGTCTGTCTGTCTGTCTGTCTGTCTGTTGGCAATATAGGTCAAAAACTATTTGTCGGACGAAAACCATATTTTGCATACATATTATATATCGACCTCGCATGAAACCGTACAATTTCATAAAAATATATACAAGGTGAGGACTTTAAAAAAATAAAATGTTTGTTTATTTTTGGGTTAATTTTGAAATAGAAGAAAGTAATAACTTTCACATAGATCAGGCTTTACATTTGTCGTAAATAAGACTCAACCTATACAGGATAATGTCACAAAAGAGTAAAAACGTTTCAACAATAACACCCTTCTGTTCAAGAGAGCCGCGCGCCGGACTTATTTCGAAGAGGCTCGGTAACGTAGTTGGCTTGCTCTATGCAGGGCTGCGGTTACGATCGCTCTGCAGATGCGGCGGGTTCAAACCCCAGCGGGATACATTTTTTTATTTGAAAATTTATTTAATTTATTAGAAACGTGAAGATATTTTTACTCCTAACGTAATTTGATTTTTAAAACTATTTAGTTTCACAATGTCGACGAGGGAAGTTGTGGGTAAAGCCTTTTACAGATTTTCATTTTTAATTGTCTTCATTAACAGTTTCTACTTTCTTTTTCAGAAAGAAACTGTAATTTAGTAAATATATTACATCGAATCCTCATAATTGTATCAGTTTATGCATCTCCATGACTCTTTGTACATTCATACACAGCTTTTCATATTTAAAAAGAGCACAGTCACAAGTTGCTGCTTGCAGAAATGAGTTTTCATTATTTCTCCATTATAGAGGATGAAATGAACTTAACATTAAACTTATTTTGAAAAATGCTTGACAGTTGAGCAAATTTAAGGCATATATGCAACTTGTTTATTTACACATAGCCCTATACCATCAGCTTCAACGGTACAACGTCTTATGTAGTTTAAAATTTGAAAACACAGAGAGAGTGGCACCAGCAACTAGGAGAAGTAATTGTGTTTACACCAAATCAGATTTTGTAACCCACGTCTGGAAATTAATATGTAATTAGTATTAATGCATATCCATGGTGCAGTATTCGATTCATTGGTTTAATGTATCATAAATATGGAAACGTTTACGCTTAAAATAAACCTAACCCCAAAACACCAGGGCTTAGGAAAATCCTGATATTATTTTTAATACAAGGACACAGTATCCCTAAGAATTAAATATTTAAAATTACTCATATGTATTTCAAACTTTTAATTAATATTATTGACCGCGAGATAGAAGAAGCAGCAGATGAAAATCAAGACGTTTGGTTTTAGCACGATGGTTGTCCAGTGTATTTTAGGGCGTACGAGAATAGATAGACATCTAGATTTAGCGTAGTAACACTTTCCTTTATTGAGACATCTTAAAAGCAAATATGAATTCTTTAAGATATGTTTTATTGTCGACGAGTGCTCTCGTATTAGCGTCAAGGCCTTCGAAATAGTAATTAACGTATTATATAATGGTTTGAAATACTGTTTAGTCGTTTCACATATGTTTGTTTCCGAATGATTTTTTTAATTAAATCGTGCTACCAGTAAAAGACGTTAAGAGGTCACGTAACTACCTTGTCAGGGTGGCAAACTCTCAACCTTGAGGACCCACGTTCGAATCTCGGTATCAGAAATGGTTTTTTTAAAAATTATATATGTTGTAATAAGCCGCAAATGAAAATACGCTGGAATGTTCGCACCGAAGATTAGGCAATTCTGCATATTGTTCTTGAATACCCTATCCATCGATACAACTTACTTAAGAATTGATTTGTGAAACGTAATAAATATTTTCACAATAAAATCAGTTAGTTTTTGTAATTTACTGTGCCAAGCTTGTAGTAAGGGCGGTAAATGGTGTCACTTAAGGGGAGTTCAGTACCGTATTATTACAAATGCTGAGCTATTAAAGTGAACCGACATTGCTTTTCAAAATTGTTATCATTGTTAAGCTTACTGTTAATATTCCCAGAGCAGGAGCATCGGCTTTTCCCCTTTGAGGAAGTTTAGGCATTAAGACCTCAGGGTTGACAAAGCCGGATTGGGGAATCGCAATGGAGTTAGCACAATATTTTTATGGCCTTTGAAGCTATTGGCGTTTGATCCCAAAATCAGAGGCGTGTACCTCTGAGCCACCCCCACTCACTACTTGCTGGGATATTTTGTATGCACAGGCTACTAAATAAGATAAATAAATGAACACATATATCTCCCATACTTTCGGGGGCTATATTCGCTGTATTTTTAAATTTGAGCTAAAGTAATGTCGGTTTTTATTACACATACTTTGGAATCCATCCAAATGTTTTCTAATTTTTCTTATATTTGAATGCATAACCGTAGTATCATTTATTTTTTGACTGTGCTAGGTGCTAAGTTTATCCTCAGCATGTAAAATTTTGTAATAATAATAAATACTCTTTGTTTGATGTGCGTTCATTAAGAAAATTCACTTTAACAACTCAGAATCAATAACCAACTTTCAAACGTTATTACCAAGGCTAGTCATACTTATATGACTTATGTTCTACATGGAAAATGATCATCCGGTATTTACCTATAGAGTTTTTCCTACTCCGCAGCATAGAATAGGGCTTCCACAAAGCTGTTCCAGCCTCTTTTGTCTTTTACCAGTACGGTTAGCTCTCGCCAAATCTCCCCTGTCTTCTTCAATTTCTCATTTATCACACGTTTCTGGGTATTTTGAGGTCATTTTCTTTTTCTGTTTGCTATAGTTGTTCATTTCAGAGCTTTCGTGGTTATATATTCGTTATTTTTTATTATAGTATGGGCAATCCATTTTCATTATCGTTTTTGAATCTTCGTTCCAAAAAAACTAACAAGTTAACTATTATCACCTCCAGTTTCTATACGTTTTTCAGCACTATATAATTGGCCATCATTAGGATCTACTTCCTTGGTATTAGATGCTTCCGCATGAAAAATATCTTCTTGACATAATTTGTGGCTACCATTGTTCAGTAACACAAGCTCAAAAACATTTTTATCAGTCAGGGTTCGTAGCAGTTTTGCAGTTCTTTAAGTTAAGCTTAATCATGTGTTATGGTTTCGAATAATTATGATCATCAGCAACGTACGACTTCACTATCTTTGCTTTTTGTATATTAGTTTGTGATTTCTAATTATATTATTTCTTTACTCCTGAAGCTGAGAAGCATATTTTCATTTATAAAAATTTTCAAACGCTGTTTGAGCAATTGTGTTTTTCGTCGTTTTTACGTGAGACTAGCACTGTTCTGCACTCTCCTTCATCTAATAAATGTCTATTACTATTATTGTTTTTATTATAAATAACCCCTTTATTGTGTACTGCAATTAAACCAAAATATCGATTTAGTTATTTTTTATTTTAACGGAAACTAATAATGGCTGGGTGGTGCAATATTTTGAGATACGCGAAAACTGATTAAGTGCATGAATCAGTACAAGATTAATTTTACATGTAATGCGAGTGAAGCGTTCTCCAGTTTATGACGATCACTTTCACTAAATTGATATTACCTTGCTAAATCCTCTACACTTCAGATTTCACGTCTGACAGGATTCATATACGGATAACTTCAAATTTTAATTTTAAAGAGCGTTTGAGAGCAGTGCCGTTATTCGAAACGAGGGAACTTTCCAGGAAGCAACAGTGGGTAGCAGGGGTTCAATATTCCTCACAATTCCTACTAATTATACTAGGTGATTGGATGACTTAATTAGTTAAGACTGTAGATGTTTGATTTAATCTAATTAGTTAGGTGTAAAAATGTGTCCCGCAAAAACGCTTTTTCGTTTTAGGGCTACAGATTTCTACACTTCTAAGGAACTTGTATTTCAGTAGAAGTTCAAACAGAAAATATGCAATACTTAATAAACTATTTTTGTATTATGGTTCAAGTAACAATGTAATCTAGTATCTCCACATAATTTTTTTTTTCTAATAGTTTCAATAAATGCCCACACTAACACTGATTCAAATGTCAAGAGAAACGTCGAAACTATTCTCGAATGTGTTTCATATCTAGTTTTTATATAAAATTCTACAAAAGAGAAGAGCAAGGGATTTCTATTGTATCTTCCACTCGAGTTTCTTTGAACATTAATAGACTGATGAAAATCACTATGAAACTATAGTTTTATTTGTTTGTGGTTGTCTACATTCTGCAATTCCTTTAATGTAGCTTCATTCAGAACAGATTAAAAAACAAGTTGTTAGTATACTGATATTATCCATAGACCTGACATTGTTAGTTGTGACGAGGCATCGGTTTCATTCAGCTGACCCTTTATCTTAAGAATTATCATATGTAAGTGCAAAAACAAATTTTCTTAATCTTCTTCACAACTCAGTAGATTCAACATAAAATAGACATTAGTTATATGGTGACCTTTCTCAAATCACCTTAACATCATATATAGCTTCATCAAACTAATGCCATTACAATTAGACACCTTGTATAATACTAGACAACACTCCCTATAGATAAAGGCTTGTGGGTCAGTTCATACATTTTAAGGTTTGAAGACCGTGTTTCAGTGAGGATCACTAATAGTTTATTTTAAAGATCCTTGACTTAGACTATACGACTTTATACACATGATACACACTGCATTAAAGTATTCTAAGCAGCCAAATATAAACCCTTCGACTGTCAGTATCAAGTAGTTCTGTGGAACAGCTTCCTCACCATGAAGATCTGTACCTAGCTATTTCGCCCTACTCTTGATCTGCAGAAACTCTTCAAAATTGTCCCTACAACCGGACTTAGCACCATATGACGTTCACATCTTTAGTTTCCTAAAGAAAGTGCTGAAATGATGTCGTTCTAATCAACACCTCGTCACTGAATTGTTTCGACAACAAAAACTTTCCACCCCGAAACTTATAACATGATGAAACAGTGCAGTTCAATGCTAATGAAGTTTCATGAATAGAAGTTCCATGCACGGACAAGGAGGAAATAAAAATAAAGGAGTATCTACTTATACTATTGTATAAATGGAATATCTAACCAGGCGTGTGGGATGATAGAGAGGAATAGAGGCGAATACTGGACACCGGAAGACCTAGATGAAAGTCCAAAAACGGTATATAAGAAGATGTAGATAGAAAAGGAAAACCACAAGGGAGGAAGTGCTAAATATTGTAGAACAAGAATGATACATTCTTTATCATTAAAATTCGAACCACAGAAGGAACTGACTTGAGTTTCATAAATATCAACAACTAATAGGTTTATTTTTACTGACAGAACGAAACAGCGTTAATGTATGAACATCTCATCTACCTGCTACCAGCAGTAATGCTATTTAATTGAAGGGCCAATAATCTACATAAACTGGAAGAACAAGTGGAAGACGTTGTTAAGGTCGGTTAAAGGTCACAACATAGAGCAGACGCCTAAAAATAAAGAAATATTAAAGCAATCAAGAAAATGCCAAACTGGGCAACAATCTTGCTTAAACATAGAGAAATAAAAGAGTGACCTAGTGTTCATTTCTACTTTTAGCCGATACCATGGGCTGTCTAGAATGGAATGTAACCTAAGCTCTATAAAATGCCAAGAAGGCTTGAGAGTAGACTGAATAGAAACGTATTCCAATATAAGGAATATGTCAGGAACCACGCAATAGTAGAATGAGCTAAAGCGAAATATTAAAACGGTGAAAATTAAGCAAAAAAGGGATAGCGAATTTGAAACAATAGTCTCACCTAAATATGGAAAAAATAAAAAGCTTGCCTAGTGTTAATTTCTGCGGTTTATTGATACCCCAAACCTGAATTATAATGTAATCTCTATAAAATGTTAGCAAGACCTAAAGGTACACAGAATGTAACTTTGAAACGAGTACAAACGAAATTTTAAAACAACGAAAATTGAGCAAAAAGGGCAACGATGCTGGAACAGGGGTCTCACTGCTGTTCATCGATGACATACAAGCTCTATTCTGCGTCCCGATGTGTTCAAAAAGAAACTACATAAGGGTTGGCCATGGAAAATAAAAGTAATGTCAACAGCAAGCTGTAGAATTTATTAACTATCATCACTGTTGGTACCATTGTAAGTTTATATTGTACGCTGATAGTGTGATCGAAAATTCTACAGATTGCTATCTCTAAACCTTGCTGTTAACATTAGTTTTATTTTCCATGACCAACCCCTATGTAATTTCTTTTTGAACACATGGTATTAGGAAACGCGTAACTGTGCAGTGATGAAACAATGAAAATGAAGCAAAAAGGGTGGCGAAGCGGGAACAGGAGTCTCAGTTGAATGTCGGGGAAAAGAAGAAGACAGGCCTAGTGTTAATGTATAACGTTCATCGATACCTTGCGACGTCTATTCTGCAACATCCCTCAAAGGATTGGAACTGGAGCTGTATAGAACGCCAAAAGGAATTACGTAATTGTGGAATGAGGACAACCCAAATATTAACACAATGAAAATTAAGCAAAAAGAGCGAGGAAGCTGAAACAATAGTCTCACCTCAACGTAAAAAAGAAGACTCGCATAGTGCTAGTTTCTGTCGTTGATTGATATCATGCTATGTCTATTCTTCAACACCCCTCAGAAAATTGTAATATAAAGTAAGCTCTACAAAATATCAAGAAAACTTAAGAGTAGACAGAACGGAAACGTATTTGAATGCAAAGGTAAGGAACCATATAAGTATATATTAAAAAATAATAATAATTCAGGAACAACGTTGACGAAGCTGGAAGAGGAGCCCCATTTGAATATCGAGAAAGAGAAGACAGTCGTGTCACGTCGTGAACGTGAGTGAACGTGAGCGTGAACGTGCGTGAACGTGACTGTTTAAAGCAAACGTGAAACGTGCGTGACGTGAGCGAAAATTCACTCACGCGCCCATCTCTAGACCATAGTGCTAATTTCTACTGTTGATCGATGTGACGCCTATTCTGCAACACCCATAAAATACTCAAATATAGCGGAAGCTTTACAAAACATGAAGTCTTATGAGTAGACTGATTAAAAATATATTTGAATACAACCAATATTGAAAAACTACATACCTGTGAAATGAGGACAAACCAAATATTAAAACAATGAATATTAAGAAAAACGTATGAAGAATCTGAAACGGTAATTTGACGTAGATATCAAGAAAAAGAAGAAGACTGACTTAGTGTTAATTTTTACTGTTCATCGATACCACGCGAAGTCTCTTTTGCAGCATCCCTGGAAGGAGTGGAATATAACGTAAGCTCTATAAAATGTTAAGAGCATAGTTCAGTTCATAATTTACAAATCCCCAAGCCCTCCACGTACAGCCACTTTTCAGAAATCGATTACAAAGGGAGCGAGGCATCTGGGCATATTTCAGAAAGAGCAATAATTTTTTCAGTTTGGATTCGTAAAACAAAGAATGAAATACAGTTTCCTCGCTATACATCAAAACAATCCGACGCTAGTGTATGTACGTATCGCTATCGCTGCCCCTCGACACCGATATTCGGTAATATGACAAATGACGTTCCGCCAAACGACCATGATGCGGACAGATCAGTTTCACAGCTTGTATATACTCTGTTACGCTTCAGTTATAACACCTGAAATAAAACATTTATGAGCCGCATGAAGGTAGCTCAGTTTGAACTCTGTTGCGAATATACGTTTCGGTACAAGGATATTTCTTTCAATTCCCCCGATGAAAGTGTTGCAGAGGGCCAACTAAAACGTATCGATTACAGGACATCGCCGGAATTTAAAGGATGCCGCATATATGATGCTCGAACGAAAATTCACATACGAATACAATGCTCTGTTTAAGAAATACGCAATACGTCCGCGCCAACTTTATTTCGCTCCCATCTATAGATATCCACTAGAATACCTCGAGAAATTTCAATAACGTAATAAAGCCCCATAAAGTCGTTTCGTCTCAAATCTTAAAATGTGGGAAATGTAAAGTTATTCATACACTGGCGAAACTCGATATTTATATCTTTTCTGAAATTGATCTAAAGTTTTGCGGAAGCCTTCGAAATGGCATAAATATAAAATATACAAAACCTATAAAAGGCATATTTCAGGAGGTGTCATATGACCCTGTGACGTGTTGGGAATCATAAAGCACGTCCCCAGATTAGCGCTTTACGGCTGGGAAAATACTGTTGGTATAAGAATTTCGTAGTTAGAATGAAGCTTGAAACAATGGATGCCTGCTTCTTTGCGTACATCATAACTGGATACTTGGCGATACACTTTAATTAAAACTTAAGGGAACAAAGAGCAATTGCACCGCTTTTCCTGCAGTGCCAACAAGTAACAATAATTACAGATTATTCTTAAGAATTTAATTAAAAGTGGGAAAGATTTACGAAAGTGTGTAGGTTTAGCCAACTCTGGCAATATTTCGGTGCTTTTTAAATTTTATGTAGCACAGGAGCTCTTTGCTGCGGAAAACTCTGTTGAATTCCTAAAAGTTGGAATATTTCGAGGTACTCGTAATATCGAAAATATTCTAAATGCCTTTACTACATCGCTCCCCGTTATTCACAGTTTGAATCTGCATGTCAGGAGCGAACTTGTACAACATAATGGTAAAATCGTGGAATATCTTCTAAATAGCTATTAGATATGACTGTAAACGTTTTCTTCCTTTTATCGTGTACTAGCTGACCCGGCAAACGTTGTTCTGCCCAAAAATAATTTGTCTCTGAAACCCTGTTTAACCACTATAGGGTTTTAATTTTATGTCATGTCCACCGTCTTGGACTTAAAAATAAATGCCATTTTCGCAACCAACATCCCAAAAAACTCAATAACGACAACCATGTCGATTTTTAGGCTCATTTACCCCATTTCACCCCCTAAAGGGTCGATTTTTTGAAAATCACGAAATATGTGTTTGCTTATTTGTTTTTAGGAGTACTCCTACGAAGTTTCAAGTCGAAATGTCTATTTAATATTATTTTTCCATACAAAATTGGAACCCCCATTTTACCCCTTTAGGGGTTGAATTTAGAAATATCCTTCCTTACTCCTTGTATACATCATAAAGGAAACCTCTGTGAAAATGTTCAGCTTTGTAGGCCCAAGGGTTTCGGCTGGGCGTTGATGAGTCAGTGAGTGAGTCAGGACTTTTCTTTATATATATAAGATATAACAAATCATATACCTCTGCTTAACGCTTTTACAATGTATCGAACGATATCTATGTCTACGAGTTGTTTAGTCATAGGTCTTTTATTTATTTGCCTGTAAAAATTCCTCATTTAACATTTATGTTTATATTTGTCAGAAAATATATCTTATACACCACCAGGGTGGCGCAGTGTGTAGAGTGCAATGTCAGTATTAGTTGCAGATCTACTCAGTACTCTGAAGTCGAAAAGGAAAAGGCAAAGGATAATCATATAGCTTTCTCATCACTTAATGTCATACTATGTTAAATACTACCAGGTCGGATTCAATTTTTCATTCGATTATGCATATTTTGAGATAAAGGGCATCCACTTCTCTCGTTCGCAACCACCTTAGGAAGAATGAGGTATGTTATGTCTTCTTAGCGACATATTCCACTACAAACAACGTAAAGAAGAAAGAAAGATAACCCTATCTATCAACAGAAACTAGTAAAAAAATTAAAGAGAATAGAAATACAAAGCCAATATGTTCAAGGCAGTAGATGATGATAGAAATCAACGATTTGTTACAAAAAAAATACAGACGTGAAAGAGAACGCTAAGAAAGATATGAGCGTGTACATAGATAAGACAAAAAGCAGAAGAAGCCGCACCGAAAGATGATGCAAAAGAGTTATACGACGTAATACGAAAATGGACAGAAAGTAGGCAGAAGAGCAGAACTAGAAACGCCGACCAGACGCCTTTTGCTCTCATTAATAGCTATGGGAAGAAGAAAAAGATAATATAAAAATAATAAAATAATAACTTCCCTGATATAAAAAAAATAATTTCATGAATTGTCTACCGTTTAGTTTAGTTATTTTAAAATGCATGTCTATCCAATCCGTAGTGGTAGTAGGGAGATAATGGAATCGGTGAATTTGTCATCCAATATACCGTATGCACGTATATGTGACGAGTTAGCGGTGAGAGATACTATTAAGAAATATCTATGTATAATTAATACATAATATGTATATGGTAACGACTGATTTTAACACCTTTCCACCATTGTCGTAGTTATACACCGAAGACGAGGAGAAAAATATGATATGAAATGAAGTTTCAATTTTATGTTTCGTTTGCGATTTTTACTTCCCTCATGCAAAAAACAAAGGAAGTATTGTAATCACGAAAAAATCTCCTTCCAAAATTTCTTCAGATCTTCACGTTTAAGGGTCCATAGATGACCAAAAATAGGTTTTCTCAATTCAGTATGTCTGTTGGTTGGCGATATAACTCAAAAACTATGCATAATATATGTCTGCCGGGAATGAAACCAAGAAAATTTCGGAGAAATATATACAGGGTGAGCACATTAAAAAATACAATTTTGTTTAGTTTTGCTTTACATTAGAAATAGATACAAGTAATAATTTGAACATAGCTCAGGCTTTATCATTAGAGAAAATGTGACCTAACTCATACAGGGTAAACATTAGAAATTGGCCAGAATAGTATGGTGCTTTATAACGTAGCAGAAACTCGTCCAAATCAAACACGCCCGTGGCTCAGTAATCCTAGCGGCGGACAAGAAAATGGCTCGAAATATTCGCCTCGGAGCACGGAGTTCGAATCCCAGTGGACTAGATTTTTTTATTTGCAAAATGCTCAAATTCGCGCGAGGGAAGTTCCATATAAACCCTTTACAGATTTTTATATTTACGTTAACTTGCAGTATGTTACATAAAAGGCCTTTTTCATATGACAACCGTATCCTTTATAGTTAATTTTTTTAGTTAGTATTTCTGACAGTCTGATGCTTCACATTAACTTGCATGTTACATGAAAGGGCTTTCTCATTAAAAAAACCGGATTCGTTATCGTTCAGGATTTTTATATACGACAGAAGAACTTCAACTATTTTCTTGTTAATACTTCTGACAGATTGTGTTTCGAAATACTCACATTGTCTACAGACGTAAAGAGATTAACTTATATTTTGCTAAACTAACTGTAACTACAACACGGAGTAATAAGATATTATAGGTTTCTAAATTACCTAAACGTAGTTAAAGAAAACTAACGAGGATAATGGTAAAATTTAAAAAACCTCCAGCGTATTTATAGGTGAAAGTTATGTGTAGGGTGAGCTAGTTCTAATCACCATAAAATAATTTGGATAAAGGACTTGCGAGACAAAGACCATTTTTATGTGTAACTGGACGCACTTCATGAAATTCAAAACTCCCGTATTTACACTTGCGCAGCTTGCTAAAGCAGAGATCAAAGGTACGCCATGTAAATATTCGATTTAAGCACCTGTACATATACACGTTAAACTGGAAAGTTTGCATGTTCATTTGAATATCCTGTGGCCACTTTGCTACCCGCTTGCTGTTCTAGTTAATAATAGAGCTTGTAATAATAACAACGACACTACTACTGATGCTACTATAATCGAGAATGGGAAACGAAAATTGAAAACAAGACGCAACAGCAAAACGTGCCTGCAGGGATTTCATAATTACCTGAACTAATTACTCAAACACCACTGGTTGTAATATTAATAAACGGCACAATATAAAATATCAATGCACGTCTGGTATCAAAGCGTTTAAAAGCGAATAAACTGCATAAATGCGGCACCTGTTGTGCATTTGGAGATATTTGCATTTAGAGTCTCTGGAATTTCTACCCATCTATACTTTGATTTCAAAAATAATTTTGAAATGTATTAAAGTAAGTAAAACTGAACATAACTTCTATTAATTAAACAACGGTTATTTGCAATGCTTTCAAAATCTCTAGTCTTATTTTATGAACTGGATGTATTCTTTGAGTTTTTCTTCTCCTTTTCTCAATCTTGCTCTTTAACCAATGTTCGATGTAGCAAATTTAGTTTACATCTTTGCACAATCGCTACCACTCTTTGCTTCTCTCCAGTTAAATTGTTTTCCTTCCAAAATGTTGGTCAGTTTTATTATCTACCAAAAAAATCTTATCACACCGGTAACTCTTCTTGTTAATGTTCACAACTCACTACTAAATGTATGTTACCATGGTAAGATAATTGTGTTATATCCGTTGTTTTCTTTCAAATTTTTTTCTGTTAACTATTGCAATATGTATATTTGGAACAAGTAATAAAACTCAACGAAAAAAAAACCAACGGCTGAAATTAGAAGAAGAACAAGACTCGCGTGGACAAGCTTCGGAAAACTAAAATACCGTCTCCGGCAAATTCCTCGAATGCAATTGCTCGAAATCAAATGCTCGAAATAAATTGCTAGAAAATCAAATTGCTCGAATGTAACTTTTTTCGAAATACAAGTTCTTCGAACCGCAATTTCTCGAAAATGTTTTGCTCGAATTTATGTGGTCTCAACATCTGGACATTTATTTCGGCATTAAAGAGGGAGCATAGTTTGATCCTCAAAAGCAATAAACTACCACAATATTTAAAAACTCCAGTTTTTGATCAGTGTGTGCTGCCTGTGCTGACCTACGGCTGCCAGACATGGACCTTCATCAAAGCAAATATTGACAAGCTCATTGAGACACAAAGAGCAATGGAGAGATCTATGTTGCATATCATTTTGAAAGACAGGAAAACTAACACCTGGATCCGACAAAAAACAAAAGTAAAATATGTAGCTGAACATGTAGCAAAACTGAAGTAGAGCTTTGCAGGCCACAATCCAAGGCAGAATGATGAAAGATGGAATGCTGTAATACAAAGATGGAGACCATACATGGGTAAATGGAACAGAGGAAGACCTCAAATGAGATGGGTCGATGACCTGAAAAGAGTAGCTGGTTTTGTATGGATGAGAACAGCTCAGAACCGAAAACATTGGCATGAATTGGAAGATGCCTATGTCCAAGGATGGACGATGAAAGGCTAATAAAGAAGAAGAAGAAGATTACATTGTTGGCTATATGCTCCTGGCCACACAAATTTAATGCCGACTACACTAAACTTTCCCATTTCAGCTTTAGCAACCGTGAGGTCTCGAAAAACTGCACTGTGCTTTACAAAATTATACTGGTAATTTAAAAGAACTTAACATTCAAGGGTTTCTCAGAACAGTTATCAAGGCTCATCGTAATCATTTTACAGTGAAAAACAATATTAAAACAGAGGTGCAACGCAACGCAGCCGTGAAGGCATTACTGCACTAGGAACGAAAATATACCAATTTCTTTGCTAAAGTTTGCTAAAATTTGCTAAAATTAACGATTTCATCCAGCACACTACAGAATACTTAACATTAATAGTAAATAACACATGTATTTGTTCATTTTAAGCTACGTCATTCATCGGCGGATGTAAAGACTCTCCTAATTCCTTCCATGGCTGTCACTGGGTTACGTTGGTCAACCAATTGTAGCTTCCGGGTCTCTTTATATCATCCATCTACCGTGTTTGTGCTCCTCCGACATTTGGTTTCTGGCTCCGTAGTCTCCGTGTCCAATGATTATCCCTCATTCGCGCAATGCGTCCCACCTAGTTCCTCCTTAGCGCGTATATACGTTCGGCTATTTCGGTAATTTTTGTTCTTCAGACCTACTGATTTTGATCTTTCAACCAATCCCGATAACATTTTTTGGAGTTCTTTGCTTTTGCGTATTTATTTATTTAGCGTATGGCTTGTACATATACTTTACAATAACAATAACAAAAGTGAGTGTATAAAAAACATTGAATAGTGAACAATAAATGCCATCCACAGTAAAATATCAAAATGTCTCAGCCAATGCACTACAGCAGGCG
Source organism: Agriotes lineatus (assembly GCA_940337035.1). Classification (NCBI taxonomy): domain Eukaryota; kingdom Metazoa; phylum Arthropoda; class Insecta; order Coleoptera; family Elateridae; genus Agriotes; species Agriotes lineatus. The sequence continues at coordinate 78,163,573 of OW679202.1, forward strand.
TCACATCTACGAATTCTTCTGTGGTGCCCTGGAAGGCTCTATGTGTGCATTAGAATGTGATGTGATTTACGGTTTGGTTCAGTACCCCGCAATCGCAGGTAGCGGTGGGTCGCCTGCCTTATTTGTGCAAGGAACTGCCGCATCTTCCATGACCAGTCCGGATCCTATTGAGGGCTGTCCAGATTTTGGGTGGACAATCGAAGCCTTGCAGTACTTTCCCGATATCCAAAATGTTATGCCAAGCGGCTGGTACTTGGTTAGTCTATTGATCTTTCCATACGGTTGGTCCATCAAGGCCCTTCGCATTAAGCTTTTGTGCAGTTTTTACGAGCCCTGGATTTAAGTCTTCGGAACGTTGTTTTCAGTTCCTCGTAAATAGAATGTAGACCATTGTTAAAAACCTTCTTGTATTCTCTGACAAGGTTACATTGTAGACGAATGTTCGGAGGGTAGATGTTGCTTAGTGTGGGTAACCAGTACATTGGTGTGGACCTGATGGTCCCATGGTTTGACTGAGCTCGTTGTCGACTTTCCTGACGGGGGCACTGTTCAACCAGATAGGTGAGCAGTACTCTGCAGTGAAATACACAAATCTGATGGCTGATCTTCTTAGTGTAGACGCTGAAGCTCCCCAGGTTGTACCGAATAGTTGGAGATGATACTATTTTTCGTTATTAATTTGGATGCAACATTAGACTGGTGTCTGTTATACGTTAAAGTTCAGTCGAGCGTAACTACAAGACTTTTGTGTACAAGGACAGTATGATCTGCAAACGCAAGTGATTTAGGTTTTCTCCATGGATTGTAATACCTTTTCATCCCAATCTAGTTGTTTCAATATGTTCTCTAGCGCTACTGTGAAAAGCTTGGACTACATGGGGTCTCCTTGACGTACTCCTCTTTCAACTCCGATTTTATTAGTTTTATCTTTCAGTAAGACTTGATCTGACATATACGATATCTTATTCCATGTACATAAGACACATTTCAAACTGACGCTAAATAACACATGCATAAAACAATAAACCATGAAAGTAAAACTTAGCTGGGTGCAATCCCTGATTAGCTGTGAAATTTCAAGTCACAAGCCCGGACGTCACATTAAATCTTGTCCGAACACATTGCATCTGTTTTCGACGAGTTAACCGACAAAGGCGGGCTTTGCAAACGGGAACAAAATGAGAAGATTTCGGGATGTTAACGGCGAAGGTGGCGTCAAACTTTTCCAGAACTGTGTTTGAAGAATATACAGCGACCAATTGAGACTATGTACGCGACATTCAGTATAAATCCACCATACTTTAAACGGAAATTTTTTCCTGGACTGTTCGGGAGACCGAAGCGTTGCAAGACTGTAGATCGATGAAGACAGCGGCGATGATGCTGTCACTATACAGAGCATAGCAGGACACGTTACATGGTGTTTCTTTGAATGTATCCGACCATCGGTCGATGTGACACTAAACTTGAAAACGAGACCACATTCGAAACTCATAAGCCTGCATTTAGGAAAGCTGGAATACCCAAGAAGGTCGTGATTTGTGAAACTGGCACGACAGTCCCGAGCGGCTTGTTCAGGGAACGAAATAAGACTTCCCGAGTACGTCTGTATTCGATTGCATCTGGACCACTAGCGATCTGCCCCTTGCGCTCTAACGCGAGAAGAAATTCGACGATACGAAACATACGGCTCCCTCTTGAGATTGCATTCAAATGGTAGCAGCGCAGGGATTCCTAAACGATCCTAACAGTACTTAGAGTTTTCAATTTGGACACAAGGTTGATGGCCATTGCTACTGCCATTGTTTATTTTTCTAATAGGAATGTATCAATGCCTGATCTCCGCTCTCTGCGACTATTTTTCTGATTTCGCTATCATGTTTCTGTATTCTATGTTCTTTAAATTGTTTTCTGTAATAAAACTATCGACAGCTACAGCCTCTCGCATATTGTGAGCTCTGTGAATCTGTTATTCTTATATAAACCTTTTTTGCATGAAACAGGCTATGAACTACGTTTTTCTTATTACACATTTCTCAAATTTTGTTCACAAATTCTACAACACAAAAGATACAGGTTTCCTCAGTCTCTATTCCAGTATTTTTCTATACAACACCGAATAAAGATATTCGTCTAAGGTTTTCAAAAATGGTTGCTACCCTCCAGTCCCTAGATTTTTTTCCATTTTCATGCCAATAAAACTCTGTGAAACTGTATTCTTCACCTTGTTCCTGGCTGTGTATAAGATTCATAAATCCTCTTGCCTTTGTTCACCGAATACAGCAACGATAGTTTTTCTGTTTTCGTATTTCGCTTTTGATCTTCTTGTTCCACCGACTTTCTTTGATGCTTTTAGTATTTTTTTATAGTTAGCTCTATGCTATTTCCACTTCCACATTTATTAAAGGGGTTTATTTTATAATTTACTTGTTTTTATTATGTTGAAAACTTTATCTACTTTTATATTGGTTACTTAAACTTTTTTATTTCATCGTTTTAGTCGCAAAACCTATTTTTTAAATTAATTTTTCCAATATTTCTTTAAGATAAAATAATAGAAATTTCTATTTAAAAAGCAAATTTAAATTTGAAGATTCCTGTAGCGTTCAGAAATTTGTTTTTAGGTGTAGGTAAATTTTGTCGGATAACTCTAATTTTGTATTCCACACACGCTGTCAAAGTTTATCAATATATTTTAAGGGCGCCCTGCTTATATATTTTGTGGTGCCACTTCCTCTTCAGCTTATTTTAACATTGAATCGATCTCAAAGTGATTTAATTTTCAAGATTGTTTTGACACTGAAGCTATTCATTTTATCAAAGGCGTGTTCAGTAAAGGCGCTTGAAAAACTTATTACGCCTTATTCTGTACTGCAATATACGATATAGTTATAGATAACTGTGTTAATACGCAGTATTATGCTATTTCTGAAAAAAATTATATTACTAGAAAGTAACTTCGCAATTTTCACTTGAAAATAAGTAAATAATAAAGTTGCTGAAATGACCGTTTTAGGAATACGTCGTACTCCGTTTCCTTAAAAGAAAACATAATGGTAATATCAGGTATATAGGTATTTCCCTATTAGGATACACAAATTATATTAAAAGCGACGAGAAAATAAATGAAGGTTTATAGTGGGTTGTCCCACCCTCAAAGATAAGGTTGTAAAAGGCGAAGATGTGATCATTTTCTGCACGGAGTATATGTTTTGCAGCAAAGAGCGCCCTGACATATTAGGAGTACAAGAATACTCAGTCTTGTACTCCTAACATGTTATCTGAGCATAATAATGGAATTTGGGCTTCCACAATCAAAAATTATATTTTTAATTTGTTTGGCCAACTTCTTCAGTAATAATGTCAAAAAATATCTGGTATTTTTCTTAAATTAGAGTGTTTAGACATTTACAGATTGTTATAATTATTGTAGTTGGTTGATTAAATATAAAGTCTGTTTTGAGGTTTTTCAAACTATGGTTAAGACGCTTTATTTATCTACAGGACATCAGCAATATTCAATATATTGAGTAAATTAACAACAGTAAATTATATTTCAAACGTATGCAAATACGTAAATGTTGGAACAACCACAGTAAACGCTCACGCGATTGCCAGTGAAGTGAGAGAGTAGTCTAAAACCACAAACTCATTGTAAAAAGTGTTTTTTAGAGGTGGAGAACTTTAGATTGAAATAAAACACAGAAAAATGTTTTAATATCCATGAAATTGGCTTTATTTGAAAGATAATTTTATGGCATTTATGTTTGAATATGATTTCTGGCATGTGACCGCCGCGGCTGGCGTGTACATGACGTAATTTGGAGGTCCAATTTTCACACACTCTTCGCAGTAAATCAGGCTGTATTTCGGCAATAACGCGTCGAATGTTGGCTTCCAAGTGCTCAATTGTTTCCGGTTTATCGACGTAGACATGCGACTTTACACATCCTCAAAGAAAATAATCTAACGGCGTCAAATCGCACGAAAGTGGTGGCCAGTTAACAGATCCACGAAATGGAATCATATTCAAACATAAATGCCATAAAATTATCTTTCAAATAAAGCCAATTTCATGGATATTAAAAACATTTTTCTGTGTTTTATTTCAATTTAAAGTTCTCCGCCTCTAAAAAAAACACCCTTTATATGGCACTGTCCGGTGTCTACTTTCTTCGGAATTTGGTAATCTTTCACCTGCTTGGTTTCTCACACAATGAACAATCGAGGGATTATGATGTCCGTGATGTGCACCAAGACAATTATTACACATGTGAGAATAAGCATAAAGTAGAGAAATAAGATGGCAATTAAAGTAATCAGAATTCTCCGTCTATATAAGGTTGAAAATTTTAAATTTATATTTAGATATACCGTGGATAATTATAGTAATGTTGGTAACAAATCCTATATATTGACGTTCAGAAAAGATTGGTTCTGGATAGTTACGATGTAATAACAGTATTTTTTTATTTAAATCTGTAAAACCATGTTGTGAGAACTATAAAATATAATCTATACGTACTTATTTGATATACTTATATAAACGCTCCCTTTCACACCCGAAGGTGTAGAAGATAGTTTTTTAGCAGCTACAAGCTATAAAGCTGCGCCATTCCTGCATCATTCCAGATTTTTCTTTTTTTTTTAAGAGTTGGTTTGTTTATATTTGGTCTTGTTAGTATTCTCTCAATTATTTTGCGTTCTAATTTCTTTTTGTGTCCTAACATTCCACCAAATAATTTGTTTCTATCCTATATTTGTTCTACTGATGCCACATAGTACCAAAGCCACTTTCTTCTTCTGTTCTTTATGATTATTCTATTTGCTTTCCAACTCATTATCGAAATTTTCCCCAATCATAAGAGCTACGTCTAATCTTCTTGGGCTTTCTCGTTGTACAATTTCCTCTCTTAATCTATATATCTCTATCCTCGATTTGTTTGCCGGCTCTGGCCCTTCTAACTGAGTCGGTTTATGACCAGCATTACATTTTAGTAGCTTCCAGTAGGAAATGGGCGCTTTCTCTTTCGTAATTGCTTTTAACTCTCGTATATTTTGCTTCTTTTAGGATGTATTGCAACACTATGACATAACCAATAATGCAACTTCTCTTCAGCCATAGCCTACAATCAGCCGTAGCCTACAATTAAAATAAGTTTTAGAAGAATTACAAAGTAGTAAACACCAAAATTGTATTCTACCCAGAAAAGATGTTAAATGATGTTAAATTACTCTATATACGAGTATTGAACAATTCAACTGAATTTATTAAAATAAAAGAAGTCTTTTAATAAAACTTATGGTTTTTAACAAGTGACGTCACTAAGATTTTGACATATTTCTCAGGACATCTTCTAATTTACTATGCGTTTTATTTTTATTACAATTTATTTGTGATTAACTCTATGTGTTTCTATTATTCTTGGACTACAAGACGATTACCCCAAACTGGAAAGATATAAAATTAGAAAAGGAAACCATATATCACCGTAATAAAAAGCGAGGGAAGTCCCCTTTGTAACGATGACGTAGTCAGTTTCAAAATGATGCATACTATGTTCCTTATAAAGTAAGACAAATGTATGCAGACGATCTGGTATTGATATTGGTAGAACCAGATATTCATAACTTACACCCTCTTAATAGATATAATGGCTAAGAAGGTAGTAATAGAAGTTTCATTATAGACTTTAAAACTAATAGCAAGCAGTGTATATTGCAAGAAAGAAGCAGTACAGGACCATAACAGAAAAGAAGGAAGTTTCCTTATGTCCACTCCTGAACATAGGCCTCAGCAAGCTTCCTCCAGTATGTCTTCTTTTGAGCCAATTGATGCAAATTTCTTTCATTTTTCAGCTTTATATCGTCTGTCCGGCGTATTTGCGGTCTTTTCACGCTCCTTTTATGCAATGTTGGTCTCTATTGTACTACTCTTTGGTCCATCTATATCTTCTTGCCTAGCTCCGTTTCAAAGTATCGATTCTTTCTATGACATCATCTGCAAGAAGAACACATTTTATCACTTAAGATTTCTATATCCTCTATATTTTTTAAGTATAATGATTATATATACTAAGGTAGCTGGTCAAAAAATGCAAGAGCTGATAAATATATGAGCCGTAAAAAATTTAAATGAAGATCAACACCGAGAAAAGCAGGATAATGGCAATTAACAATAAATAAACAACTCAATAATAAATTGCAAAAGACAAATATTAGAACAATTTACAATATATGAACATCTATGAAGTATAGTAACAAATGAGGGGAAAGTTGAACCAGAAATAGCAAATAGTTCAAGAAAAGTAACAGACACAATAGTGCAAGTTGCGCAAGACAATATTTGGGGAAAGAAAGAGATACAAAAAAATTAAGCTAAAAATATATAACATTGTCACTATACCAAAACGCGAAACTAAATGCAGTAGAAATGAAATTATTTCGGAAAATAACAGGAAATACAATATGAGACAGGGAAGGAAATGCATTCGTAAGATGAATAATAGAACCAGAACCAATAATACAGAAATCGCAAAAGGGAGTTAGAACGGCATGCACATACACTGAGAATGGTTGCAAATACATAATAGAAGTAGGAAAAAACAAAAGACAGAAGAGGAACAAACTATGAAAAATATGGATAAACAGAGTAAATGAAACAGCCAGTAAACGAAAAGGGGCGATAAGAGAAATTAGAGAACTAGCGAGTGGTAGAAGAAAATGAAAAGGTCGATTAGGAATGAGTGAGACTCAAATCCGTCGTCCTTAAAGACAGAAAGAAATATGAGAACAAAAAAAAGAGGAAGAAAATTTTAAATGTTGGTAACCTGTACGGACCCTCCAAGGGGAGTAGAGCTGCCTCGTTGGATTAATAATAGTAGGAATAACATGCTGAAAACATACAATGACCTAAATTCAAACTTTTTTTGTGAAAAAATTATAGAAATACAGTAAGTAACAAACGACTTCCGGGATTGCACCGTGTCATTATTGAGGTCGAAGAACTCAATGTTTCGCCCACTTTCGTAAGGGGCTTCATCAGGAGGAAAGGCAAAAGAGACGCTAACTCAACATGTAAACCACGCCAGAAGCAAAACTCTTTTGCAAGGGAAGGGATAGAAGAGCAAGGTAACTCAACGTGTAAACGAAAATTCTCACCTTTCTTCTTCCGATCGTCAGAAGAATTTCGCATCTGGCGTGGTTTACACGTTGAGTTACCGTGCTCTTCTATCCCTTCCCTTGCAAAAGAGTTTCGCTTCTGGGGTGGTTTACACGTTGAGTTACCGTGCTCTTTTGCTTTTCCTCCTCATAAAGCCCCTTACGAAAGTGGTTAAAACGTTGAGTTGTTCGACCTCAATAATGACACGGTCCAATCCCGGAAGTCCTTTGTTACTTAATGACAATGGCCGTGAAAGCCTCCGAAATTATAGAAGTACAAAATTAAGTTTAGTGTTTGAGGCGCCTGCTTAGCACTGATTAATATCTTTTTATATGCAATCCCTGCTTGAGATATTATAGTTCCCAAATATTTAATTCTTCACACGCCTTAGTCACTTATTGATTACTGTTTAAATCATTTGCTTGTCCTGCTGTCACTATAGTTCATTCCGATTTAAGATAGAGCAACATATTCAACCAAGTTACAAATATCACCTGAAACTAGATTACTAATGCAACTTAACAGACAATTTGGATCAGAGGGATATCGCCTTCTTGCTATCTTTATAAATTTCATAATCAATGTGCCATGTCTTTAATATATATTTGCTTTTAAGCCTCTTCGCAGATTTTGTCATTCTTTCTAGGGAGCGAATTTATTCTCATATGAGAAGCAGCAGAGTTCTTTGAGCTAAACATTTTACAAGCTTTGCAGCAACAGTGGTCGAATTTGACCTCATATAACCTCTATATTATGCATGCATACATCGTATAATCTACATTTTAATGAAATCATATTAGCAATCAACTTACTGTTGATATTTGTAACATGGGTTGCAGATGTTGCTCTATCTTGAGTCTGAATGAACTATAGGTACTTTGTTTTTCATAGTTTATCTCTAGTAAATATTTCTATAAACTTCTGCCAGTTTTATCAGCATGAAATCGATGTCAAACTCATCTCCGGCTGTCAGAAGTTGATCATCTGCAAATAATAGCCTGTTAATGCATTCTTGGTCTATTTCTATACCCATTTGTTGAAATGTCATTTTCCACCTCTTCAGGATATATGCTAGGAGTATTTTTAGCAAGGTTAGGGATAAGCTACATCCCTATCGGGGCTGTAATAATTAAATTTCCTTCATGCCTATACATTGCTTGTATTCAGTATTGTCTATTAGCTAGATAAAAGCTCCTACGTGTAAGATAACTGTGTTTACTCGCAACACATATACATAAAATGTAATAGAAAAAGGGTTAAGATAATTGTTTTTAAAACGCAAATAAAATAATCGTCTTTAAACCCAAAGAAAATAAATGTCTTTTAACAAAACTGCAATTTCAAAATCCCCTAAAGCCAGTACTTAGTTGAGTCCGGCCCTGTTTATCATTCACAAAACGCATTCTTATGCACTTGCAGAAGCTCGCAGTTGAACGACACGCTGACCCGCAAAAATTTTACTTAGAATTCGGCTCTGTACCTTTGAAAACGGCATGTCTCGATTGCATTATCCGCGCCTGGCTGGCATGATTCTGGAAACCCCCGATAGCGTAAAGACCTCTTAAGGGCAGCTGAGTTGGCTCGTTTCAAAATGGACGCTTCAAATGCGCCCTTAAATATAGCGCAATTGGTATACTCGAAAAATGCTTTTGCGGAATTTACAAACGCTGGTTCGCTGTACTTTAATACTGTTTTAGCAAACGTTGGTTGCCAGACTTTTTCAGGCCTCTTCGAATTAACTTGTATCCTTCTGGATGAATTCACGTATTATGAGTAGCAAACACGTGCAGCTCTCCGCAGAGGTTGCGTGCGACTGCCGTCGTCTTTGTCAAAGTTACAAGAGTTACAACTCTTTTCTTCCCGCGTACAGCATGTGTTTCTTGTTACACTCGCGCAACCAAAATTTACAAAACACTTCCTGCTCCGGCATTTCATGGAAATGAGGTGAGGAATCCAACTGGCCCACTACAAAGTCTCTTATTTCTTTGAAATTAGAGAATAAAATAACATTTGGAATGAATTAAAACTTGACGTTTAAGGTTCCCAACCGGTTAAAAGTTTCTTTCATAGTCAATACTGTTGATATCAGCAGCATATGTCAGACAGGTATTTGAAAAATTGATGTTCTGAGAAAACGATACTTAAATTTCCAATTTTAGTAACTTTTAATGTTTATTAAAGCCATTTAAAATTCGAAAAATAATTTGCGCTTTTGCTAAGCAATAAAATATTAACAATTTGAAAAATGCAATTAGAAAAAATCAGCCACATAATGTACATAAGTGACTTTGGCATAAATGCGACGATAGTGCTCCGTGGCGAATTTCTCTCTTAAAAAAGTGCTCCACAATTTAAAAAGTTTGGGAACCGCTGCCTTAGTAAAAGAATCGTTAGGATGAAAGTTCTATTTACATTTAGATAGTCTTCGAAAGCAATAGTTATATAACAAAAAACACAACCGCAACAGTATAAGAGAAAGTTTCCTTACAGCAAAATGTGCATACTCGGGCGTCCAAATAGCAGAGAAAGGACGGCCATCTCACTCAAAGGGTATTTCGCAACAACACGTTATTAAAATTCAGGCTGAGGTTTAGGGGTCTTTCGGATCATAACTAACTTTAAAGCGACAAGCATCTGGAGGGTGGAGGCGAGCCGGTCCATTTTTGAAAATTAATTTCGCTAATTCCCTCCCATTTTTTAGGGCCGAGGAAGGAGGTTAGCCTTGTTGAAGTGTATAGTGCGGTGAAACGCGCCGCCATCTCTCAATCCCCCGAGAAAGCCTAGGAATTAAGCAGATATCCACCAGGACAGTAAATCATGGTGCAGGGTGTACGGTTTCCTCGCCACCTTACCAGTCTGCACTGGTTATAGCATTTTCGCCCGATATGAGTTGGGGTTTATGAGGTGGGAATGATCAATTCGCTCTCACAAGATTGGAAATATTCCCTCACTTTGAATACACTGCTGTGTTATTATTTAACCTTTGGCGTGCATGAAAGGGGCTGCTTCTTTTTGTCGGCCGCAATCGCCAGGTCTCTTTGATTTTAAACACCGCCATTGCGAATTTCCCTATTATCCGTACGTCTGGGAAATTTGTGGGTTGCGATTAGATCTGCCGAAACGCCGAGGCTTCGTGGGGCGGAAGCGAGTCTTCACAAAGAAAGCAACAGAGTTTGAGACATATCGCTACATATGTAATGCTTCATCTATTCAGGGACGATAGGCGCAGGAGAGGCTCTTGAAATAAAATCCTTCCAGTATCAGGTTGTCAAGTCGTGATTTAGGCCTGCATTTATACGAGCTGTTTCTCTGCACTGCACCGTCTGATTTATGGTGGAGGTTACTTCAGCCCTAAGATCTACTCCGGCAATAATCTTAGATTTTTCAGCTCACGTAAGCGCGATTGCGGCTCCAAATTTTAATCCGGACCACTTAATTTGGGCGGATTGTTTTCCACGGTGCTTTTGCGCCTGTCGTTTTAGCGGATTTACTGACATGGCCAACTATTTATTTTTAATTATAATTTAACATGCCTACTGTTGCGTTAGCGGAAATGCATTTACAATTCATCGGGCTTTGTTATTCGATTATTCGGATACGCAGATTGTTCATGCCCCGTAATTGTAATTACAGAATTTTTAAATGCAGCGAAAACGCAGGTCGGTCGTTATCCATTGAAACTCATCAAACGTTGCTGCTACCAGGCCCCGACGTTGGTGTATATTTTATTTTATTTGCTGTAAAAGCGACGCCGTAGTAACAGAAACACTGATGTTAAAACAAAACTCAAATTTATATTTTAATACTCCATTGTTTTCCATTTTCTGGCTTATTTTGGTAATGGGGAGCAATTTGATGAATTCAGGATTTAATGGAGGCACATCCGAATGCAGCTATATTTTTATGTTTAGCACATCGTAGGATTTCTATCAATGCCGTTGAAAAAAGCTTTTGCGTTTTTTGAAGAAAATTCCTCCCAACATAGACTAAAAGAAAAAATATTCTTTAAGCTCTTTAAGGCATTTGCTCAGACTTCTACACCTTAAGTTTTAAAAAACAAAGTTAGTGAGTGAAAGGCTGCAGAATATTTTACCGAGTTAAATTGTCATACAAGCACCTTTGGTGGTCGTGACCCCCGTGAAAGGGCATTCTTCCTTATGAGTTAAGTTAGCCACCTGGACAACCCGCGGAAAAAGATGGCTTGAGGAAGTAGAAGTAACGATTAACAGATCTATTGAGTGACTTTCCTCAGATGGGTCAAAAAAAGCGAAACAAATTTTAAAATTTTCAGTGACAGGTGTTGAGTGTTTTATTGTGAAAAGCAAACATTTTCAGGTGAAAATCGTTTTATCAGCATGGTTATTAGTAGTTAAAGTCGATTTGTCCCTAAAAGTAGCTTCTCCCATTCTTCTGAACCTGAAGTACAATATAGTTCTTCCTTGCTTTTCGAAACGCGATGTCTTTTCCATGCTTGTCATCCATTGAGTTTAGCACTCGAAAACAATTTTCTTACTGTAGAACTGCATTTACACCTGTAGCTTGTGTCCATGAATAGGCTCCTATCGGCCAAACTTCTGCTTCGTAGGACTACGTCTTCTCTAGTTGTGTTATCTGTTGTGGACATCCACTTCGAGGATTGTTTTCTATTCTTTCAGTCTCACCATATTCGCTGATTATTCTGATTATAGAGGGCTAATTATAAGACTTCAGCAGCAACTTCCGTACCGGATTTTTCAGATTTACGAGCATCAAAGAAGCCCATGATGCGTACAACTTATGCACAACCATAACTGATAATTGTGTTGGTAATACTGATTAGACAACCCATTCATTACTTCAAAATGTTGTCAAGCTCGCTGAGAGAAGGATAAAGTCAGTACAAATTACCCGTAGAAAGTCTTTCTCAGCTTCCTGAAGTCCACTTCTGGACATAAGGCTCCCCATATCTTTTCGGCATTGACTGCAAATTTTAGCCTCTCCCAGAATTCGTGAGGCTGGTCTCATAGGTGTGGGATTTGGGGATTGCTCTCCTACCCACTGGGATACCATTCCATTTGTTTTACAGTTCGCCATAGTCTTGACATTTGAGGGTTTTTGGCCTAATCTTTCTCGCTGTCCAGACATGTTGGAAGATATAGCGTGTGGGATAGGAAGGATAAATGTCGGTTGTGGGTAGGTATGAAGGCAAAGTCGCTTCCTGAAATAGATCTATCCTCTGACAAGATCTCAGAGGAGTATCTACCTGCTACCCTTTTATACCTACTATTATTAATAAGTAGAACTACAATAATGTGTTTCTTATTAAAAAAAGGAAAGCGAAACCCAAATCTGAAAAAATGTATTAAATATATTTCTTAATATGACCTTATTCATTGGCGAACGTGGATTAAATTCATTGGAAAGACAATGGGTAGTTTTTTGGTAAGCTTGAAGTTATAAGTCATTATAACACTAACAAATCATTTGAGTGTTTTATCTAGAATTAAAAACGTTTGAAGGTCTTGAATGACTCGAGAACCCTTACGAAGTTTCAGAACATCGTGTATCGAAAGTAAACTGACGAGATGTTGTAATTTTCCAAGATCATCGATTTATTTCCTAGTCGCTAGGCTAACAACGCTCCAATTTTGTAAAGTTTTTTCGGTTTTTTTCATTTTCAAACACCTATTATTATTATTAATATAATACCTTTAGTTACTTATCGAGACATTTATTGATATCTATGATTGCATTAAAAATAAAATTCGATATTAAAAAATAGTTTCTGCAAAGTTTCAAATTTAGTGATCACCGAAGCGGCCCGAGCTTGCTCTCTACGGCCCTGAATGTTATTAGGTACATCACCTTAATCTCAGTATAGAAGGTTTTCTACAAATGAATAGAAATCGCAGTTAAATTCCACATTCAAAAGTTGAGTTTTTTTTGGAAACGGCATTGGCCGGTTAGGGAGCTCGGCCATGGTGCCACGGTACGGGATTCAATTCCCAGATCTGCCAACTGGCGGGCGGTCGCTCTAAAAATTAGGTACCAAAATCACATTTGTGGAAGTAGGGAAAGTAAGGCAGTCAATGAAGCCATACTGCTAACCACATCACCCAGTACGCCGTGAACGGTGTGCCAGATGACTGGATTTCCGAAAGAGATATTTCGATGGCCCTGACCCACCGTTTCTCAGGCCATATTCCTATGTATGGAATGACGCGCCCTAACTTTAATTTACGTTACCCAAAAGTTAATAGGTTGCTACGATATTTTGTATAAATCCAAGAAAATTCAATTATATTTAAATTTTTGCAAATTCATCTTGAGATGTTGCTTTTTCTGGCATTTGTATTATATGTTCAATCTAAGCATTCGCTAACTATGCAGAGAGTAAATAGTTAGTTATCTGCCAATACCATTCATTACTACGGAATTTTATTCGATAATTTCTATCCATAACTTCTGTACCACTAATGCAAGTATTGTAAAGTTGAATAGCGTTCGGAATTTGTATAGTAATGTTTCTTTTGAGCAGCAGAATACCGTTTTACAGGCTGTGTTGGACTAAGACCATATGAATTTGAAGCCAATTGTACTATTGTAGGTATTATCTTTTCATTGTATTATTATTATGTCTTCTTCAGATTTTATGTAAGACTCTATCAAACCTGAACTTTGCTTCTTCATCTTTTTTTTGTCTAATGTGCAATTATCAGTTCTATTTTCCTGATTGTGCCACTACATTCAAACTGTATGTGCAGTCATTTTTCTGAGAAGTGATAATCTAGTAAAATAGTTATCGATACAAAATTATAATAACGATTTAGAAAGTTATTTTTAGCCTTTCAGCAAAAGTTAAAACTACCAAGGCAGTAAGTTCAAATTAAGCCCTATTCATCATAGTTCATTTACCTTGATAAAGTTCGGTTCTTACCAAATAACCGTTTGAAGCACTTCAAGTCTAAAATATTATTATTATTATTAACATCACGGATAAACGGCAAAGTCCATTGTTATTACTACACCTAGATCTTTTTCATAAAGCATTGAAGATATAACACTGTTGTTAAGAACACAACCGCTGTTAGGATTACTGGAACTCATATGCAACACAGTGCATTTATTTTCGTTCATTGGTAAACACAATTCTTCGCACCAGTTCTGCACTAGTAATATGTCCACTCGCAAATTACCCACGTTGGTTATAGGGTTGGCAAAACATTTGGTGTCGTCGACAAACAAAGACACGTTTGTTTTAAACTTCATTGCTAGATCGGAAATAAATGGTAAAGGTTCCAAGACAGAACCTTGGTAGACTCCACTTTTGACAGAAACGTTTCCTAATAATTTACTATCTACACTAACACTGCTCGTATGGTTAGATAAAAAGTAATCAATCCATGCTAGATGATTTCCTCTACTTCCGAAGTTTTCGTGCTTCTGGATAAGTCTTAGATGAGACACATTATCAAAGACTCTTTTAAAGTCCAGATAGATAACGCCAATTGGTTCATTGCGATCGATTGCTTTCGTCCACTCATCATCACAGCAAAGTAAGTTAGTCAAGACTGCTGTTCAGTGTTGAGAACATTGTTCTCAAGGAAAAAGGTGTTCAATCCGTTCGCTAAAATTATCTCCATACTGTTACATATTAACGATGTCAGAGACCTTATTTCTAAATCGGAAAAACGATAGCTTATTTTCATGCAGTAGGAACTTTTCTCTCTTCCAGAGGTTTCTACATTATCCTCTTTATATGTTTAACTAAAGACGTCGTCCAGTTCTTAAATAATTTTGGGTGCAACTCATCCATTAAAACCGTATCTTGTTGGTTTACCTTTTATTGGCCGTTTGCAGCTGTCGTGACTATAGTATGGAGTCATCTAAATCAACGTTCTCCACTATTGGAATGCATTTGATAAAATTTTCATTCAGCAGTATAATATTTTACTTTTCCAAATTTATCATTAACCGGCATTCCAGTATCATTATAACAATAATCTGTTTTTAGAATTTCTATAAATATATTGCAAGACATAGCTTTTGCAATAGCTTGATTTCGGAGGTTTACCTCTAAATTCTAATAAATATCGCGTCGAGGTGTGCGGCTGTACTCAGAAAATTGCAAAACCAAATGGCACTGTCAAATTGACTATTCGCATTTTGTTGTTTTAAGTACAGAATGCTTTGTTCTTTGATGTCCTGTAGAAAAGTAGTATTCCAGAACGCCGCTATCTTACCAATTTGCACTGAACCCATCGTTGACGTTTTAGTTGAGATATTTCCCCTTTTCCACTGCTCACATTTGTTCGATGAACTCCTTACTACTTTTTATTTTCCAACTCTACTGGTTCATCACTATTATCTTCTGTTCTACATTGTACTCTACATTTTTTGTCTTTTTCGGTACTATGTCTGTATTTAAGGTAATTTTGTGTTTTCACTTCCATTATTAGATTCTTTTTAACCTACATAATTCTTTTCATCACTTTGCATTTACTATTTTCATAAGCTGGACTTTTAAGGATGCCTAAGATATTGCCAGATATTTTGATTCACGTAACATTCCACGGTAGCAAAAACACAAATAAGAAGTTAGAATGATATTTTGCAAAAATCTCAAATTTTAAGCCTGTGAAATATAGGAAATAATTAGCAAAACTATTTAACAATAACAATATCTATAGTATGAGCAAAACTGAAGTTCATCAACGATGACGAAATTTTGAAGTCATATGTATTCTAACATCAGAAAATTATACCTAATCTTTGTTACTGACATTTTATAGACAGTGGTTGGCAGTGGCTCTTATCGTAACGTGATCATAACCGTAATCAAGACTTCCCTTAATAAACGCAATGGAAATATTTCTAAAACCTGCAGAGAACGAGAAAAAGAAAATCATAATTTCGCTTTGTAACGAAGGTTAAATGACAGCTTCATATTGGCTTATATTATAATACACATGACTTCAAAATTCCAAAGGCACCTTTGATGAATTTTCTTTAGCTCATACGATATAACAGCGATAATAAGCAAAAAATGAAAAATGTTATCTTAGTATTTGATACTTTCACTAAATAGTACGAAACAGTCGAATTCAAACGCCATCTAGTAAGAAAATGCTAAATTTAGCATAACTGCAATTTTGGAATATGGCCAAGAATGGATTAAGGTGGTCATGTAATCATCCCACCTCTCCCAATTCAACAACTAAAAACTTATTATTTAAGTATTGTACCATTAAACCAAAATATAGAGGTACCTAAGTATTTCAGATTCATAAACATTTTTTGATCGAGATCTTCCATCAGACTGTATAGTTCGCAGTTAACAAAATTTTCAATAGATTTCATAAACGTTTGTAAGGAAGCTACAGTTATACAGTATGATCGAAAACTTTTAACCTCTAGAGGGCTGTGGATTTTCTTTAAATTTAATGAGTAAAGGTACTTAGTAATATAACCTACACAATTTAGACAGAATCACTTAACTTTGACAGAATGTTTAATACTGAATACAAAGTGGTCCTGTGTATGGAAAATGGAGGAATTCACTTTGAACATCTGTAGTTGTATTTTATATTATCATTTTTATGTATTCAACAAAAATGTGTGTATTTCTTAAAATGACATTACTGATATAACCTTAAATTGACAGATATATAAAATGCTAATGCGACTTTTACTACCACGACTACCAACATAAAATTTTAACAAAACAATTCCACAGCCCTCTAGAGAATAAAAATGTTCGATCATACGGTATGAGTATTGTAATGATTAAACGTCTATTTAAAATGGCTTAACGGAATATATCTACGCAAACCTCACTTTTTAAAAGTTGGTTTACATTTTCAGGTTGAATATGATAAATGGTATATTAAAAGATATCTTCTTACCCCACATGTAATTAATTGGTTTTCCCATGGACTCAAGCTCAGTTAAGTTATGCGTGACTTTTAATTACACTGCGTGATACACTTTTTTATTTGCTTTTCTATATTCAGGAATACAATTTAATAACTTAATGCGCCAATCATTCAACTGGAGCTTTGTTTTTCGTCGCCCAGAACGTTCTCTAAACGTTTTTAGCACTTTTTAATAAATAAAACAAATTATGCACTTTTTATACTATTTAATTGAATTAAAACAAAATCTAATGTAAATGAACAAGACATATCTAGAGACAGGAACTATGTGATGTTAATGGTAGCAAGGATGATACTGCAGTAAGAGCGTCTAATCCTCTCAACGCTGATCTTAGTAGGGAATGCGCACTATACCATAGGACGAACGTGAAATTAAAAAAATGAAAAACAGTACTTAGCAACAATATTTCGTAGTAATAACAGCTGTAAAATCGTAATGAGGGAGGTTCAAAATGCGGAAGTGATTATTATCTGTTGTTATAAAAGGTGTATGTTCCCTACCATATACATGTATTCACTGTCGAAAGTAAGAATCTAAATAGAAATAAAAATATTACAACCGTAAATAAAGAGAAATAGCAAAGCCTATTTTTACCAAGACTTGACGAAATGGAGAGAACAACGAAAGATGTATAGCAACAAATAAAAGAATGCATTAAAGGCAAGAAGCTCTTCGAACTTATAATTCTCAGCGGTGGTAGGATGAAGAAATGGAGCAGCAAAAGCAGTTACACTTAAATATCCACTAAATAAAAGTGACGAAAACGAAGAAGAATGGGAAAAAAGATAAAACAGGAAGTTCTTTCAAAGAAAAACACATTATGGAAAAAACAATGTGAATATGTTGACCGATTTATTGGAGGAGGAAATATCTCAGACGCCTGAAGAACTATAACATCATTTTGAACTAACAGAAGTACCACCCAGAAATAATGGATATACCGTTTCCAGGACCTACTACAAGAACGAAGGCTATCGTTTGATCAAAGGCATTATGAACTTAATGAACAGTTTGTTACGTGTTAAAAGCCTATTGTACTAATATTAGTAGTTTACGTTATATATGGCAGTGAATAGACGATCAAGTGGGAAAAACGCAGTCGAAGCATATGAAAATTAATATCTTGTTTGCAAGGGTTTTTAGAAAAGAAAAAAGGGTAAAAAATAAAAACAGGTTTTGTTATATTAAATTGGTGACAGAATTTAGTTGTGTATAAACGGTTTTTCGTGGTAAAAATGTGGTGAACTCGGGATGTCTCGTTCTTCGGTGATAGTATGTGGATACTAACAAAGCGTGCTTGAGGCAGATTTTGAGAGCGGGTACCACTTTCCAACTGACTGAGCTCCAGGTCATATCGACTGATTTAGGAACCACGGAAAGCGTTGCATAGTTTTTTGCCTGTTAAGTACAGGGAATGTATAGTTGTTTTTGCATCAACCTGATTCTATTTTCGTAATTCAATATTATATAGCAACAAGTCTGGGGCGACGTAAATACATTAGGTTGAACATCTCTTCTTAAGAATTTCATTACGGAGATCTTGCGATTGCTTGCGGTCAAATGACAACTGGTGTTTAGCGGCTGTCAGAGTGACAGTTGGGAGAGCGGATCGATCTCTTGAGCGGTGTTGCAGGTTGATTGGGTTCCTGAGGGGCTGGTCGTCGATGCCACAAGCGTAACAAATTACCAGATAAGTAAAATAAAGATAATCTTGTGATATTTCGCATATTCTCTAAAATAAGAACAGTTTATAACCCCTTAGTAATATTGACGTAAACTTAAGTAGGGGTACCGCGTGTTATGATACTATTGCTTAGATAGATAATTGTTCCCATAAATACAAATAGAATAGACTGACCAAAACGAAGATTGCCAATAAATCTATATAAGGAATTGCTTCTTTCATTTAAACTTTTAAAGTTTCAAGGGTTGTATTGTGCTGCATATATAGCGAAGTATATAAATTTTCTTCTACTTATATCAGTGTTCTTGAGAGTAATTAAATATGTTGGCGCTCAAATAATTTATACATCTCATTAATAAAGGATACATGACGTCTTGCATTTTTATTTTAAACATTTTGAACAGTTTGCAGAAAGGTTTCGTGCAACCAGTGTTTATTTATAATTTTGTTATTAAAAGTTGTCTCATTCATATTATTTCTAAAGCATTTTAGTTCTTTTAGATATTTATTTGAAGATTATGACTGTTTATAATTCAGTTTCGTATTTTTATAAATAGAATTTCCTTTTATTTTTGAAACATCACTAGCATTAAATTTCAACATTTTATTTTAAGTGACATGAAAATCTGTTACGAGCAGTTAATAAAGCATATCCTCAAAAACACTGCAAACATGTGCTTTCAATAAGTTTTCTCATTAATGAAGATGTATGGTCATGCTACTACTAGCAAACTTATTAATTGTCAGTGTCCATTAAATAGTTGTACGCAACTGGGGTTTCTCATGATTTGTAGTTTTCAGATGATGTAGTTTTAGGGGTTTGAAATATTTACCTCTCAAGCATTGCGTAGGTTTGCTGACTACTAACTTGATTATCACTCAATTAAAACAATTTTAAACAAAGTAACTATTTACTAACATATAACATAAAGCCAAGACCTTAACATAACTTAAAATATCAACTATAACAACTCTTTATTTTATAATAAATAGTGACAACGGTATCCTGTAGGGAAAGTTGAATAACTCAATTTCTATTTGAGAGAAACAAGAAATTATTCCCCGATGCAACATTTCATATTGCCTTAAAAATATATTCAAATTTAATTTCATTTTTCGATAGAAACAGTGTAGTCTACCTCTAGGTGGAAGATATGTATAATATAGTATTACTATTTACTATGTTTCCACTTTGGTGTGTTTGGAGCTGCAGTGCTTTAATATTGGAATTTATCAAAATTGCAGTTAGAAGGATACATAAAAAAGAGGGAGAAGAATGTACAAATAATGACTAAGTGATAAACCACATTTCCCTCAGTAAAAAGATTAGTCAGCATTTAGAACTGTTACTTAATTTTTTGTCAAGTCACCTAAGAACTCTAAATTATATTTCAATTTTTCTGTAGGATTTGCAGCAGTTAGGTACATTTCAGGAATCATCGGACGTTTCTAATATTCTATTAATAATATTATTGTATTGCGTCAACAAGGTGAATTTTCATATATGTCTGGCTCTATTTGACTAAACCTTTGGTTCCTAAACCTCAGAAATATGGGCATTCGTGTTAGTAGTATAAATCTAAGAAATATATTTTTCAATAACTAACAACAAATAAAAAGCTGCATAAAATACTATTGATTGTCAAGTTCCTGATTTATCTAATTGGAGACATACATTTTAAATAACAATATTTGTTTCATCATAATCATGATATAGATTGACAGTCTTCATACAAAAAAAGCCCGTTGGCTATAGATTTACATCTGATTTAAATTCTGCATTTCAAAGTCAGTAGATTTCACTAGCGAGGTTGAAAATATGTACGAGTAGTGAAAAGTGTAAATGTATAAACCATACCTAGTTGATAATTAAACTTAAACTTACAACTACAAGTAGTCAGTAAGAAGCCAAATAGGGCAGTTGGTAGAGTGGTAGGCACAGTTGGTCACCAAATTAACTGTGCTCTACTCGGAACCACAAACCTAATATATAGAGTAACAAGCTCAACACATCACCAAGGCACACGTAACACGATGGTTGCCAGGCAAGCTCAAAAGGCGCGCTCCCGCTTTGTAACCCGAAGCCGCGGCAAGTTGAGCATTGCACCGCTAGATACTAGCGTAGAAAGCACCAGCTTCTACACCGGTAGGTGGAAGAGGTTACAGGTAATACATAGGATACTAAGAAACTGCTAGACTAGGGTTAGAGTGACTCCACGAAATTTTGTATATGTACAATTGTTAGACATAGCAGTTTTGTAATATAAGCAAATAACATAATTAGCATATGAGACACTTAACGCCCCGTTTATACTGGTAAATAAGTTGAATTATTATTATTATTATTTTACATAACTAACTATACATAATAATTCTATGGCGATGATGTCATTTATATGATAAATTGTTTTTAAGAGAAAACAGGTAAATTATTCATCTTCGTCATCGGTGACATAATTATCTTGGGGCATTATCCTCTCAGTATGTTTTCTAGCCTAAATGATAGTGGGCGGTTCCTTCGCAACTAGTGATATTGGCAAAAGGTTTGTAGTCTTTTTTATGTATCCTTCGACAGTTGACACTCCCAGCTCCTAGTGAAGCTGCATGTTATTCATGTATCACGGTGCGTTAACTACCATCGTCAGAATTTTATTTTGAAGCTTCAGTATTTTTGAGATGATACTTAAGACAATGCTCTCGTATAAGGCCAAGGGTCTAATTAAGAATTTGTACATTCGGAGTGAGCAGTGGGTTTTGAGTGAGGCTTTTTCGTTCATGAGTGGATATAACTGTCTTCATCTGACGTAGGATTGGTTGAGTTTGTAGTTAACATGGTATTTCCAGCTTATTCGCGTATCGAGGTAGACTGCAAGGTACGGCTTAGTTGTTCGGATTCCAATGTACGGATTGATTATTAATCTCAATGTTCGAAGGATTTTCAATTCTTCTAAGTGAAAAAAATATGCTCCACATTTATTTTGGTTTATGATCATATTCCATTTAGAAAACCATGCAGAAATGTTGTTGGTAGTCAACTGCAGTCGAGTGATTGATTCATTTAGGTCCTGGCTTTGTGTAATGATTGAAATGTCGTCGGCAACATTGCTCAGTCTGCGTGGGTTACCGGGATATCGTGTATAAACATAATGTAAAGTATATGTTCTAAACACTTCCTTGGGTACACCAGCCCCTATCAGTTTTTCACTGGAAATCACTGCGTTTATTCGTACAGAATATGTTCTATTGCCTAAAAACGAAAATATAATTGCTTTTATGTAATTTAGGATGTTTAGCTGTCGAAATTTGTATTTAAAGCCTTCTAACCACAGTTTGTCAAACGCCTGTTTTATATCGATTGTGTACTCTTTGTTTTCGAAACCGTTTTCTATAGTTTCGCCAATGCGTTGTAATTGGTGGCACGTTAAGTAACAGCACCCGAAGCCAAATTGGAAAGGAGGGAGATTATTTAAGTTTTGTATATATTTATTGACCTTAAAGAGATTATCTTTTCCAGCAGCTTCGACATTTTATTTAATAATCTAATTGGCGATACCTTTTTTATCTTTCCCAGATTTGGCTGATACTACAGCGCGTTTTCATGCTGTTGGAAAGTATCCTACTCTGAAACAAGCACTAAATAACGTAGATGTATGCCAATGTTTTTTTTTGGTTGAATGTTTAAGAATTTCATTGTTAAATAGATCATCTCCTGAATCATTTTTTTCCGTAGGTTGTTGATGATGTTTTTGAGTTCAGTGGGGGATGTAGGTTCAATCGGCTCAGTTATAACTGGTAAATGTGACTTAATGCAGTTTACGATTGTGGCGGAAAAATATGGTTTTTAATTTTTGGGATCAAGACCTTTTCCAGGTAGTTGGGAAAAATGTCTGCCTTTCCAGAGTCTGAGCAGTACATAGCATTATCTACAGCAATTGGTGGTTTGTGATGATGTTGTTTAGTGCGTCTTCTGGTGGCCTTCCACACTCCCGGGTCGCCAGGTTCTAGATCTTCAATATACCTCTGGTAGTTATTGATTCTATAGCAGTCTAGTTCAAGTAAAAACTCTGTGAGATACATTGTTTAATTCGTTTTTCGTTCCTGGGTCTCCTATTCGTTGCCATCGCCTGCGAAGGTTACTCTTTTCTTTAACGAGTTCTATTATGTAGGTTGGTGGTATGTGTGTAGTTTTGACTTTTCTTCTGTTAGAGGTGGATATTGCTAGTTTAACGCTATTTTTTTCTATTTTGCGTTTAGAATAACTCCATTCTAGCACCCAAATAACGTCATTTGAGTGTTAGAATAAGTAGCTATAAAATGACGTCATTTGGGTGCTATAATGGAGTTATTCTAAAGGCAAAATAGAAAACATTTTTATTTTTTAATTTATAAAATGCGGCAAAATAGTATAAAACGCTCGTTGCAGAAGGTCCTTCAAGCACTCATTTGTTCCTCAACTCGCCGCTATGCGGCTCGTTTCAGAACTTCAAACTCGTGATTGAATAGATGCCTTCTGTAACTTGTATTTTAATATACTATTTAATGCAAGAAGTGTATTCTAAAACGGTTTGGTCTATGACCTTGGGAATTTCTATATTTGCATGATGTTTTATATTGTCGTCACTGATATTCCTGAAGCTTTCCCAGTTTACAAATCCATTTATTAGCTTAGGGATTGGCGGTTTTACGTAACGTGGTCCGAATCTGGCTCTGCTATGACTGTTTGATGTATGTTATTGGTTTAGACTTTGTGTAGAATAATGTCGAGGATATCCGGTTGATGATCGTTGCAGTAAGGGTAGTATGTATGCTCTTGAGGGGTTAAGATTTGAAAGTTGTAGACCATAGAATAATGATCGAACTTGAGCCCTTTTGGGTTAGAAGTACGAGAAGCATGTTTGCAATTCAAATCACCAACTAATAATGGTTCATTTCTGTTGAATATGGTTCGACGATCTTCTTCCAGAAGTTTTTATTAGCATTAATTGATGTCGTTTCAATACGAGAGGATCTATTATAAACGGGTGATGTGCTAACAGACGTTTTACTAGAATAACAACAGCCCCCCCCCCATGAAGCTACTCTAGCGTCTCTAGACTTCAGAATATCATCTTCGCTTAGGTGGGTTTCTGAGATGCAGGCTATATCAACAGCATATCTTGCTAAGAAGGCAATTAGTATGGATAGTTGGTGTATAATTTCGTTAGCATTCCAATTCAACAATGTTATCTTTTGCAGAAGTTTGTTAAGTTTATGGGACATTGATAATGATTGGATTTTATTCAGTCAAGAATGATTTTTGTTATGCTGTCCAATATGGACGAATCGGTTTGGTTTTCGATTTGTTGGGTTTGAGGAGTGTTCATAGTTGGTTTTGAATAGTTTTTTACTCTATTGCATATGACTGATGTAGGTTTATTGGGGTTGGGATGATGTGTGTGGTAGGTAGATTAGCGGTCGTAGCTATATATCGGTTACTATGAATTTGAGATCTTTCTTTGTTTTCAATATATGTTACATAACTACTGCAGCTATGAAAATTAGCTGGGTGATGTTCGTTGCAGTTGGCGCATATAAGGGGATCATTTGGTCTTCTTGTGCAGTCGCTAATAAGATGATTGCCCGGGCCCTTTACACATCGTAGGTTAAAGGGGTAGTAATTTGGCGCATGACCAAAGTTCTGACATCTGTGGCATTGTTGGACTGTGATCTTTTTCGGCTTTCTAATTTTACAATTGTAAAAATGTCTTTGGCGTTTTCATTAGATGTTAAGTCTACTGCACAGATTGGTAGTGGCTTTTTGTCCTAATTAATTAGTCGGGTTATTTTTATAATTGGAAAGCCATTTAATTGATTTTGAATTTCTTCTGTTGATAATGACAATGGTACATTTTTTATGACTGCAGATAGTGGCTTGTCATTTGGGTTTTGGAATGTGTGATATTTGAAGTTGTTAATTGTGTAAAATTTGGTGATACTTTTGTAATCGTCTTCGTTAGTTATATTAATTCGTAATATATTCGAGTTGTAAGAAGTGATAAAACTGCCTGTAACTAGTTTACTAATGCTTCTACTACAGCTTTGTACTTAATTTTCCTGGAGAAATATGGGTGGTAGCTTTAACTTTCGAGGGTATGTTGTCTGAAATGTTGATTGTAATAAACTATTATTTAATATGTTATCGTTGACTTGGTTTACGAGTTCAGTTGGGAGATAATTTTTATTTTTTAGTAATAAGAACAAGTCTTCGGGGTTTATGATATATCTTTTTAACACTTCATTGATAAGTGGTGGTGGAGTTTGGTCTGATTTGCGCTTACCACCGCTGTTTCCAGTGCCTGATGGACTTATGTTATTTACTATAACCTGTTGGGTGGTGTTTACTAAGTTGTCTTCTGCATCTATTACCATCGCGGTTTTAGTTGTAGATTAGAGTTAAAAGACATGTTGTTTCTGTAGCGGGTGGTGATTAGAACAGGTGGCAACAGCCAGCAGAGCCGGACTTCGGGTTTAAGAATTTATGCCCTCGTAGGTGAAGACACGTAAATAATATAAAAACAAGCATTGCCACTGTAATTGCTACAAGGAATGTAGCAAGTGTGTAAGATTCGATAAAATTATACCACTAAATTACCGCAGCAAATGATTTCTTTGCAATTAAAAGGATTTCATTAAATATAGAACATCTAGTTGTTGAAAAAATGGAGAAAATTGGAACTTACAAATCATTCATTGGTGTAACCTGAATAAGATCCACTTCCTAACCTGCGTTGGTACTTATAATGCATGACTGCTGCAGTTTAAAAGCTATCTTGTGGAGAATAATAGTTCTTTGCAAAATACGCAACGTGTATACTGTAAAATTGTTTCTCAAATAGGTAAATTTTCAAGTGTAATGATTGAGTGTGAATCTGTACTTTTGAGCATTAAATCGACAGTTTGAGAACTTAATTTTTACATGAAATTTCCTTTTTCGAGTTTAAATTTTAAGGAAAAATGTAAGATTAAAACGAGCAAATTTACACTTCAAACTGGCAGATTGTCAAACAGAACGATTAGTGTAATTATATCTTTAACTGACGAATTGACGGTTCAAAACGTTACGTTTGACAGTTAATCAGCTTTACTTTTTTATGGAATCGCTGCTGCCGAATACAGCTTTTATTAAAAAGAATATAGATTGAAATAATAAAGCACCCAATTGGTAAATTTTCAAGTGAAATATTTTAAATGATGAATCGATAGTTTAAATTAAAGCGTCCTTTTTTATGTAGAATCGGTTGTGTGAAATACAGTTCTTAGTGCAAAATCGGTAGTAGAAGCGAAGCGCAAGTATAAAATTGTATTCTAAATAGACACATTTCCCGCATGAAATTGATGTTTCAAAGCACAAATAGTAGAAAATTTAAGATTAATAAGTGTAAATATACACGTGTAATTGGCAAATCTCCAGGAATAATTTGAAAAGTGTAAATTTCGGCTTTAAGTGACACATTGCCAGTTTAAAACTTTAACATTTTACGTAGAACGTGTAAATTGCTAGTTTTAAATGGGAAATCGATAGTTGCAGCTTTACTTTTTCTATTAATCACTTGTGTGAAATACAGTTTCTATTGTAAAATCTACCAACTGAAGTGATCACGGTATCAGTTTATCTAATCTACTAATTTAACTAACCATAGTTTGAATCGTCTGTATGAAGCATGATAAAGTGTCAGTTTTGTACTTCCAATGCAAAATTTTTAAGTGAAAATCTGTAGCCTTAAGAGGCGAGCCAAGGCTTTAATGTTTACATTTCTTTGAGCAAAATTAGCTGTATGAAATGCACTTCTATTGCATAATCTAAAGAGGAAAACGCTTGACATGCAAATCTCTACTTCAAATTTTTCAAGTTGGTCGTTTAAAATGCACATCTTAGCGTTGACCGAACAATCGACGGTTTAAACAGCTATAATTCTTTGCATGAAATTGCCTATAGGAAATACAGTTTATACTGCAAAATTTAAAGATAAGAATGTACTAAAGTGTAAATCTATCCTTAAATTTAGGGAATTTTTCACTTAAAAACGTATACAACTACAAACTCATGCAAGCATGCAACAGTTTGAACGGTTTTTCTATGGCCCTGCTCATAGGCATGATTTCTGTTACTCGATTTTTTCAAAATTGAGCATTTCTCGTGTAAACTTATAATCTAAAATGGTCCTGAAGTTGGCTAAATATAAGCTTCAGATTCAGGTAACCGAAAAACTGTTTCAATCGTTACACTGCTTTATACAAAATTACATCGTTCTGTTATAAACTCTAAACATTAAAAACCTTAAAGTATAACTATATACTTACTACAAACAGAAGAATTACAAATTGGACGTTTACAGTGTGATTCTAGAATTTTGATTCACCGGTCGACAGTTTAAAACTAAAACTTTACTTTTTGCCATCAAACATCAAACTGGCACATTTTCAAGTAGACTCTAAATTGTAAATTACAATTTTAAGTGGAGAACTGTCGGTTTAAAGCTCTACATCTTTTATGTAGAACGTGTAAATGAACAGTTTCAGGTATTGATAGTTTAAAGCTTTACTTTTTATACAGATTGAAACGATAAAACTGTAGTTGCATATTTCAATCTGTCAAATCGGTAAGTTGAAAAAGTTTAAATCTGCAGTTTTAAATCGCCAATCACGGTTTTTAATCTTTAACCTTTGGTAAGGAATGATATGCATGAAACATAATTACTGTTGCAAAATCTAAAGCCTAAAATGTTCAAATTTATAGATTTACGCGACGAATCGAGGCTTAAACGTAACTCAAACAGAGCATGCACATGCAAGTCTACATTTTTCAATGGTCAAAGTATAGTTCGTCGCTATAATTACCTGAAAGTACAGTTTCTATTATAGAAGATGAAAACGTGAAAATGTATATTCGTAACCAGCGAATTTTCTAGTAGAATGCTTAAAGTGTATATGTACAATTTTAAGTAGGGAATTCACATACATTTTGTACAAAATAAGCTGTGTGAAAATCAGTATTCTATTACAAAATCCCAACATCGAACGACTTAAGTTGTAAATTCCGAAGCCAAGAAAAGTAAATTTACAGTTTTAGGAGACGCAGTAACGATTTGAAAATTGCGGCCATCTTATTTAGAATGGAGAAATTAAGGCGCTAGAGCGTAAATTATCACTTTTAAACTGCAGAATTACTAATCCATGAAAGGTAAATCTATATTTTCAAATAACGCAACAGCGGTTTGAACCACCACCCTTTTTATTGGTAATCACTTGCTTGTAAATAATATACTTTCTGTTCCAAAATCAAAAACTGAAAGCGCTAAAATGCAATTTTATAATTTTAAACTACCCAACTGTAAATCTAAAGAAAGTAAATCTGAATATTCAATTGCCGCAGTAACGTTTTAAAGCTTGATACCTTGGCATCGCTTGTGTTTAAATAATATAATTCATATTGCAAAATCTTGAGATCACAACCCCAGTGTAAATTTATTCTGTAGTATTCTGAATAGAAGAACGGTAAATCTACAGTTTCAAGTGACGCAGTAAGAGCTTGAACCTAGACACCTTTTATATGGAATCACTTCTGCACAAATACTGTAACTTCTGTTGGAAAATCGAAAAATTAAGCCGCTCAAGTGTAAATCTCTACTTTTAAACTGCAGAATTTCTAATCGATAAAAGATAAATCTACATTTTCAAGTAACGCAACAACGGTTTTAGTCGCTACCCTTTTTATTGCTAATCAATTGCGTGTAAATAATATAATTTCCGTTAGAAGGTCTAAAAATTAAAGGTCTCAAATACAATTTTATACTTTTAATCTACGTCATTATAATTCAAAGAAAATCGAATCTACAGTTTTAAGTAAGGCAGTAACTGTTTAAACCTGAAAACCGTTTTCTATGAAATTGCTTGTGTGTAAGTAATATAATTTATTTTGGCAAATCTATAAATTACAGCGCTAAAGTCTAAATTGATACCTTTAAATTGTAGGATTCAGCATACAAGAAAGGTAAATCTACAGTTTCAATAAACGCAGTAACGGTTTAAACTTTGGTAGCTTTTTAGTTGGAATCGCTTGTGTGTAAATAATATATTTCATATTGCAAAATCCAGAAATTGCAGCCCTAAAATTTAACTTTATACTTTGAAATTGTAGGATTGTGAATAGAAGGAAGGTAAATCTACAGTTTCAAGTTACGCAGTAAAGGTTTGATCCTTGACATCTTTTTATTGGAATCACTACTGCCCAAATGTAATTTCTGTTGCAAAATCGGGAAATTAAGTAGGTAAAATGCAATTTTATAACTTTCAACTACCTAATTTTGAATCTCAAAAAAAAACTAAATCTAAAATTTCAATTAACGCAGTAACGTTTTAAAGTGTTAAACTTTCGTAGATTTTTAGTTGGAATCGCTTGTGTGTAAATAATATCATTCACATTAGAAAATCTATAAAATACAGCGCTAAAGTGTAAATGTATACTTTTAGATTTTAGGATTCTGAATAGAAGGAAGGTAAATCTACAGTTTCAAGTGACGCAGTGGAGGCTTGAACTTTGGCGCCTTTTTATTTGGAATCACCTTTGCTCAAATAATATAATTTCTATTGCAAAATCGAGAAATTAAGGCGCAAAAGCACACATTTCTACTTTAAACTGCAGAATTCCTAATCGAAGAAAGATAAATCTACATTTTCAAGTAGCGCAGTAAGGCTTGAACCTTGACACATTTTATATGGAATCACTTCTGCACACTAATGTAACTTCTGTTGGAAAATCAAGAAATTAAGGCGCTCAAGTGTAAATCTCTACTTTTAAACTGCAGAATTTCTAGTTGATAAAAGGTAAATCTACACTTTCAAGTAACGCAACAACGGTTTAAGTCGCTACCCTTTTTATTGCTAATCGGTTGCGTGTACATAATATAATTTCCGTTAGAAGGTCTAAAAATTAAAGCGTTCAAATACAATTTTATACTTTTAATCTACGTAATTATAATTCAAAGAAAATCGAATCTACAATTTTAAGTAAGGCAGTAACGGTTTAAACCTGAAAACCGTTTTATATGAAATTGCTTGTGTGTAAGTAATATAATTTATGTTGGAAAAAATATAAATTACAGCGCTAAAGTATAAATTTAACTTTTAAACTGTAGGAAAATAGTAAATCTACAGTTTCAAGTGACGCAGTGAGAGCTTGAACCTAGACACCTTTTATATGGAATCACTTCTGCACAAATACTGTAACTTCTGTTGGAAAATTGAAAAATTAAGACGCTCAAGTGTAAATCTCTACTTTTAAACTGCAGAATTTCTAATCGATAAAAGATCAATCTACATTTTCAAGTAACGCAACAACGGTTTAAGTCGCTACCCTTTTTATTGCTAATCAATTGCGTGTAAATAATATAATTTCCGTTACAAGGTCTAAAAATGAAAGCGCTCAAATGCAATTATATTCTTTTAATCTACGTAATTGCAATTATAAGAAAATCTAATCTGCAGTAACGGTTTATATTTTGAAACCTTTTTATTTGGAGTCACTTGTGTGTAAGTAATATAATTTATGTTGGAAAATCTATAAATTATAGCGCTAAAGAGTAAATTTATTATTTTACATTGTACGATTCTAAATAGAAATAAGCTAAATCTACAGTTTCAAGTGACGAAGTCAGGAACCTTGGCGCATTTTTATTTGAAATCGCTTTCTATTACAATATCTAAAAATTAAGGCTCTAAAATGCAATTTCATACTTTTAAACTACGTAATTGCGAATCTAAGAGTATTAATTATATTGTTACGGCAAGGCAGCAACGGTTTTAACCTTGAAACCTTCTTATTTGAAATCGGTTGTGCGTAACTCATATAATTTATGTTGGAAAATCTATAAAATACAGCGGTCAAGTGGAAAATTTATACGTTTAAACTGTAGGATTCTGAATACAAGCAAGGTAAATATACAGTTTCAAATGACGCAGTAAAGGCTTGAACCCTTACAACTTTTTATTTGGAATCACTTCTACGCACATAACATAATATCTCTTGGAAAATCCAGAAATTAAAGCGTTAAAGTGTAAATTTATACTTTTAAAATTCAGAATTCCTAAAAGATGAACGGTAAATCTACATTTACAGGTAACGCAGTAACGGTTTAAACCGCCGCACTGTTTATTGGTAATTACTTACATGTAAAAAATATAATTTCTATTACAAAATCTAAAAATGAAGGCGCTAAAATGCAATTTCATACTTTTAAACTACGTAATTACGAATCTAGGAGAATTAATTCTATATTTAAGGTAACGCAGTAACGGTTTGAACCTTGAAACTTTCTTATTTTAAATCGCTTGTGCGTAAGTACGTAATATAGTTTATGTTGGAAAATCTATAAAATACAGTGCTAAAGTGTAAATTTATACGTTTAAACTGTAGGGTTCTGAATACAAGCCAGGTAAATATACAGTTTCAAGTGACGCAGTAAAGGCTTGGACCTTGACAACGTTTTATTTGGAATCACTTCTACGCAAATAACATAATTTCTCTTGGACAATCGAGAAATCAAAGCGTTAAAGTGTAAATGTATACTTTTAAAATGCAGAATTCCTAATCTATGAAAGGTAAGTCTACATTTTCAAATAAAGTAATAACGCTTTAAACAGCCACTCATTTTATTGGTAATCGCTTGCGTGTAAATAATATAATTTCTGTTACAAAATCTAAAAATAAAAGCGCTCAAATGCAATTTTATACTTTTAACCTACCTAATTGTGAATCTAAGAAAAGTATATACCTTGATACCTTTCTATTTAGAATCGTTTGTGTATAAATAACATAATTCAAATTCAAAATCAATGAATTACCGCTAAAGTGTAAATGTATTATTTTATACTGCAGGATTCTGAATATAAGAACGGTAAATCTGCAGGTTCAAGTCACGCAGTAAGGGCTTGAACCTTGGCACCTTTTATTTGCAATCACTTCCTCGCAAATAATATCATCTCTGTTGCAAAATGTATATATTAAAATGCTATAGCGCTAAAGTGTAAATTTTTACTTTTAAACTGCATAAGTGCAAATCTAAAATAGGCAAAGTTACATTTTAAAGTGACTCACTACGGTTTGAAAATTCATACCTTTCTATTTGGAATTGCTTGTGTATAAGTAATACTAGTAATACTAGGTAAATCTACAGTTTTTAAGTGAAGCAGTGCGGTTTCAACCTTGACATTATTTTTACTTGTTTTTACTTGTGCGTAACTAATACAATTTCTATTGCAAATGCATAAATTAGGGCGATGAAGTGTAAATTTATACTTTGAAACGTAGTATCGGTTTGAAACTTGTCTTAAAGCGCTAACAAGGACATTTTTAAACTGCAGAATTCAGAATCCAAGAAAGAAAAATCCACAGGTTCAAGTGACGTAGTAACGGTGTGAACCTTGATATCTTTTTCTTTGAAATCACTTTTGTTTAAGTAATATAATTTCTTTAAAGGGATAAAATGTAAATGTATACTGCCCAATTTTTAAGTTCAATGTTTAAAGTAAAATAATGCTAAGCAACCATTCAGCTATGTAAACTTTAACATTTCTTCAGTTTAGAATTACTCAAAATTTTCTTATTCATGGAAAGCAGCTCTAAGAAATACAAAATCTGTGTCAAAACTGCTGCATTTTCATCGAAAGCGTTATAAGTGTACATTTAAACTTTGATATATAAATAGATATATTTTTTGTATGAAATCAAAAGCTCCAACAGCTTCAAGCGTAAACTGATACTAAAAGGCTTTGAAAGGGCGTTGAAAAAGTGTAAATATATAGTGAACGAGTTATAATTTACACCTTTATATGTGGAATCGTTTGTATGTTATAGAAGTTCTACTGGATAATTAAATGGGAAATGTTTAAAATGTACATTTACACTTGATACTGCGGGAGTTCCAAGTTGAAAATGTAACACTACTGTCATAAATTTCCAAGTGCAGATGCAGTTTTCAGCAATCAATTAACAGCTTGAACCTTTACATTTGTTATGTAAATAACTTCTGTGAAATACCATTACAATGAGAGGAATTGTAATTAAAACGTTTAAAAAGCAAACATATACCTATAGTGCATATTCTCAATATAGACGCTTTACTTAGAAGTGCTAATTTCAAATTGAAGTCTGGAATCGCTTTTGTCATAAAATGTGAAGATTGAAACGCTAAAAGTAGGTACATATTTCTACATAGAACGCTGTATTTCCATTTATAGTCTGCATGAAATATGGCTTACAGTTTAAAGTAAATTTATATCAATCTAGCAAATTTTTCAGTTGATAAAATGTAGCCAAAATATATATATATAATAGCTGTCTTTGTTATATTCAAAAACTTAATAACAAAAATTATGCGTTCTTTGCTGAAATGCTTGCTAAAGTATCACTCTCACTACACGCTAGTCTACACATGACATAGAAGCGATAATTGCACGCCACGTGTGCTTTTTAAGCACACTGGTTAAAATGTTATAAGCAGATTCATTAGATGGGCATTAACATAGCATAGCCAATTCGGAACATCAGTCACAGTGTTATGCACAGAAATTGCAAGTAAAACGTTTCAAAATGTAAAATTTTGAGTGCCAATGATTTTCCTGAAATATAATTTTATTTTCAAAATGTCATTATTAAAGCGCTTAAAGCTTAAGCTAATACTTCAAACGGCCAATTTATAGCAAATTTTTACACTTTGAAATAACGAATTGACAATGAAAAAGGTCCGTTGAAAGGTTTTGCACCGATTAAATTAATCCGACTTTTGTATAGGTATTTAATTTTTATTCAGTCATAATGGTAAAAAGCGGTCAAACGCCGGTAGGCTCTATTAAATAATATCTCTGTATATGAGTTCTAACTAAACGATTTCAATTTCAGTGTGCCCAATTCTTTACAATCCGCCCTGAGAATAAAGAATTCGTCGTTATCATACCCAAAATAAACATACAGATACTGTGAACTGTAAAGCAAAAGTTAATATTGCTTACTGCTTTCGTTCCTTTTTCGACAAGCAAAAATATACAAATTTTCGATCACCTATTTGAAGTTAGGTGCGTCTGCGGAATGACCTTGAATTGTCACATTTTGATAATTGTTTATTTCATGATAACATTTTTAATTGGAAATCCTTCAGAAACTAAAACCAAAAACTGAAAGACACGAATTGAGACGACTAGGTAATATAACTATCAAGTTCCATAGATTTCTATAACTTTATTTGTTGCCTTAAGCAGCTGCTTGTGATTGTCTAGGCATCGCCCCGATCAGTTTTTCCTTTTGTCAAACCATAGAGCCGCAGAACTTACTGGCGCAAATTTCTAATTAAATCTGTCTGTTTTTAAAATAAGAAGTAATTCGAAGTCCGCCTGCGGTTGCGGCAATGGCGCCGGAGTTTCTTCTGTCATAGCAATGTGCGGGATCTAAATCTTTTTAGAATTGAATTAGATCGAGTTCGTATCTAGAATAGAAACTACAGAATTAGTGTCCCGAAAAGTGAGTGCGCTTTGCAGAATCCTAGATAAGCTTTATTCCCTCACTTCTCTTTTTGAGGCCGTTTACAGAAAAACAAGGGGGAATTGTTATAATTTTATCCTGATCCTGGAACATGCCTTTACTGCAAGGGGAGTGCTTCTAAGTTTGCAATTTCCATTCCGGCGATTAGAAGTGAATAGATTTTCACCGTTTTGACAAGCCATTCTTCGAAATGAGCTCTAGCGAGCTGACTTCATATTCTAGCTCGAATTTTGAATACAATCTGCGCGGTTAGTGCTTAGAGGATGATCTCTGTAGAATTTGTAGTGTTGTGGTACGTTTTTAATAAACCTTTATACAACATTATATCAAAGTTACGTATTAGCGAATAGAGAATCGTCATTATTAGCACACAGGGGTTGCAATGGCGACTTAATTCAGAATATTTAAATTAGAAGCAATCGAATAAACTTATCAATAATATTTAACAACGTCTTTGTCCTATAGAACATTTGGATTATTCGAAGCAAAATAAAGCAAAAATAACTGACACATTCTGTTTCTGTAGATCAGATTTTTATCTTATAATAACCTCCCCTGTTTAACTTTCTTATCATATATGTAAAAGCGAGTAAAGCTGCATGGCTGTGCCATGCTTACTTCGTCCGCGAGCAGGCTTACTTCTTTACATCCTCCTCTCTACTTCATAATACGATAAGCCTCTACCTATGTACCACCACCTGTGTGGTGCAAAGGGGAGACTGGAAAAGTTCCCGAAAATTAGGTGCACCACCTAGCCTAAAACTGTAATAATGCCACGCGGCGTTTTGTTAACTTCCTAAGCTAATTACATGTAAGCATGTAACCGCCTGACCTTAATAATCAAAAATAATACATACAGAAACGCCCTTTTTAAGATTTGAAAAGGAAATCCATACAGCGCCACAAAAAAGTAAACGAAAAGGATAACAGTCATCCGTAGAGTGCGATGCAAAATCTTCTAGTTCTTCTTCCCTCATCAGCGTTTATTCGTGGTTTGTTGCAGCTTTCCACGTATCTATAGTTTCATTATTTACTACAAGGTAAGAATTCAAGGAAGAAATGCGAAAGCAATATCCCAATAGATCAAATAAGAGCCACAACTATTATTAAATGAAAGGCCAAAGTGAAAATAAGGAGAGGAGGAAAACCAGAACGAGAGAAATACAAAAGTTTTTCTTGTACCTGTAACCATTGGTGTTGTTCGGCGGATTTGGATGTCATGACATCCACACTCTTGAAGTTGTATGCATCTTTGCTCACTTCTTCTTCCTCTTAGGCTTAGAGCATGTTACCAACTACACAATGGGTAGTTCTATGAGCCCTTGTCGGCCGTTGTCTGTGTAGGTGGCTAGCCGAACCTATTAAATCTATGAAAAGAATGCCCTTCTAAAGAAGTCACGACCACCAAAAGTGTTTATACCATAGCCGGGGAGCGTGAGATAAAACCAATGTCCGAGTATGTGGTGCGAACTCAGTATCTGCCGATTACAAACACAAATGCTTTATTTCTGGGCTATCGGATTTCTATCTTTGCTTATTATATTATCTCTAACACTCCAATACAAATCAAAAATACCGGCAATATCATTAAAATCCAAGTAGACAGTGTGGTCACTAAGTATATCTCATTAATTAAAATCGTTGGATAAGCTAGCTATAATTGAATTTAGGGATAGACAATGTAATAAAAAGCATAAAGTCCCTAAGACGTTATAGAATAGTAACGGAAGTAGTGAGCACTATTGGTAAGCAGATAACGACCCTCAAACAACTGAAATGAGAGTATTGAGGAGAATAAGAACCTATTCGACTGCGACACGCAGCACAAATAAGAGGGTCTGCAATGTAACCGTGTTAGGATGGACAGAAGAAAGAAGAAACGAATGGAACCAGTAAATACGTTGGTGGAGATAGCAGTAGAGAAATTACCTGCAGACCTATCAATATCTGAGTAATAGCGTAGCATAACGGTAATTAGAGCAGACAAAAATATCTGGAAAGAAGAATGAAGAACAACACTTAAGATTGAATTTTTCAGTATTATTAACATCGGGTCACTTCTAACAAGAATGCATTAAAATAACTTCTTAATCGCAGTCTAATGACCCGTTATCGCTGTGACGTAGTCAATACAATAAACACTAAATATGATATAGGGAGAAACTGGTATTTAAACTACTCGAAAATGTTTGCAATAAATGCTTTACTAAAAACAGGATACCCGACGATTGGAATAGTGCCTTGGTAATTTTATTTTTTAATAAATGAAAGGAGTATTAGTTGACCAATTATTATAGGCCTATCGGTCTCTTGTCAATACTGCACAAGCTTTTTAAGAGATGATAACAGCACTTTGTAAAGGGTTTAGTACATTAGATTACCTGCAGGTAGTTACAACTCTGACAGAGAAAACGAATGAATATACCTGGCTGGTTCAAATGAAACACGTTTAAGACTTATACAAAAAATCTCTATTATCATTAAGACACCACTACCATTGATTCGCTATGTTGCAGATCCTGTTCTTGAAAAATACTGTAGTTTGTTGGCGAAACCATTGTTAGACATCTTGCTCTATAGCAGCATTCAACTTGAAACGGGATCCCTTTAAAGTCTAGTTCTGTAATAATGGCGTGAGCTATCTTCAAGCAGAATGTTTTCCACATATATGTTAAGTACACTTAACAGTGCTTGCAGTTTTCACAACAAAAATTGCTTTTGCAATTCCGCAACTGCCATTTTGAATGGCACGCTCTCCATAAGCACCGAGCATTGTCGCATGAATTTCTTCAGGCGACAACCCCGCAGCAGATAAAAATTGGATTACAACGAATTTTTTGCTGCTTTAAAATCGCTAGAACTCAAAATAACTACAATTCACTTAAGAAATTAGATATCCAAACCAGAACACGCCAATAAACAACTAGAATTCACTTGTTTTGCCACCAAGGCTACTAATCATGATCTGTTCATTATAAACGCGTTTCAATTGAACTAGCCGTGTAATATAATTTGATGGATGGCCTTTGTAGATTACAAAAAGGCATGCTACTCTATTGAAATCTGGGCGGTCTGAAATACGTTAAGCAACAGCCGAGGGGAGTAGATATGCAGAACATCTACAAGAGCGCAATATTTCAAATTCGGTTATATGAAAAACCACGAGCTTTTCCGACAATATTCTTTTAATAATTACTGACTGCGGACTGCAAAAAACCCTAAATTGAATTAAGTCAACAAGAAAAATCGCCTAAACTTAAACATTAGCAAACGGCCAATTAAATAACAAATAGAAATCAGTTAATAGATGTCCATTCATTCCTTCATTATTTAATAATCTCTAGCTTCCTTTATCTTTTAGTTTCGAGGGCCATTCATATCGCACAGGAAGTGTAACGGAGGAAACGGGTCGCATTTGACTTGCATTACGCTTCCCCGCATTACAATTACTTTCAAAAGATAATTTAAGAGCTCGAGCCACGATTGGTAGACTGTATAAAAAATTCAAATACCAAACACGTTTCAAGCAAGTACCAAAAATTTGGGCTCTTAACAATAGCATAATAAAGAAATTACAAATCGCACATGTCATGGAAACCGCATAGTAGAAATCACACTTCGAGACGATATACCCAACACTGAAATTCCAAAGTGGCAGATGTAGTAAATTGTATTTGCAAACTAAGATGGAATTGGGTGGACCACATAGCCAGAATGAAGGACCATCAATGGACGTGTCCAATAATAATTAAATGGAGTAGTGAAAGGTGAAACATGGGAAGAATCTAAGCAAGGTGAAAGGGCCGCGTAAGTGACCGACAGCTATGGAAAAATCTAGGAAAATCTTACATACGTCCGACGATTTATGATATAGCTGTTGATGATGACGAGGATGATAATGGGTATTTGACTCGGTGCGTGTTAAAACGCATATCAAAAGTGCACCAACTATTCATCTTATAAAATTATTAATGTTTATCTATATGATACTGGATGCAGAACATTAGTACACTTAACTATACCGCATATACCTGGGTTATGCCAGACTTTGCAATCCCAGTACACAAAATGTTTAGGGTAATTTCCCAATCCGGAGATGTCACCTCCCCAAAATAGATAAAAGAGTCCACTTGGAGGCAAATCAGATAGTCGAGTATTATGGCAAGGCATGCGGCTTCTGCGATCAGAATATTCCGCGACTTTATCCAGAGACGGCGGTCTGGATGTCTCCCTCCCCTTGTTTATGTTTACGCCGCGGGTTCGATACACGACGGCGTAAACCGCCTGCCGCGGCGGCTTAGACGCGTCGCAGGGAATGCCGAGTTTTAATCGCGAGCTTTTCGGTGTCAATCATATCTCTTATCAATGATAAGCGGTTAGGGGCAGTCCGTCGCGACGCTAGATACTCTGACGTCAAGGGAGGCGGCATCCGCCGCCCAATACGCCACCGAGGGAGTGGCAAGAGGTCACTTTAATCTTTTTATGCCATTCAAATCCTGTGGGTGGTTCATCCGAAATCCTGCGCTGCACTTAGATATCATACTTTATACAAGCCATCAAATGCACTTTGTCTCTGCAGCACAAGTTTTTGCCCTGGGCGACCAAACAGCTTCTGAGCTTCGGCGCTTTATTCCCTACCCTCGTACCGGAAAAATTCCTTTTTATCCTTCGCCGCTTTATTCTTTCAAGGGTTTAGGATGCGCCGCTTTTTAAGAAGTTGCTTAAAATTCTAATGGCCTAACGGCGGCGCACCCGCAGGACACGAAACTGCAGGAAAAAGGGGAGTAGCATAAACAATTATTTTGGGAAATTCGGACGTAGATACACGATTTTAAACCTCAACACTCTTCATACTATTTATAACCATCTAAGCAACCTGACTTCGTCATTTTTAATACATTAAATATAATATAGAGTGATATTTCAACAAATAAACAGCCAAGTTTGCAGTTTTGCAGCTTTAGAGCAACTAAAGTAGTGTTAACGTAATGTTATGTACGTCCAGTGACTTGTGTTTAATAATAAACTCATACGAGTAAATTTCTTGTTATTCCTCCCTAATTTAAGCGTGAATTGGTAAAGTCGGCTAAATACCGGCACATTCAGTCAGTGTCTGAAAATGGATGAAATTAACGAGTTAGGTTAGGGAACAAAGGATGCGCCAGTGAAAAGCCACGTTGTTCGCAGGTTTAGCCTAGAAACGAACCGCGCTAGGGGTTGGTATCGTGCAGGGTGGTTGAGCTTGCCCTGTACTGTTCTATCGATTGGGTTTAATCTGCGCTCTCGAAAGTTTCAGTTTGTAACGCTAGATCGGAGCAGGCTCGCCCTGCGGCTTCCTGCAGGATTGCACGGGAAAGTACTCACATTATTATGGGTGTCTTGTAATAGCCGTAAACAAACCGAAAGAATAATTGATTTTGTAATTGCAACACAGGCGGGGACTTAGAAAAACACCGGGCGCTTTTCAATTAGGGACGTATTTAGGGGAAGCCCGCCTTTGTTTTTAAGGCGTCGGGGAACTCCGGCGGCTGCCGAATATTTTTAATCAGTTCCGTAGCGCAATAAAGTCCGACATATTTTGCAAATAGGGGCAGTGCAGATGAGCTGCAGAGCGACCCTCCCGCGAGCCTGCGGGTCATTAAATATGCAACCCCGAACTAGCGAGCTTCCGCACGCCGCAGTAGCAAAACAAAGTACTTGCAGAGTGTCTCCATTTTTGCTAGTTTATTTAACACGGAAACTTTTTAAAAACATGTACTCCGAGACGTTATCGAAATGCATATCTATGCCGCATTAGAGTAAAAGAAAGAAACGAATATTTCCGCGTATAATTTTCCTTCGAAATTAATAATTCCTCCGTCTGCAGCGGAAATGAGTTGCATTCGTATCCCGCGGCACGAAATACTTTCGACGTATCGTCGCACAGAGCGTCCCCGTGCGATTTGTTGGTTTACGATCAGCAACAGCCGCATGTGGCCGTTTGTGCGGCGTACGTGCGCCGTACGTCGTACGGAAACGGAACCGCGTCGCAGACGTGCCGCTGCCGCTACGTCCGTGGCTTCTGCAGGAACCGGAAGTCGTCCGAAGGTGTCGTACAGTTGCTAGCCCTGCGTCCCTTTAAGCTCGCGCCCTGCACGAACGTGCCCGCTCGCATTATTGCCAAATTGCCGGACTTATTTATTCGTATTAGCGGTCGTTAGTCGCAGGCAAATGGCAAACAAAGCCGGACCTAACGTTCGCTGCATTATATACCATTTTAGAGTGCATCGGGGTGTGATTCGCTATGATTACGGTGTTTGCCCTTACGAGCTTTGACAGGTAGAAAGCGCCGTTTTGCGGCAAGGCACGCGTGTAATTCTAACGTATGATTGTAACAATGTGCGCTAACCGCATTGCTTGCGGCGCTACACTCTACGAGGGGATTCCAGCCTAAAATCAAATAACCCCAGATGTTTCGACCAAATACGGCCCCTGTAAAGTACATGAATAATAGCAACAACAAACGTACCTCATTTATTATTATCAGAGTTAAGCGCCCTCGCATGTGGATGTTTCAGTTTCACGACCGTGGGCAACAAGCCGGGCGATTCCCCTATCGAAACATTAATTTGGACGTAGATGCTCCCTCATTATGCAATCAAAATCGAGGCTTCACTTTCGAACGCACCGGACACCATGACACCATTGGCGTCCACTAAATCTGATGCTGAAATAGGGATTTACTAAACTAACCGAAAGAAAGCTATTGAACTCAGATAGTTTAGGAGTTTTAGTTTTAACTACAACTGGAGGAAGATATAGGGTGTGATCAATTACTGTATGCTCATGCTACTTTCATCATCATGCTAATTAGATATCCTCTTGACATGAAGCTTTTCTTTATCTTCTTCGTCTAATTACAGGTGGGCTGGTAAAGCTCTCTAATGCTCGTATGCCCGAAACAGTAGTTGTTCTGAATTCATTTCGCTTCACATTCTTATATTAGGGAACTGCCATTATCTCTTTTTCTATCTGATGATTAAAAGAACTGTCGATAAGTACTAAAGGTCCAAAAGAAAAAAATGTTGAACTCAGATAGTTTAGACATCACAGATTCAAATACACCTAGAGGAAGATGAAAGGTGTAATTAATTACTACATGATCGTACTACTTTGAGTATCATCGACCAACGGTAAAAGAAGATCGCACTCGTAATAGACTTGAAGTTCTGAACTGTGCTGTGAAACAATTTGGTCTAAAAAATTTGTGGTCAAAAGATGGAATTATCTTCATTAATAAGCAGGGAAGAAAATACGCATGCCAGACTATGTTAGTATATTATTTACTTAATTATCAATTTTTTTCATCCAATTTGTTTTTTTTTTGTCTTAATTAATTTATCTTAATAGCTTTCTTTTTCTTGTTTGCGATTGCCTACACATACACATATACCAGCTGGAAATGGACGCATTACAACTTTTTCTGTTTAATACCAGAATGTCAGAGGTCTGAGAACGATAACTGATGCATTCAGTATAAACGTGTGTGGCGAACAATACGACCTAATCGCGCTAACAGAAGCGGGCCTTGATAACAGTATTTGCAGTTCTGAATTATTTGACAGGCGGTATGATATTTTCAGATGTGATAGAGATGAGATAATTACTGGCAAAAAAAGAGGAGGTGGTGTGCTTCTTGCAGTTCTTAAAAAATATACACCTAAATTCGTTTGTTCTCAAAATGATTTGCAAAATATTTAATATTTTAAATTCCTAAAATATAAAAAAAATATGTGCAGCAGTGATAATGTGGAGCAGTGATACTAGCGCGCTTTGCATGTTGTTTCTGATAACAGAATTTTTAGTTTAACTTGTTAATATTTATATATTTGGGATTTGTTTACAGTTTAGTTTATTTCTAATTAAGGCAATTTATTTTAATGAATGGTGAATTGGTGGGCAATTGTTTGTGTGTGACACATATTTATATTAGGTCACTTTTGCCGAAAATCGGTGACATAAACTATTTACTTGAACAAAAGGGATATGATATTTTAGCATTATCTGAAACTTGGTTAAAATCTGATATTACCCTTTCTCATTCGAAATATAACATTTTCCGGAAAGATCGAGACGCTCGAGGGGGTGGAATTGCAATTTATGTAAAGAATCACTTGAATGTAAAAAGTATTCAAACAAATGATAATATTGAGCAATTGTGGCTGTCATTAAGAATCAGTAATGAAGGTTATGTTTTCGGGGTTGTGTATAAACCACCTCAATTTACTTACAAAGTTTTTGTAGATGAGGTTGAAGAATCCATTTGTTTGTGTACTGAAGCTTCAGATAGGGTTATTTGTCTGGGTGATTTTAATATAAACGTGTTAGATTTTTCTGGTTCGGTTACGCAATACTTAAATTATATGTTAAATACATTATGTTTAAAACAAAATATTACAGAGCCTACTCGAATATCTGGAAATAGCAGTACTTTGATAGATCTTATAATTACATCGGATACCAGCTGCATTATTGAAACAGGGGTGTGTGAAAGCGAGTTATCCGATCATGAGACAGTTTTTTGCAAAATATCAACTGGTGAGTTCGTCAAACTAAGTCCTATTATACGCACATTTCGGAATTTTAAATATTTTAATTTTAATGACTTCTACTGTGACCTACAGAAGTTACCTCTACATCAGTTGTTTTATGAGCGGGATATTGATGCTAAATTAAACATTTTAAATTATTATATTACATCCATTTTTGACTTGCATGCCCCGTGGATAACCGTTAAAATGAAGAACAAATCAGCACCTTGGTTTACTGATAATGTTAAATTACTGATAAATCTTAAAAATAAGGCAAAATCAAAATATAAACAATCTAAGGACCCCGGGCACTGGGAATATTATAAAAGTTTGCGTAATTTTACCAATCTGCAATTCAAAATGAAAAGAAAACGTACTTCGAGCATAAACTTGGGACTGGAGGCACAAATGCTAGTTGGAAGAAGCTAACTTTAATAAACATAAACATTAAAAAACAAAATTATATTCCGAAAGCACTCAGTAATGTACAATAGGTAATGATTTTTTTGTAGACTCTATACCTGACAGCACT
Source organism: Agriotes lineatus (assembly GCA_940337035.1). NCBI lineage: Eukaryota > Metazoa > Arthropoda > Insecta > Coleoptera > Elateridae > Agriotes > Agriotes lineatus. The sequence continues at coordinate 78,207,007 of OW679202.1, forward strand.
CCTGATCAAATGCTTCTAGATTTTTATCGTAATAACGAACTTACATCAGAAAAACTTTCTTTCACTACTGTTGACGTTGAGGAAGTACAAAATTTAATTAGAATTGTAAAAAGTAATGTAGCGGGTATAGACAGTATAACCATCAATATGATTAAACTGTGTTGTCCATACATATTACCGTTTATTACTCATATACTGAACTGCTGTTTAACAGAAACTGTTTTTCCAAAATGTTGGAAAAATGCAATTGTGATTCCTTTCCCCAAAATAAATAATGCTGCAGCCTATAAAGATTTACGACCTATCAGTAGACTGCCGGCATTTTCAAAGCTTTTAGAAAAAATTATAAATAAACAGTTACGTCAATATTTAAGTAATTATAATATCCTTCCAATTTCTCAGTCAGGGTTTAGACCATCTCATAGTTGTGTCACGGCTTTGCTATGATGATATCTTAGCTGCTTCTGATAATGAAAAATTAACAGTATTAACGCTGTTAGGTTTTAGTAAAGCGTTCGATACTATTAATCATGATTTGTTGATTGCTGTTTTAAATTACATTGGTCTTGATCTTAACGCTCTCTAATCTCTCTCTCTAATGAAAGACTACCTTTGTAACAGGGGTCAACAGGTTATGATTGATGGTCGTATGTCTACAGCACGATTTGTTGAAAGAGGTGTTCCACAAGGATCTATTCTTGGGCCCTTGTTGTATGCCATTTATACTCAGGCTGCATCATTACGTTAAAACCTGTAAATTGCATATGTACGCCGACGATACCATTAAGTGAATTCAGAGAGTGCAAAATGCTTGCTTGAGATATATCCATGGTATTAAAAAATTTGAACATATTTCGCATACACTTCTTGAAACAAATTGGCTGAACATGAAAAACAGAAGATTCCTTCAAAGTTGCTTGTTTTTTTTTAATTAATCTTAGAAAAGCAACCGCCTTATCTTTATAATAAAATCACTTATAGAACTGACGTACACCTAATGCATTGCAGACGGTTTACAAACGTTTCGTTGATTACTTTGAAATTAACATCAATTCGATTAATAATAAAATCATTATAGTTTGGGACTTTGACATACCTATTATCAATAATAGTAATTATGATTTAATGCAGGGAAATACAGTAACTAAAAACTTGAGCGAATTTAATAACTATTTGAATTTAAAGTTGTATAATAACTTTGGGAATGTTGATGGTAGAACTTTAGATTTGGTGCTGTCTAGTATAAATTTAACAGTAATTAAAGAGCAATCACTTGTTCCTGGGGACGTATATCATCCGGCTCATGTATTGCGTATGCGGATAACTGATCATAAAACACGACCCCATAATATTGCATTAACGAATTATCAAAATCAACTAGATTTTAAAAAGGCAGATTTCTTACAGATGTATATATTATTGAGGGATACAGACTGGCGTATTCTTGAGGGGTTTTCTGATGTCAATGAATGTGTTGAACATTTCTATTCTATTTTTGAAAATATTTTATGTTCCGCAACCCCTTTTCGACGTCGGCGTGAGGGTGCAACTTATCCGAGTTGGTTTTCTAAAGAAACGAAAGATATTCTTAAAAATAAAAACTTTCACAGAAAAAGAATTCAAAATGCAGCTTATCATGTTCGTGAGTTTAAACGCTTGCGTGCTTTAGCAAAAAAGACTATTAGACAAGATAATAAAAAGTATATTGAAAATATCGAGAATACCCTACAAATAGATATTAAGGTGTTTTGGAACTATGCAACTAGGTAAATAGTCGGAAATCAGATTCGGGTGAAACGTACTCTTACGAGCTGGAGGGGGAGGTTTTCACGTCGAAAACAGCAACTCGGGGATTCGCCAATTACTTTAGTTCGGTGTATGGACCACCCTCAACGTATAGTTTATCGGTTAACAATAGAGTCACCAAGGAGAGATTGATTTTGCTTGTTATTGATGATGTCGAAATTGAGGAGGTTCGGAATGCACTCAAAAACCTTAAACCTAAAAAAGATTCAGGTCTTGACGGCATACCACCTTATATAGCTTGTGCTGATGAGCTGGCACTGCCCTTGCAGATTATTTTTAATTTGGCGTTAAAAACACGTGCGTTTCCAACTCTTTGGAAAATATTCATAAATCTGGAAATAAATACAATATTTCAAATTACAGGCCTATATCAATTCTTTCTGCTCCCGGTAAAGTTTTTGAGCAAATTTTGTATAAAAAATTATACCAACACGTAAAATCAGAAATATGCATAGAACAGCAAGATTTTGGGGCAGGTCTGTCTGTGCAAACTAACTTAGCCTTATTTGTTGATTACATATCGACTGCTTTTGAAAATTACAGTCAAGTCGGTGTAGTGTATACCTATTTTTCAAAGGCATTCGATAGAGTAGATCACGATATTTTACTTGAAAAACTTGAGATGCTAAATTTGTTTTTTCATTTATTACAATTATGTCAATCTTATCTGCAAGGAAGATCACAATACATCGTAATAGATCCTCATAAGTCAGAAGCACATGGTATGCCGTCGGGAGTTCCTCAAGGATGCAATTTGGGTCCTGTTCTGTTTCTAATATTTATTAATGACATATCAAATTCAATTAACCACTGCAATTTTTTATTTTTGCCGATGACCTGAAATTATTTTCAAACTCGCGAAACTTACAAGCTCCGATACGAATACAACAAGATATAGACTCTGTTGTTGAATGGAGAGAAAAAAATAAATTATATTTTAATGCAGGCAAGTGTCGGATAATGACGTATAGTCTCAACAGGAACAAGAAGATTTGGTATTATACTATGAGCGGTGCCAACTTGCAAAGGGTCAAAAATAAGAGTTTTGGGAATTTACTTCACATGCACTCTAAGTTTTGATGAACACTTCACATCTACAGTAAATAGTTGCCTGCGAACCCTTGGCTTCATAACGCGAACTTGTCAAAAATTTAATAACATTTTGGCTGTCGAAACACTATACAATTCCCTCATTCGATCAAAGCTAGAATTTGCGATTATAGTGTGGGATCCAAGAGCGGCGATGCACGCCCATGCCTTGGAAACATTGCAAAATAAATTCTTAAAATGTATATACTATAAGAAATATTGCAGGTATCCTGGCTTTGGGTCCTATGAGGGAATACGACAAAAATTAAAAATTTTAAAACTTTCCCAAAGACGCAACTTACTTAGTATGACTTTTTTGTTTAAACTTATACACCATCTTATAGACTGCCCACCTTTGTTAACGCTTCTATGTCCCGGCATATAGATCACGAAAAAAAAAATCTTTTCTCTATTCGACGTTATCGAACTCTGGTAAAAAAAAGTCTCACCCATTATTCGAATATGTTCTTTATTCAATTATTTAGACAGCGTACAAGATTTTCAAATAGACATATTACGTAACTGCTATTATCTTTTTCTTGTATCTATTGACGAAAAGGATTGTCGATAAGTGTTAAACTTTCAGGAAAAAAACTATTGAACTCAGATAGCTTAGTCATCTCAGATGCAAATACAACTAGAAGAAGATGGAAGGTGTAATTAATTACTACATGCCCTGCTACTTTGATTTTCATGATAACCAGATATCCGCTCCATATGTAGCTTTTCTCCAACTTCATCCTCTAATTGCAGGTGGACTGGGAGAGTTATGTAAGGTTCGTGGCAGCGCGAGATGGCTTTTCTGCACTCACTTCGGTTTACACTCTTATATTACGTAACTGTAATCATATATTTTTGATATATAGTGAAAAAAAAATTCGATAACTATTAAAGGTTAAAAAAAGCTAGTAAACTCAGATAGTTTAGACGTCCCAAATTCAAATACAACTAGAGGAAGATGAAATGTGTAATTAATTATTACATGCTCCTGCTATTTTGATTTTCACGATAACCAGGTATCTTATAGATATAAAGCTTTTCTTCAACACCTTCTTTCTCTAATTGCAGGTAAGCTGGGAAAGTTTTCTAATGTTCGTGGCCACCAGAAACAGTAATAGTTATGTATTCATTTCTGTTTATTTTCTTATATTACGCAACTGTCATCAACTCTTTTTTGTATCTGACGATGAAAAAGGACGTCGATAAGAATTAAACTTTTAGATAAAGACTATTAAACTCAGATAGTTTAGCCATGTCAGATTCAAATACAATTAGAGGAAGATGGAAGGTATAATTAATTACTTCATGGTCGTGCTAATTTGATTTTCGTGATAACCAGATATGCGTTCGATATGTAGCTTTTCTTCACCTTCGTCTTCCTCCAACTACAGGTGGTATGGGTGAGTTCTATAATGTTCTTGGCTGCCCGAAACAATTGTCCTGCATATATTTCGGTTCACATTGTTATATTATGAAACTGTCATCATCTTTTCTTTGTATTTGATGCTGAAAAGGAATGTTGATGTATTAAACTCTCGGAAAAAAATATTGAACTAGTTAGCTACTTTGATTTTCATAATAACCAGATAACCGTTCCATATGTAGCTTTCCTTCACCTTCTTCTTCATGTAACTGCAGGTGTGCTGGGAGAGTTATGTAATAATCGTAGCGGCCCGAGACGGTTTTCTGCGTTCCCTTCGGTTCACATTCTTATATTACGTATCTGTAATCATATTTTTTGTATCTGATGATGAAATGAAATGTCAATAAGTATTAAATTTTCAGAAAAAACTATTGAACTCAAATAGCTTAGACATCTCAATTTCAAATACAACTAGAGGAAGATAAAATGTGTAATTAATTATTACATGCCCCTGCTACGTTCATTTTTATGATAACCAGATATCCTCTCGATATAAAGCTTTCTTTCACCATCTTCTTTCTCTAATTGCAGGTAAGCTGGGAAAGTTTTCTAATGTTCGTGGCCACCAGAAACAGTAATAGTTATGTATTCATTTCTGTTTATTTTCTTATATTACGCAACTGTCATCAACTCTTTTTTGTATCTGACGATGAAAAAGGACGTCGATAAGAATTAAACTTTTAGATAAAGACTATTAAACTCAGATAGTTTAGCCATGTCAGATTCAAATACAATTAGAGGAAGATGGAAGGTATAATTAATTACTTCATGGTCGTGCTAATTTGATTTTCGTGATAACCAGATATGCGTTCGATATGTAGCTTTTCTTCACCTTCGTCTTCCTCCAACTACAGGTGGTATGGGTGAGTTCTATAATGTTCTTGGCTGCCCGAAACAATTGTCCTGCATATATTTCGGTTCACATTGTTATATTATGAAACTGTCATCATCTTTTCTTTGTATTTGATGCTGAAAAGGAATGTTGATGTATTAAACTCTCGGAAAAAAATATTGAACTAGTTAGCTACTTTGATTTTCATAATAACCAGATAACCGTTCCATATGTAGCTTTCCTTCACCTTCTTCTTCATGTAACTGCAGGTGTGCTGGGAGAGTTATGTAATAATCGTAGCGGCCCGAGACGGTTTTCTGCGTTCCCTTCGGTTCACATTCTTATATTACGTATCTGTAATCATATTTTTTGTATCTGATGATGAAATGAAATGTCAATAAGTATTAAATTTTCAGAAAAAACTATTGAACTCAAATAGCTTAGACATCTCAATTTCAAATACAACTAGAGGAAGATAAAATGTGTAATTAATTATTACATGCCCCTGCTACGTTCATTTTTATGATAACCAGATATCCTCTCGATATAAAGCTTTCTTTCACCATCTTCTTTCTCTAATTGCAGGTAAGCTGGGAAAGTTTTCTAATGTTCGTGGCCACCAGAAACAGTAATAGTTATGTATTCATTTCTGTTTATTTTCTTATATTACGCAACTGTCATCAACTCTTTTTTGTATCTGACGATGAAAAAGGACGTCGATAAGAATTAAACTTTTAGATAAAGACTATTAAACTCAGATAGTTTAGCCATGTCAGATTCAAATACAATTAGAGGAAGATGGAAGGTATAATTAATTACTTCATGGTCGTGCTAATTTGATTTTCGTGATAACCAGATATGCGTTCGATATGTAGCTTTTCTTCACCTTCGTCTTCCTCCAACTACAGGTGGTATGGGTGAGTTCTATAATGTTCTTGGCTGCCCGAAACAATTGTCCTGCATATATTTCGGTTCACATTGTTATATTATGAAACTGTCATCATCTTTTCTTTGTATTTGATGCTGAAAAGGAATGTTGATGTATTAAACTCTCGGAAAAAAATATTGAACTAGTTAGCTACTTTGATTTTCATAATAACCAGATAACCGTTCCATATGTAGCTTTCCTTCACCTTCTTCTTCATGTAACTGCAGGTGTGCTGGGAGAGTTATGTAATAATCGTAGCGGCCCGAGACGGTTTTCTGCGTTCCCTTCGGTTCACATTCTTATATTACGTATCTGTAATCATATTTTTTGTATCTGATGATGAAATGAAATGTCAATAAGTATTAAATTTTCAGAAAAAACTATTGAACTCAAATAGCTTAGACATCTCAATTTCAAATACAACTAGAGGAAGATAAAATGTGTAATTAATTATTACATGCCCCTGCTACGTTCATTTTTATGATAACCAGATATCCTCTCGATATAAAGCTTTCTTTCACCATCTTCTTTCTCTAATTGCAGGTAAGCTGGGAAAGTTTTCTAATGTTCGTGGCCACCAGAAACAGTAATAGTTATGTATTCATTTCTGTTTATTTTCTTATATTACGCAACTGTCATCAACTCTTTTTTGTATCTGACGATGAAAAAGGACGTCGATAAGAATTAAACTTTTAGATAAAGACTATTAAACTCAGATAGTTTAGCCATGTCAGATTCAAATACAATTAGAGGAAGATGGAAGGTATAATTAATTACTTCATGGTCGTGCTAATTTGATTTTCGTGATAACCAGATATGCGTTCGATATGTAGCTTTTCTTCACCTTCGTCTTCCTCCAACTACAGGTGGTATGGGTGAGTTCTATAATGTTCTTGGCTGCCCGAAACAATTGTCCTGCATATATTTCGGTTCACATTGTTATATTATGAAACTGTCATCATCTTTTCTTTGTATTTGATGCTGAAAAGGAATGTTGATGTATTAAACTCTCGGAAAAAAATATTGAACTAGTTAGCTACTTTGATTTTCATAATAACCAGATAACCGTTCCATATGTAGCTTTCCTTCACCTTCTTCTTCATGTAACTGCAGGTGTGCTGGGAGAGTTATGTAATAATCGTAGCGGCCCGAGACGGTTTTCTGCGTTCCCTTCGGTTCACATTCTTATATTACGTATCTGTAATCATATTTTTTGTATCTGATGATGAAATGAAATGTCAATAAGTATTAAATTTTCAGAAAAAACTATTGAACTCAAATAGCTTAGACATCTCAATTTCAAATACAACTAGAGGAAGATAAAATGTGTAATTAATTATTACATGCCCCTGCTACGTTCATTTTTATGATAACCAGATATCCTCTCGATATAAAGCTTTCTTTCACCATCTTCTTTCTCTAATTGCAGGTAAGCTGGGAAAGTTTTCTAATGTTCGTGGCCACCAGAAACAGTAATAGTTATGTATTCATTTCTGTTTATTTTCTTATATTACGCAACTGTCATCAACTCTTTTTTGTATCTGACGATGAAAAAGGACGTCGATAAGAATTAAACTTTTAGATAAAGACTATTAAACTCAGATAGTTTAGCCATGTCAGATTCAAATACAATTAGAGGAAGATGGAAGGTATAATTAATTACTTCATGGTCGTGCTAATTTGATTTTCGTGATAACCAGATATGCGTTCGATATGTAGCTTTTCTTCACCTTCGTCTTCCTCCAACTACAGGTGGTATGGGTGAGTTCTATAATGTTCTTGGCTGCCCGAAACAATTGTCCTGCATATATTTCGGTTCACATTGTTATATTATGAAACTGTCATCATCTTTTCTTTGTATTTGATGCTGAAAAGGAATGTTGATGTATTAAACTCTCGGAAAAAAATATTGAACTAGTTAGCTACTTTGATTTTCATAATAACCAGATAACCGTTCCATATGTAGCTTTCCTTCACCTTCTTCTTCATGTAACTGCAGGTGTGCTGGGAGAGTTATGTAATAATCGTAGCGGCCCGAGACGGTTTTCTGCGTTCCCTTCGGTTCACATTCTTATATTACGTATCTGTAATCATATTTTTTGTATCTGATGATGAAATGAAATGTCAATAAGTATTAAATTTTCAGAAAAAACTATTGAACTCAAATAGCTTAGACATCTCAATTTCAAATACAACTAGAGGAAGATAAAATGTGTAATTAATTATTACATGCCCCTGCTACGTTCATTTTTATGATAACCAGATATCCTCTCGATATAAAGCTTTCTTTCACCATCTTCTTTCTCTAATTGCAGGTAAGCTCGGAAAGTTATCTAATGTTCATGGCGACCCGAAACAGCAATTGGTATGTGTTCATTTATGTTTACATTCTTATATTTCGGAACTGTCATCATCTATTGTATTTTATGCCGAAAAAAAATCAGTAAGTACTAGACCTTCAGAATTAAAAAAAAATATTGAGCTTAGCGAGTTTCGTCATCTCAGATATAAATGCAACTAAAAGAAAAGACACAGTATAGTTAAGGACACCTACAATCTTTCAATGCTATTTGTTATTTTAACTTAACCAAATATAGGCGTTTTCAAAGCTTGCTTGTGGTAATCAATAATCAATTATTGAAATGCGATTAACAACGCATATTGATCAACAGGCTTTTTTTTTAAAATGGCAACAAATGGAAAACTTCTTTATTATTGATTTCTCAAACAAGTTTATGCTTCATTTAAAACCAGTTTTAGGAATATAATGTGTTTCAATTATTTTACGGTTTGGCGAATTTGAATTAATTTAAAATTGCGGCAAGAGTGAAATTACTTTGTTTCTCAAAATGTTTTACACATTTGAAAGTTAAGCTCAGATATTAAGTTTTGACAAAGAAAATTAATTTTAAATTGTCTTCATTTTAAAGGTGTCACGCTTGTAGTAATTTTAAATTAATTCCATTTCTCCCCAAACCGCAAAACTTTTATAGAAAGTAAAATTTGTGAAAAAATCAACAACAAAAAAGTTGCAAACTTTTTTGAAAACGCTACGTATAGCTCTTCTTCACTTTCTTCTTCCTCTTCTTATATAGTACCGTCTCTAATTAGAAGTTGACTGTGGATCGTTCTCAAATGTTTGTAGTGAATCGGAATCGTTATTTTGCATTCATTGCTGTCCTAGTTGTTATATTTCGGAGCAGAGATCGTCCTTTTCTTTTAATGGCTTTTATCCATCGAATGTTTCTTTAATTATAACTTGTGACAGCTTATATTTACTATTTATTAAGTCCATCCTAACAATTTTGTAGATCAAATCGCGAGTGGAGATGGGCAGTCTCAGGCTCTTTCCTGGCGTGCTAGCTGAAGGGAATAGATTTTTTGATTTTCAATTTTTTTCTTTTACATCTTTGACGGGGTTTATCTGTCTCTTGTCTCTTCTTCCTGCTAACTCCAACAATGTATAATTTTTGAAAGTCACGTACGATCCATTCGCATCATATGCGTTTTCCATCTTTCTTTACCTTAATATATTCCTAGGCTCTTATGTTTTCATTTGTTAAGTGGTCTTGTCTAGTGCAACCCTTAAAATCTCTGAGGAATTTCATCTTGGCTCTTTGAATATCTAGCAAATTTTTGAAGATATCGTCCATGCTTCGCATCAATATAAAAGGGAGGGGACTGTCATCGTCTTGTAAAATTGGTACTACGTTTCTGCGGTGTAATAAAATTATGTGAGTTGTCACTTAGACAAATTTATATATTTGAGTTCTATTACACAATGCATCCCTACGGAACGAACACAAACTGCATGCATTACAGATATAATACAGATCAACTGATATGCTTAAATGTTCACCTGCTACGATTTTTAGATAAACTTTTTATCGAAGCTTCTCATCTTCCCTCAAATGTTTACATCGAAAAAATGAAAAGCAAAACGTTACACACGTACTGACGTCATAAAATAAACGAAAGTCCAGCAATACAGAAGTTTGTTTTATTACGCAACTTGCCAATTGCATACTCCATTTTATGAGGCGCGTGCTTCTATAGCACTTCGTATATCATTTTTTCTGTCTAAATCGTTGCGAGTATTAGAATAATAATTTTTATCCAGTTTATGGAATTGGTAAAACTCACTTTCCTGTTATGCCTATCATGTAGCAAATGCGATCAAATAATTTAGATAACATATTTATGCGAACATAAACTGCAAAAGTTATACATTTCATGTCATGTAAGTAAAACTGGTTCCACCCTATATATTGACGATCAGCACTGCAGACTGATAATAAAATTGTTCATATTCTTTCAAATGTCTACTGCGATTGCATACAGTTTATCACCACAGTGGGACGAACAACCTTTTTTCTATAAACTTTCTTCGGTCTTAGTATAATGCGTCCACACCTACGACACGATATTAAATTTTTAACGGCTGTAAAGTATTTATGAGACGTAATATTAGTTTTTTAAGTTAGTGTTTTCAAGAGTTTCTAGAGTTAGGTACTGCCTCTAAGACTTTATGTTACGATGAATGGTAAAAACCTTTTATTGAAATTGCCTAAATATGTGCATTAAAAACTCTTTATGGGAATACTTATATTGTTTTTGCCGTATGACTAATTTGATTTCTTTTTCTATAATTCTTCCCTCTTTTTCTTTCTCCTCTTATTCCCCATTTCTAAAAAAATGTAAATCTCCGGGCTAATAAATAGAATATATGTTACTTTAAGTTCCTGAAAATAGCGGAGTGACTACTGAGGTCGTGTATATTTCTGAATAAATTACGCTTTAGACCGTTTTCAATATAAATTTATTATAAATAAGGGACGAATTTTAGGCAAATGGATATTCTTAAATATTAATATACCTTGAAATGCTTTTAACATATCTACAGATGTCCTGCGAAATATAATTGAATTACACTAATTTTAATTTGCATATTTTGTATATTTTAGTGCTTTTGGGGAATACATTGAGTGCAAATTCGAAGTTTTTTTTTCAGAATTTAAAACATTTTGAAACTTTGGTGAAAAAAACAATCTATATTTGATATACATAGTATGGTGGATATCGACTCTATTATCCCTCCATAGAGGACATCGTCTAACATGTAATGATGTATGTTATTAGTTATTATGGAAATTTATAGGTTATAAATTATACGAAGATTAATAGTAAAGCGAGTTTATGCAAGCAAAATCCATCACAGTGTAAACAGCACTCCCGTTTAATGTACTTAACCTATTCTAACCTTAGCTAACTTAGCGCCACCTAACCTGACCTAAACTTTTTTATTATTAGTCTGAGGAAGGTAAATATCTCGATACAACCTCTTTAGTCGTGTCGGACTCTCATCGACTAAAACCGTTCCTCCCCGTCATCCAGTTCGGAATCATTAACATTAACTTCAAACTGGATAGATTATTTTGTGTAGTTCGCTTGAGCCCGGTTTGCCCCTGGGCCTCCCTTTTTCTCATCTCTCGTCTTCTTTATGCTGTGTCCTATCTTTTCGACTATATTCCAGTATTCCTCGCCCTCCAGCATGGTTTCTAGCAGATTTTTGGCGGTCAGCTCTTTTTCTGTGCCTTTTTCCAGTTTCTTTCGTTCTCGCCTCTTCCACCTATGCTGTGGGACTTGGTTGTTTTTCTTTTATTCCTTGCTCTAGCATTTAACTTCCCTTATTCGTCTTGTTTTCAAAGAGTTGTGCCGTCGGCGAAACATATCCCCTCTACCACCTCTCGCATTTTAGTCCTTAGTGCGCTGTTATAATAATGTTCTACAGCATTTGGGACTATCACTGAGCTTTGTGGAACCCCGCACATGGTTTCCATCTTTTGCTCTTTCCTGTATTATATAAAACTGTCTTCTAAACAGCTATCCATCATTTTTCTGAGATAAGGTTTGCCCTCCACTGCATCCGATTCTTTTAGTATGCCCCTCCACGCTATTAAATGCGTTTCTGTTGTCGAACGATACTAAGAGAGCATACTTGCTCTGCTGGAAGGTTACTTTCTTTGTTTTGCCCTTATGTATTTCATTTCCATCGTGGTGTCTACCGTCAACCTCTTTTTTGGACCACTTCTTCTATTAAACTTGCTGCTAGTAGATGTTTCAAGGCTTTCCAAACGACCTTCAGTACGCATATAGGTCTGTACTTGATCTCGTTTTCTCTTTTCTTTTCTTCTTTTTCGATGAGCACTATCACCGTTTTTCACTACTCAAGGTACTCCCCTTTTCTCAGGCACAACCTGACCCAACCTAACTTCACCATGTAATTCAACATAATGTTTTTCGACTTATAAACGTATGCTGCGAGACAAAATATAATCAGTCGTTCTTGGTAATTTAGAAAAATATAGTTGTAATTGGTTATTATTTTAATGCGAAGTATAAGAGAAATAGGCTTTGTTGATTAGTTACAATTACATACTCTTTCCTCAATTTTAGGCGTCCTCATGCATAGTTGCGATTGTTCTACCGCAGCTAGATAACTCAATAGTAATCAAATTTGAAAAAGGGCATATTTTACATAAGTTTATCTTGACTTAAATATTATTTGAATCTAAAAATAATACCATACAGGGTGTTAAAGCATAACAATATATTACGACTATATTAGCACTACAGGCTCACAGCTTCTAAAATCCTCTTTTATTTCTACCTAACCTGTGCTATCTCTCTCCGATTACGCACTTCTAAGTCTTCTTTTTCTTTGTTTTTGTTCCTGGATTACTCTCCAAACCCAATTTTATCATCCTCGTATCTAGTCTACATATACGTCGAAATCATCTAATTTTATGCTCTTAGTAGATCTGCATTAGTTCTTGGTTTCTCCTTCTTCTCAACAAATCCTCCTTTTTTATATCACTATATATTCTCCTGAAAAACTCCCCTTTCATACATATTCAGTTTCTTTCATCTTTTGGTTAAAACTCCATGTACCACATGCATACAATATAGTCGGTCTAATAACCGTTTTATATACACGAGCTTCTCTTGTCACACTTATATTACTCTAATTTAGGTGCCCATATTTCTACTACCGCTCGCTAGTCTATTCTAGAGTTCCTCTTTTTCTTCAAATTTGTCTGTTTGGAGCCATCGATTTTTCTTTAGAAAAATCTGCTCTACAAAATGTTCTCGATGCC